>JBBBDQ010000929.1:490000-940100 GCA_037127315.1 Ascarosepion bandense
TGAGATTACTGTTTCGAGAGATGATGCAATTTGGGAAAGTCTTATTCAATAAAATCATTTGCATGTGACACCGTTCTATTGGAAACACAAAATCTTCACCTTCCATAGCATTCAATTCAGGTTATTATATGACATGACTCAAATAAAATGATCCAATATTAAAATCAATAAAATTTCTCCCAAACTTTTTTTTATTTACTGCTAGCTTAATGGAACACTTAATATAAAAAGTGGAAGTGGTAACCTAATGAAACACCACTTTTCCGTCATACTCACTATCAATTTTCGGAATGATAATCTGAATAGGGTTTATTTGAACGATAGAATCAAGTGTAAGTTTTGTGAGCTGATAAGTATTCCATTCTTGTTTCGTGTTGATCCTTCATTGAAGGATTTTACTGATTGAAGACGTGAAAGTGGAGATCTACCATGTATTGGATAGATATGCCAGTAGATGCATTCAAAGACTCTGTATTATGTATGAAATTAAGAATGTCTTATTTTGCATTGTGTGGTTGTGAATGTTTAAGAATAAAAATATTTTACGTGCATCTATAAATCAAAACCACAAACAAACAAAATTCGCGCAACATCACGTTCTAATATGAGTAAGTGAGATATTTGTGTGGTCGTCTATAAGGTTTTGTTTTTTTTTCTTCCTCTACGAGCGCCTTAATAACGGCAAACGCATTCAGGAAATTTCATTGCCGATGCAAACTGCAAAGAGGAACAATCGTTTTGTTTACTTCTCTATAAGAATATACAAGAGAGACAATAAATAAGTTTATCTTCATACCCTGCCTGGTGGCAAACGCTGCTAGTTGTGCCAGGGGTGGCTGTCCCGCCATAGCCACCAAAACCGTGACATCAACCCTGGTCAGCGGCTGATGAAGGCAGGGTATTGCACGTGATAACACACGTTGTATGTAAAAAAAAATGTATGGTTATATATGTTTTTTTCTCGTATATAGATGCACCTAGTTACATACATGTTCCGTGTATGTAGGGACACACAGATGTAATTATAGTAACATGTATGTTTATATATATTATTGTACGTATATTCTGTGTATATTGGTAAACTTAATTATATTTATGCTTCATGTATAAGAGTGCATCTAATCATACATATGTTTTTCCTGAATATGGGAGCACCTGATTATATGCATTTTGGCGCTAATTTTGAATTAAGAATGTTGTTGTGCGACCCATACTCACCTCAACATGGACTCACCCACTGCTATATTAATAGGTGTGTGATAGCAGTAGGGGGGAAAAACAGACAGTAGCACTGTGCGCCTGATCCGCAGTCGACTACCAACGACTATACTGGATTCGTCAGTTCTACTTTACTGTACCTTCTTCTTTGTAACCTTTCTTCTAAATACATATTTCTTTAACCTACACCTCGTGTTCCGTGTTATATTTCCGTATTTTGGCTCCACATCAAATGTACTTGATTGTACCCTCCTATATTGATCAATATAGTTATGTATGTGTATGTTAGTATCGAAACCCAAATGATATACGCCGGTATATGTATGTAACGATTTTTAGGATGTGTGCAATTTGGATTATGCCACCTCGTTTGGTGGGGAAAATAGACACGTATGTGTATAAATGTTAGCATTGTTCTTGTATATGCACGTCAAAGTTTTTATAAGAGAGTACGTGGACAAAGACAGGCGAGATTGCCTAAAGATAAAAAATGATATGTATACGAATAAAAGTTTGTGCATGAAACAGTAAGACAGTTGTTGTAGAGTTTAGAGAAAACAAAGAAGTGTTCAGGAACACATTTCTTCAGGACAATGATTGGGATTCCATCACCTCCACTTGCCTTATAGGGGTCAAGCTTTAAAATTATATTAGCGACCAGCAAAGTGGTAATGTGAAAGTCACTCAGTTGAGCCTCAGTTCTATGTGGAAATTCAAGTGTGGATACCCTAGACGAATCAAATGTTGAGTTGGTGGGTTATCTGCGAAAAAAGCTTTCAGCCTTGTCCATTGGAGATTTGAGGACCTGAATAATATTAATTAAAGGGAGATTGAGGGCTTGCTGTTATTTAACATTTTTTCGGAGCCCCCAGTAGTCTTGGAGCCGAAATTGCAGGATGTTAGTAACTGCATCATTCTTTCAGCAAACAACAGCTCAGCATCATTTAAGATCCTCTCGCACTCATTAAGAAAAGAGCCAAAAAACAACTATTATGGTCAGACGCATGGCTCCGATAAAGTAATTCCTGTGCATAAGAAGTGATATATATACCTCAATGATCATAACAAAGGGCTCAGTTCGAATTTCGGGCACTTGATGAAGGCAGGAGCATACAACAGTTGAAACTTCGTAATAATGAAGACAATATAAATAGTGTAAATGTAATATAACAATCTGGCCCCACCCGAGGAAGTGATGCAAGCGATGGTGTTTCCTGTCGGTGAAGGGGGCGGCGAAGCGACAAGACAGGTGTTTGTGAAATACATATTGTCGCGGTCGGAGCGGATGTCATTTGACCTTACTTCCGACAGCGGCGGAAATGGCTACAGAGGCAAACAGATCAGGTGTCTCTTAGAATTACGTAGGCGTTGCGTGGGCGAGGCAAAACCGGAAGGAAAGTCCCGGTTCTAGAAGACTATATAAAGACCTCGACACACGGATTCGCCAGCAGAGAACGGCCAGTAGAAGCAGAGAAACACCACGGCAAGAATACACTCCCGTCAACCCTTCTATGTGCCTCTCACCCTTCCGTTCTCTATTCCACACGGTTCGTCATCATTAATAAAAATATAACCTTATATTTTTATATATGCGTGTTTGTTGTTTTGTCGTCGTACGGCGATATATAACATAAATACTAATCAGATATATAGACAGACACCGAGCATTCTTAAATTGAAAGTGTCTGACAACGGCAATCTTTTAAACTTGTGTTTGAAGTTGTTGTTGCAAAATTAATTCCCTTACATTCCATCAGATAATAAAACGCGTCGTCTAAGATACATCTTCAATTCGTTTTTATATATTTATATATATATTCGCGTGTCTGAAGCTGGTAGAATTGTCATAGATTACATGTTTAAATTCAGACAGGTAAGTGCCATACGTGATACACGCTTGGGCGATCATGTCTCAAAAGTGACATGACAGCAAAAGATTATCACGCAGTAGGTTGCCATTATTTTCTGCGGTAGATTGGTTGCAAACCAAGGCTACAGAACCCAATCTGGTGTGTTATTTAACCCATAACTGGAGGGAAGAGATGGATTAATAACTTTGTGAAGGGTATTTGCGCGTAAGTAAATGCAACGAATTCAATTGGAATTCGAACCTGAGTTCCTGATTTGCCGTTTCGAGTCGATATCCACTGCACCATAACGCACATCCATGTTTAAATTAAGTAACGATATATGCTTCATGGATATTTTGAACGATGCCTTTTTGTATCTCTTTTAATCTATTGTTTTCATGTGACTAGGCATTGCAATTCCACTCTTTAAAATAAAGAAAATGCGTAAAGCTATAGACACTTGACAGTCGTTCGTTCGTATTTAACGCGTGGAAAAGAAGACTTCGGCGATGATACGATATTGTTAAAAAATATTTGCAACGTCCGTGAATAAGAAGAAGGGGTTGTCACTTTTAATTAAGCAGAAAAAGGAAGCCTTGAAGCAACTTTTTAAAATGAAACAGGCGATAACGCTGCCGAAATCCGAGTGTACATTGAAATTGTGAAAATTGTTTGCGAAATCGAGAGAAAAAAAAAAAACTACGAAGAAACAAGAAACTTTTGTTAGAAACAAAGAAAAGCGAGCATCTCTGCTGTTACATGTCAATTTTCGTTTATGGCATTGAATGTGAGACAATTCTCCCAGGGAATCAGATGGACAAATCATGTGAGCGACAAGGAAAGTTGAAGGTGAAGGAAAACAAAAATGTGTGGCAGAAGAATAGAAACTGACTGAAGAAGCAAAATTTACCAAAATTTACCACACACACACACACGCACACAAACACAAACACACACACACACACAATATAAACGTGTATACTTAATATTTAAATTACTGTTCCTCCTCATTCAAAATCAGAGTGACAAGAATATCGGGTCACAGCTAATTGGGAACACGATAATCGTTTCAATCACATTATAATACACACCTCGCTATGGCTACCAACTCAGTGTCTCAAGCTGCGGAATTTCTTTGCTAACTAAAGAATTATTCCTTTGCTGAAGTTTCATTTTTTTAAAATCGTTTCCCTCCAAGCCAGATTGTGCCACCGCTGATGCGCAAGGTGCTACGTAAGAGTAAAAGTTTAGACAAGAAGAGTATGAAGAAAAAGTCGAATCAGTTACAGGGTTTGTCAGAGAAAGAGCAAGAGATGGATGTGAAAAAGACTGCGAAGGTAGAGAGAAAGGAAAAGAAGATATACAGGGTGATGTAGAAAGAACTGGAGTCATGTGGGTAAGAGATGGGTATTGACATTGCATTTAAATTCCTGGCGGTTGTAGGCATCAGAAAAGTAAATATATGGAAGGGAGTTCCACAAGCGGGAAGTACGAGAAAAGAAGCTGAAGCAGTAGAATTGTTGGCTGCATTTGGTTGATATAAATTTAAATGGGTGGGACCCTGTTGCCAGTCTGGTTGCACGAGTAAATTCTTGTGGTGGGGGCACCAATGAACTAAGTTCGTTGGAGCAGAAGCCATGAAAACATTTGTAGAATAAACAGAGGGAAGCCACATCCCGCCGGTGAGAAAGTGGCTGGAGTCGAGCTGCCAAATCGGGACCTATCACATTAGAGATTCTTTATGGAGCCTCTCGAGAACACTGAGATGAACAGCAGGAGCGCCTGATCATATATGACAGCAATATTCTATGCACGGACGGATAGTTTATTTGGATATGTGAAAGATGATTTCAGGCAGAAAAAAACTCCCTGGCGTGACACAGTAACCTAACATTCCTGGCAGTGGATATAGCAATTCACACAATGTAATGATTCCACTTTATATCGGAAGATAAGGTAAGGTCGAGGAGGTGCAGTATATTGCTTTCAGGGAGACTCGTTTGGTCCATGCTTATGGGGGTGCAGGAGAGGTTGCATTTAATGGTTGACAGATAACAGATAACAGTTTCGTTTCAGAAGCACTGAATTTTATAAGCCACTTCTTATCCCAGTCCACCACAAAGTGTAGCTCCTTCTCAAGATCAGAAGCGAGGTTATGTTTGTCTGCCTCGCCGGATTTCTTACTGATGCGGGAGTAAATTGTGGTGTCAACTGCGTAGATGTCAACTTGGGATTTTAAAATTCCCTGTAGCTGAAGGTGAAAAGTGAACCAGATACTAAGATTCTTATTACCTATCCCACAGTTCAGTTCATTCTATCGGCAATAGAGTGAAATTTATAAAGTTTATTCCCGGTTCCTTCAACGCAAAATCTGGTTTTGAACTCATAGTGGGCCTAGATGGCTAAAGTGAGAGAAAAGACTGGGCACAGAGGTTATTGAAGACAGGATAAAAGATAAATAGGAAGCAAAACGATAAGAGATAGCAACTGACACTACATTAATATATAATATTGATGTACATCATTGTGAGAAGTGTTTTTCTTTTTAATCTGGAGATGTTTAAGATTATCGTTTGGGGTTGAATTTGAAGTTTAAACGAAAATTTCGTGTCACATGACGATTGCTATTCTAGACAACTAAAGAAATCAGCTTATATATGAAGAGGCCTTTTATGCCATTTAGAAACAACTGTGAATATAACGCATTATCACCTTGTTATAATCTTAATGTGATACATCACACCATTTTCTACGTTGTCGACGTCTCAACAAGTGAGGTTTTATTTTCTCGAAAGAGTCAATTAGATTATTCTTCATTAACGTTCGCCAGTAAAAAGAACTGTTGAAGAATTGTCTTTCCTGTATTCTGTTGCCTGTCATATATATTTACCATTATAAATGTCGTTTAAATGCAGCTTCGAAATAGGTTTCTCGCTTTATTGCTTATGCACGTTCTTTCTGTTACTAGCTTTAAAACGGTCAGACATTAACAAACACGTGTTTAAAAGACAATTCAGTACTCCCAAATGAGTATCGTAGCTGCTGCTACTTACTACTACCCCCGAGAGTAGAGACGTCTCGGTATTTTTGTAATCCGGGAGATTTCATATTAATGTGTAGGCAATTCCCAACAGTACAAATGAAGAATATTCAAAAGTTGTACAATATAATTGTATTAAACAGTTTTTAATACAACTATGTACTGGTCTAATTTTATTATAACCAAAAACTTAGTAATTAAACAATCAATATGCTCCTGTATTACAATTGAGCACTTTTATCACTAGTATGTTTTTACAATAAACCAAACTGATTTTACCAAACGCATACAAAATTGTATTTTAATGATAAAAGATACAGATTTTATTGAAAGCATGGAAAATAAAAACAAAACAGAAGAAAACCACAATGCAGGAATTCCAAATATCACATACTGAAAAATATACCCATACCTGACCAAAAAGAATATATGCTACATTTTTTTAATCTTTTCACCCCAAGAAAGGCAGAAACACTGCGATTGTTGGGGGTTACATAAGAGAAAGTGATGAGAAAGAGTGGTTGTAGTTTACATAGGGAAAAGTGATGAGAAAGAGTGGTTGGGGTTACATCGGGGAAAGTGATGAGAGAGTGGTTAGATATAGGAAATGTCAGAAGGAGGGTGATACACGGGTAAGGATACCGAAGATGAGGGTTGCGTAGATGGGAAGCGTATTTGAGAGAATGGGCGTGAGTTAGTGTGTTAGTGTGTTACTGACCTTACATTTAAACTCCTGGAGATTGTAGCTGTCGGGGAAGTGTGTATTTATTAAAGAAAGTGGAACAATTTCTAACCAGGATCAGATGAAAAGCATTTTTCTTCTTCTTCTATGTGCCCTGTCCTTTCAGGACGTAGGCGATCATGGATCTCCACGTCTCCCTATCCCTTGTGGCTCTTAGTATGTTTGCTCCTGTTGCTCCTTGCAACCCCCGTTCCGTCATCCACCTGATCATACCCTGCAGATATGTTATCCGCTGCCTTCCTCTGTCTCTCCTTCTTTCTATCTGACCAGTCAGTATCAGGTTCTCCAGGTTCTCCTTCCTCATTGCATGTCCCAGGAACTTCAGTTGTCTCTTCCTGATGCTCAGCATCAATTTCCTTTTTGTTGCCATTCTTTCTAACACTTCGTCGTTGCTTGTATGCTCAGTCCACGATATCCGTAGAATCCTTCTGTAGAACCACATTTCGGCCGCTTCCAGTTTTTTCCTTATTTTCGATGATATTGTCCAGCATTCACAGCCGTACTGAAGAACTGACATCACGTAGCAGTGTAGCACTCTTTTCTTCGTTTCTATTGAGATTTTCCTGTGTGTTAGTATTTTGCTCATCTTCTGGAACGCGTCCTTTGCCATGCCAATTCGCCTTCGGATGTCCGTGTCGCACTTTCCATCTCCTGTTAGAACACTTCCTAGGTACTTAAATTCTTGGACTTGTTTGATTCTGTTATCTCCCACCTGTATTTGGCATTTTGGGTTGTATCTTTTGCTGATGACCATGCACTCAGTTTTCTTAAAGTTTATTTGTAGTCCCTTCTTGTCACTCTCCACTGCTACTTTCTGTATGAGATCTTGCAGTTTCCTTTCCGTGTCCGCAATCAGTACTGTATCGTCCGCGTATCTTATGTTGTTCAGGTTGTGGCCTCCAATAATAAATCCTGGTGTGTCATCTAGGGTCCTCAAAATATTCTCGCTGTATAGATTGAACAAATCCGGTGAAAAGACACATCCTTGTCTTACGCCCTTTTCTATCTTTGTGTATCTACTGAGGTCGTTACCTGTCCGTATGCAGGCCGTTTGCTGCCAGTAGAGATTCTTGATTATTCTTATATCTTTGCCGAAAATGTGGAGGTTGCCTATCATTTCCATCAATTCTTTGTGTCGTATTTTAAAATACGCATGAGAGAGACATGTAAATGACATGCGTAATTTCAATTTCAACATAAAAACCACGAGTTATTCCCCTTCACTCAAAGAATTTATTAAATTTGAAAAAGATAGTATTTCCATATTAGACCAGAGAAAATTTAAAAGAATCAATAACAACTTCCAAAAATTATTAAACACCGAATTAAAAAAAACAAAAACAAAAAAGATCACAAAATATCTTTATTAAAGGAGACAGATCCAACAACATTTATGAAACAAACCCAAAGGAATACGAATAATGAATGAAGTAATCAGAAAACCTGATAAAAATGTTTCGGTTTCCTATATTAAAAACATTAAAAAGGAAGCTAAAATTATTACAGATAAATTAAATTTAAGCCAAAAAATACAAATTTTAACCGGCAGACAAACTTTCGTAACAATCAAAGACCAAACAGAAGATGTTCCCAACACCCATCATACCGACTTATAAACCCAACAAAAACAGAAGTGGGCAAAATAAGACATCAAATAATAAAAAAAAATATTTGTGACTTGCTAAGAAAAGCCACTCAAGCTAACCAATGGAAGAATACAAATGATTGGATTTCCTTATTCCAAAAATCCATTATAAAATAAATATATGTTCATTAAATATGATATAAAAAATCTTTTACCCATTAATTTTGAAAAAGGTTTGATGGAAGCGTTTAATTTTGCTAAAAAGTACACAAACATACCATCTGAACATATTGATATAAACCTACATTGCCACAAATCAATACTATTCCACAATGGTAAAACAAGGATTAATAAATCAAACAACGGCAACTTTGATATATATTCTCATTTTTAAACGAGTTATTTCGCTGCCTTGGTTTCTACCATGGGTGGGGTCTTCAGGCGATTTTTAATTTACACACACACACACACACACACACACACACACACACATATATATATATATATATATATATATATATATATTAGTCATCCACATACAAGCCTGTTTCGCTGTATCACAGCTCATCAGTGTGGCTAGACGCATCCACTCGCCTCTGGCCAGGATCGAAACTCGACCGATTTGGTGTCAGTCGGAGTCTCTACTTCCTAAGACATCGACGCATATATCGATTTTTTAATATTTAGCTTTTGGTCCTAATAGCGTTAGATCAATACACATTTGTACTAAAAAGTGTTCCATACAATTATATTGTAGAACGTTTCAATATTTTTCATTTTTAACCGAGTTATTTCACTACCTTGGTTTCTACCATGAGTGGTGTCTTCAGACAATTTTTAATAACTTATTAAAAATAGCCTGAAGACAACACTCATGGTAGAAACAAATGTAGCGAAATAACTCGGTTAAAAATGAATTTATATATATATATATATATATATATATATATATATATATATATATATATAATAACACTTACGTTTCATTTTAACCGATATTGAAGAGACGATAATTTTTGTAATTTTCTGGGTAGTTTCTTTGTTTCAGTTAGTAAATGCTGTCATCATCTTTACATTCAGTTCATCTTTAGATTTTTGTTGGTCTATTGTCACATCACACATGATAATCAAGAATAGAGTAGTCTGAGGAGTTAGATGCCCATGCAGTTTCAAAATTCCTGCCGGATTGAATTATGACATAGTGCTCTTTGTCACGCAGAAGTTACTCAACGGACCCTGCTATAATGTTCAGTCAGTCAGTTTAGTGATTTTCTCTTTCTCCCTCACTCTCTCCCTTTCTCTCTCCCTCTCTCTTTCTCTCTCTCTTTCTATATATATCGGCTACTGGTGTGTGTTTACATTGTGTATTATAACACGATAAATTCTGCCTCCTTCCACCGAGCACCCATAGCTCAGAGGTAGAAACGCCGATTGATATCAAATCGGTCAGGTTTCAATACTGGATTGAAGTAATCGTAAGTTTAACCGTGCTGGTAAAACGGGACTGTCTGTGGATGAATATTTACGCTCTCGCTGGTCCACTAAGTAATCTGGAGAAATAAAAGCCATTAAAAGCCTTTAAAAAGCTATTCACAGTTATTTTCGCATCGTTCATTCAGTAAAGAATTTGAACACACTTGGTTACTGGCGTATTTACGTTGTGTACATAACACGCTAAATCTTGCCCACCTCCGCTGAGTGCCCACAACTAACAAGTAAAATCGCTGACGGATATCAAATCGGTCGGGTTCCTATACTGGCTGGTAGCAATCGGATGCCTAACCATAGTGATGAGCTGCCAGATAGGACTCTCTGCGAATGACTTTATATATATATTTAAATTAATGTATTTACATATTAACCCAGGAATATACATATATTAGAGGTCTTTTTTTACTACTTGAACTTACATGTACGCACATACGATATAAACCTGTGCATAAATAGATACATACACACACCATACACACATTATAGAGGCATTTTAAATGTATACATATACATACATATTCAAACATATTACTATTTTTATATACAGTTACACACTTATAAATGTATATGTGCCGCCCTCATATACACCCGAGTGCATATAAATGCCACACACGCACACCACCTTATATAAACATACAAAATATATTTGAAAGCATTTTCATCATGTGAGTGCGCTGTTTTTATAGATATTAAGGTTACTTTTAAATCTCTGGTTTGTTTGCTAACATATACGCGTATGCACATATTTACACACATATACATACATATATACGTCTCTATATGCATATACATAGATACATATACACGCATAAAAATCGTCCTTATAGATTAAATAAACTACAGCTAAACTAAATAGCAGACAAGCGGACAAAACTCCTCAAGTTTTGGAATTATCAGGTGATAAGATAGGGTAATTAATCTATGTTAATTTAACTTATGACTCCATCTTGCTGGAGTCTAAACGCTGAACTTCTCAACCATCCAGTCTCTCATGCAAGTGATGGATTTCCCTACGCGTTTCTCCAGTAACGCTTCTCTTCTAGATCTCTTCCTTACATCTCTTCCTGACTCATGCCATGTTATGCAGCTCTGCCCACTTTAAACTCTGATCATACTGCGGTGTCTGTAAATGTCTTTTTCTGCTCCACCTCTACCCAGGAATTCGTTATCAGTCGAATATCTTACTGCCATGAATGAGCATACTGAGACTCGATCCAAAATTTCCTTTGCGATGAGCTTTGGAACAAAATATTTAGTTTCCCTGTTCAAAACTGCGCCTCTGAAATCTTTTCATGGGTGAAAGTTGGCATTGATGCTTTCATCTCAGCCTAAGAAATTCTGACTTATACCTCGTTCATCTCTTTGGTAGTCTCCTGCTTGCTCCGCTGACGTCGACCACACGAATTTCGGCTATACCAGAGTGACATATCTGATCAGAAAGGGTACGTTTTTGTTTCTGCTTATAATGAATGTAAGCATGTCCTAAAAGTTGATGTTTGCTGATAGAATGAAGCAGAGTATGAAATATTGCAACTTTGGTCTCAGATGTTATCGGCAGCACTCCAGAAGAACAGAAAACTCTCGATCACTTCCTTATTCAATCAAGTCGATGTCCTCACGTCCACAGCAAAGGTCGAGTGTTTTGCTCGCGAATTCTCGTCCAATTCCACAACTGACTCGTTTAAATTACCACACTTAATTTCCTACCTAGAACTGAGGCTCAACTGAATAATATGCATATAACAACCCTAACCTTAACCTTAACCACTGAGTTGGAATCCGTCTTCACTAATTTCTATATCTATTGCCTCACTGCTTCCAGCTTTGAAAATTGTTGGGAGCCCTCTTCTTTAGTTCCTGTTTTTAAGAAATATTGAGCCCTCTGACTCCTTCTAACTATTGACCTATTAACCTCTTACCTCTTTTTGGCAAGGTATTCGATGCTATCATCAATGCTGAAATAGTGTGGCATTTTACAACTCAAAACCATCTCTCTGACAAACTTTATGGCTTCCTCTTCGCCAGGTCTATAGATATGTTTACGATCATCACTCTATATATATACCAGGCTTTTGATGAAAACGGCGAAGCTGTAGCTGTTGAATGTTAATATCTCGAAAGCATATGACAAATTGGCATGCGGGACTTCTGTACAAAACCCAGAGCTACGGTATTTCGGTATTTCTCGGTGGTAGTTTGATTTAATCCAATCTTTAATTTCAGTTCGTGAAATGAAATTTGTTTTGAATGGGCAAGCATCAAGCATCTTTTCTTGCACTTCCCGCCTGTGGAACTCGCTTCCACATTCTTGCTTTCCTGACGACTACAACCTCCAGTAATTTAAATGCAATGTCAATACCCATTTCTTAACTAACTCTTGTTCTGTCTACACCACCCTGTATATCCTTTCCTTTCTCTCTACCTTTGCAACTGTTGTCACATCTGTATTCTCATCCTTAACTCCTTCGTCTTTCTCTTTAATCTCTTATCTAATTTTTTTACACTTATGTAGCCCCCTGCACATCAGTTGCGTTACCGCCTTGCTCGGGGTGATACGATTAAAAAAACACATTTTGCTCATTTATAAATCTAGCATTTGTACATACATTGATTGTTGATGCCATATTCAGTCGAGTGCATTTTCAGGTTCTCGACAAAACCGAAAGAAAGATCTGCAATATAGTCGATCCTGACCTGGCAACTCGCCTTCATTCACTTTCTCATTTACATGATATGGTTTCCCTAGTTCTCTGATCATATATATTTAATCGTGCTACTCTGTTAGCATAAAGGTCCGACTCTTTTACCGTCAACTTAGTTAAGTGTAGCTCCTCTTCTACTCTAATAGTTTCTTTTCTCACGATTTCTGTTTGTAGCACTCCCTTCAATTTGCTTAATATTCAGATAGCCACAATCTCCAAAAATTTAAATGCAGCCTCAACTGCTATATGCTACCTTCTTGATTCCCATACATCTTAAATCATTTCTTCCACATACTTTGTACTATGTACTGAAACAGGGTGTGCACCAGTGGTGGAACTGTCTTGCTTGGTGTGAAATGATTATCAAAAATATAACCAATTATCTTCAGAGATCTTTAGATTCTCAGGTGAAATGTGTCTTTAATAGACCATTCCACTCAGTCTGATTATGCACATAGTGCCAACATAGAATCGAAATTAGAATATTTATTGAGAGAGAGTGGCTATAAATTTGAACACTGTATACGGTTACTAGCAGTCCTTATACAGTGGTGATTTACAATCTATCTATCTATGTGTGCGTGTGTGTGATTAAAGTTGATTTTATTGTTTTTGATCAACAAATTGCAGATAAATGTTTATATTATGTTGCTGAATTCGCTATAACATAATATACATATATATATATAGTCATCCGCAGACAGATCTGTTTCGCTGTATCACAGCTCATCAGTACGGTTTGATAGCCGATTGCTTTTTTAACCAGGATTGAAACCCGACCGAATTGGAGTCAGTCGGCGATTCTACCTCTGAGCTACGGGCGCTCAGAGGAGGAGGCAGATCTTTTAGCGTGTATATTATCATTATACACGCCTAATTGCTGAGAGTGTTCTAATTCATTGCTGAATGAACGATGCGTAGATGTCAGAGTAGCTACTGTTTTTCAAATATACCATTCTTAAAAGTGATTATATATAGTTATTCAGTCAGTTAAGTGCCATACGTGAAACACGCTTGGGCGATCATGTCTCGAAAGGGACATGACTGACTGGGCAGAAGATCATTCCGCAGTAGGTTGCCATTGCTTTCTGCGGTAGACTAGTTGCCACGCAAGGCTATAGAACTCAATCTGTCCTGTTATTTAACCCATAACTGGGAGGAAGAGACGGATTAAAACTATTCTCAGGGGTATTTGCGCGTAAGTTAATGCAATGAATTCAACTGGAATTCGAACTAAGCTCCCCGATTTCTCGTTCTGAGCCGTTATCCACTGCACCACAATGCACATCCACATATACCCGTCTCGAAAACTTTCCTCGAAAATTTTCGAGGGAAGGAAGGAAAATGGTTTTAAAAAAAGAAAAAAAAAAGAGTTTAGGACATGAAAGTCTGTCAAAAATGTTCGGACAGAAATCAGCACGAAGGCCAAAGAAAAAAGAAAGAACCGACACGTTTAACCATCTAACAGAAAGCGCTCAATACAGAAGTAGAGCGAACTTAATAAAACCTAATTAGCTAGAGGAACTTACCTAGGTTTCTCCTAAACGGATCAGCAGGGAAAGCTGACTTCAGCTTTCCCTGACGATCCCTTCAGGAAAAACCGAAGTAGGTTCGTCTGGCTCATTAAGTTCTAATATATATATACTAGCAGTATAGCCCGGCGTTGCTCGGGTGTAAGGAAAACTTTAAAACTAATCCATGGTCCTGGAGTTCAGACTCTTTGGACGTTGGCACGAAAGACTAAAAAGCAATAGTTGTTTCCAGTTAAAGCGAAACCGTAGACTGAAAGAAAAATGAATGGATGTAAGTCAAATTTTGATTTCCTGGTATCGATATCAAATGAGTTTTTTTCGACGTAAACTGAATTTGTAAGCCTAAATAAATCCTCTGAGTAAATGGTATCATGGTTGAGACTAAGAACTACAATTATACCTACTTAGAGCCAAACCCGAAGGAAAAACTAAAATAAAAGGGCTGAAAAATACAGACATACAGGCAGATAAACACACACACACACACACACACACACACACACACACACACACACACACACACACACACATCTTGCCTTTTATATATATATATTATCGATTTTCTTCACTATTGTAAGAACTGCAACCTTGAAACTTCTGAATATCGTTTCTTATGTCTTTGTCTATGTGTCTATGAAAATTGATTAAAATCGGACCACTCCTGCTATCACCCGATTTTTTTGATTATCGTTTTTTGATATTTATCGGGGGTACTTCGATACAAAACACTCACAGTTGCTTATAGTACAACTGTGTAAATTTTCAAGAAAATCGGTTCAGCCGTTTCGGAGTCTATAGGTAACGGATGCACACACAGACACACACACACACACACACAAACAAGGTTTCATTTATAAATAAGTGTGTATATATATATATATATATATATATTAAAAAAGGATTAATTCAAAGATGTTGAATGGCCATTTCGATATGAAGATCCCCACGGGGGACGACACATCACCTCAGCAACAGAAAAAACCTTTCAGAAACTGGAGAAAAATTAGTCTACTTTTCCTTTTTTAATATATATTTGCTCTGTAATATTTTATTACATGGAGCTCTCTTCCTGTATAATTTTTTAATATTAAAATAAATGTTTAATATTAATTAGGATTGTTTTTTGGGAATTTACCTTCCTGCTTTTTTCCCTTGGATTGAAGTATCTGAATTAAAATATATATATATATATATATATATATATATATATATATATATATATATAGTATGCGTGTGAGAGAAAGAGAGAGAGAATAAATAACCCTATTTTTCACCTTATAAAATAGAAAACACAGTCGATATATTTTGCTCACATTCAAGAATTAGGAAACAGTTTTAATCTTAGCAAATATAAACAGCTTTATTATTATTTTATATTGGCGAACAAAACCCTTGAAAATAATAGATTCATCGAAACCATTTGTAAAGAAGAAGGACTTAGACAAATCCTACGCCTCTACCTAGTCTCTCGAAATAAAGAAAAATGATATTCTTAGCATAAATAATGTTTCAATTATTTTTAAGGTGTCATCTATTAAAAAAAACTTTCTTCTCAAATTGCATACTTTTACATATAGATAGACGGATGAATAGGCAGATCTAAACACACTGAAATAGCTAGCTAACTATATAGATATATCAGGACAGACTTTCATAGATATATGAAGAGAAAGATGGATAGAAGGAACCCTAGAAATATCTGAAGAGACTGATCTAGGTAGGTAGCTAAGTATACAGACAATATAAATTTAAGCGCAGTATTAGACAGGCGTCGAGATTTCATAAAATTGCATTTGATCTGGCGAGATAGAGGCTTAATTTCTATGTTAACAATTTCTTTTCTCGCACTGCTTACTTATGAAATTAACTTCTGGGACAATGTTTTCCGGCCAACTTTAATCAGCAAAAATATAAATGCAGTGTTAATTGCTATCTAAGGATTTCCTGATTATTCCTTTTTCTTTGTCTTCAATAGTTATATTCCATTTCTTAATTCTTGCAAACACAGTAAGCTCTTGCGTCTTAGTGGCTTTACAACCTTGCCTGGAATAATAATGAAATGAATTACACACACACACACACACACACACACACACACACACACACACACACACACATATATTGTATATATATATATATATATATATATATATATAATCATATCGCCAAAAAGCAAACCATTTTACTGCCACTGTTTTGTAGGTAGTTACATAGGGGGAAAGTTATGAGAAAGAGTGACAGGTTATAGCGGGTGTCCGGAAGTGGGTAAGAGAAGGATAAGAATACGGATGAGAGTGCAGTAGACGGAGAAGGGAGCTTTACATTTAAATTCTTCGAGAGTGTAGCTGTCAGGAAATCAAGTAAATGAAAGGGAATTCAGGTAGAAGTGCGATAAAAGAAGCTGTTGGAGTAGAATTTGCGTTTACAATTTATTGGTTTCACAGTAAAAGGGTAGGACCTAGTTACTAATCTTGTGGCTAGAGTAAATTTATATTTAGGAGGTACCAGTGAGCTAAGTTATACATATATAACTAAACTTATTTATAAATGGAACTTTGTGTGTGTGTCCGTTACCTATAGACTCCGAAACGGCAGAACCGATTTTCTTGAAAATTTACACAGTTGTACTATAAGCGTCTACCAGTCTTTATTGCTAGGTTTTCTGTCGAGGTACCCCAGATAAATATCGAAAATCAATAATCGAAAAAATCGGGTTATAGAAGTAGTGGTCCGATTTTAATCAATTTTGATATACTCATAGACAAAGACATAAGAAACGATATTCAGAAGTTTTAAGTTTACAGTTCTTAAAATAGTGCAGAAAATCGATATATATATATATATATATATATATATATATATATATATATATATATATATAATATTTATATATATAAAAGGCAAGATGTTTGTGTGTGTCTGTTTATCTGCCAGTATGTCTGTATTTTTCAGCTCTTTTAGTTTAGTTTTTGCTTTGGGTTTGGCTCTAAATAGGTATAATTGTAGTTCTTAGTCTCAGCCATAATACCATTTACTCAGAGGACTTATTTAGGCTTAAAAATTCAGTTTACGACGAAAAAACTTATTTGATATCGATACAAGGAAATCAAAATTTGACTTACATCCATTCATTTTTCTTTCAGTCTACGGTTTTTAGTCTTTCCTGCCAACGTCCAAAGAGCCTAAGCTCCAGGAGCATAGATTAGTTTTAAAGCTTTCATTATACCCGAGCAACGTCGAGATATACTGCTAGTATATATATATATATATATATATATATATATATATATATATATATATATAAGATGTAAGGGCCATCTAAATGTCCTGTATAAGTCAGACTACTGAGAATTTATCCCGTTAGTCAGACATACGCTGATAAAATTTCTATTTGCAAGAAGCGGTGTTTTATTGCCGTCATATTCCGGAGCATTCTTACAACTTGAAGAGCTTTCCCTTCATGCCGTAAGGATGTATTGCCTGCCCATCAATACTATTTAGTTGTATATCAATATCAGTGTCGACGCGGGATCGACTATGTGAGTAAAACTGTACAAAAGTTACAGGTTACAATCGCCCAACATGTCCCAGGTCAGTTGCGTAGACATGAGCCGGTAACATCCGGGTGTTTGCAGACTCATGCCTCCGAAATTATCATTAAATTCAGCTGCTTGCAGGGCAGGTTATTCTCGCGATTTTTTCAGTCCCCTCATCCTTTAATTCGTTTACGTTTTAACTTCAGTCGTTATAAAAGTTGTTTTCTTATTAGCTGCTTAGTCTTAAATTACGGACAATTTTGCGGGTCGGTTGAAAGGCGTCTCTAATTTTAAACATTGTGATAATTTTGTATCCTTTTTTATTAATAAAATATTATCCCTCTTTTAAAGTGTAATATATATATATATATATATATATATATAGAGAGAGAGAGAGAGAGAGAAAGAGAGAGAGAGAGAGAGATAGATAGTTGATAGATTCTGTAAAAAAAAAAAATAACCAGCAAATCAATGAGATCCTCTGAAGTAATAAGTAGCGAAAATAACGATGATGGGTGTGGAAGCATTTCAAAAGAATTGCAAATCAATTAATCTCTTCAGATTCTTCAGAAATGGAATTTGAATATTTATTTATCAATTTGCCTCTGTTCACATGCCAAATAAAACAAACAAGAAAGACGGAAATATTCCCTGCAATGCAAATTATTTGTTGGGATTGGTTGAAGAGAATTCACAATATAACAATGCGTTTGGACGAGTTGTGATCTCTTTCAAAATGATGAACGTTTTAATGCAATGTTTATAGCAACACATATTTGAAATAAAATTGCTCTTAAAATTCAGCAACAATAAGTAGCTGAAAATGATTCAGTAACAGAACTGCAATAGCAAACATAGTAACGACTTTGTTATTTTTACGGTTTACTAAAATACCTATATTCTTTAATAATATGTATTGTTCAAAAATATTAAGCGGACCTTTTCACAGTTTTATTAATACCATATTATGCTCTTCCTGTTATTGACAGAAGTATACGTGAAACACGCTTCTACGATCATGTCTCATTCGAGACATTACTGACTGGGCAGAAGATTATCCCGCAGTAAGTTGCCATTGCTTTCTGCGGTAGACTGGTTACCAGCCATAGCTATAGAACCTAATCTGTTCAGCTATTTAACCCATAACTGGTGAGAAGAGACAGATTAATACCTTTCTCAAGGGTATTTGCGCGTAAGTGAATGCAATGGATTCAACTGAAATTCGAACTCGGCTCCCCGATTTCTCGTTCCGAGCCGATATCCACTGCACCACAAGGCACATCCTAATGACAAAACTACAGAGACATAATTTCATATCGCATATTCCTAACGATTTAGGTTTAATGGAATATTCTCTCAATACCACACTTATTACTAAAAAAAATGTATCGTTTTATTATAACAAATCCCATTTCTCTAGTCTCATTGAATCGTTAGATTAACAAGGAGACGCTATGTTTAAATGCCTATTGATTCTTAAGTTAAATCCAAAATTCAACATTATGAGAAATTTAATTTAAAAGTTATGCCTGGATTTGTTATCGGAGACCACAGTTTAAACAACCTATGGTACACAGATGATACAGTGCTGATAACAGACAGAGAAAATGAACCACATGACCTCCAACAGAAGGTAGCTGAAAAGAGTGACAAGAAAGGACTAGAAATAAACTGCAACAAAACCGGTCTTCAGTAAAAAGGTCAGCCCAATATACCAAATACAGGTCGGGGATACTAAAATCAAGCAGGTACAAACATTTAATTACCTGGGAAGTATTATAACAGAAGACGGAAAGTGCGGCACAGAGATCCGAAGGCGAATTGGCATGGCAAAGGAAGCATTCCAGAAGTATTAAGAAACATGATAATTTCACTAGAAACAAAGATAAGAGTTCTGGATTGCTATGTGATGTCAGTTCTTCAATATGGCAGTGAATGTTGGACAATATCAATGATGAAGGAAAAGATTGAAGCAACTGAAATGTGGTTCTACAGAAGGATGATGCGAATATCATGGATCGAGCATGTAAGCAATGATGAGGTTTTGGAAATGATGGAAACGAAAAGGAAATTAATACTGAGCATCAGGAAGAGACAGCTGAAATTCCTGGGACATGCAATGAGGAAGGAGGGCTTGGAGAACCTGATACTAACAGGCCAGGTAGAGGGAAAAAGAAACAGGGAAAGCAGCGGATAACATATTTGAATGACCTAATCAGGTGGATGATGGAACGAGGGTTGCATGTTGTAAAAGGAGAAGGCGTGCTAAGAGCCACCAGGGATAGGGAGAGGTGGAAAGCGATGATCGCCTACGTCCTGAAAGGATAGGGCACATTGAAGAAGAAGAAGAAGAAGAAGAAGAAGAAACAGAAGAAAAAGAAGAAGAATGTGTAAAAAATGATCGATTCAAGGAAGTATATGAACATTTTTGCAATGCTCTGTCTTTTAAAAAATGTGATTTGACTTTGGAATGTAGCTTCATTCTTTATATATTGGCATAAGATGAAATCATGGATCTCTAATCTGTCATAATTTCCAATACAAATTTAAAATTGAGCTTAATCTTTAGTAGGGCCAGTTCAAAAATTAACAGTCAATATTCATCGTTCTGCTTCAACAAGGTTGAATCACCCACATTTTCCTCGTATTCCAATTTTAAGTAGACATTTCCACTCAGTCAACTTTACAAAAACTATTTATGAGTAGTACAGTTTCGAGAGGATGCGTGTTGTGGTGCAGTGGATATCGACTCGGAACGACAAATCGGGGAGCCGAGTTCTAATTACAGTTGAATTCATTGCATTTACTTAGGCACAAATATCTTTGTAAAATGTATTAATTCGTCTCTTCCCTCCAGTTATGGGCTAAATAATAGGACAGATTAGGTTCTATAGCCTTGGCTGGCAACCAGTCTACTGCAGAAAGCAATGGTAACCTACTGCGTATGATCTTCTGTCAAGTCAGTCATGTCTCTTTCGAGACATGATCGCCCAAAAATGTGTATCACGTATGGCACTTAAGTGACTGACTGACAGTTTCGTACAGATGATTCACTCAACAATACCTCCTTCAGGTCAAGGGTGAATCCTTATCTACCTCGTGATCTTTGGCAACACTTTCACTCATCTCAGACTTCATTCATCATAACAGTTTCACATTTTCCCCGTACTGTCATTAGTTCATGAGATTTATATTGAAAGATCCTTCCTTTAATCACTTAAAACACTCCTCGACAATTTTCTCAATAACTGCCATTCATCCTACACTTTGAAGCAAGATACTTGAACTAATTGCAGACAAGAGTAGCGAAAACACGGCTCAAAGATCAATCTGCAGATCTTTGTAAATATTTTTAGTTCGTGTCAGTCAGTTAATTGCCATACGTGATACACTCTTGGGCGATCATGTCTCGAGAGAGACATGACTGACTGGGCAGAAGATTATCCCGCAGTAGGTTGCCATTGCTTTCTGCGGTAGACTGGTTGCCGACCAAGGCTATAGAATCGAATCTGTCCTGTTATTTGACTCATAGCTAGAAAGGGAAGATGTGTATTATATTATTATGTAGTTATAAGTGGGGGATCAGTTTATTACTTCATAACAATATGAAACAGATCCTCCACTTTATGCCCAGTAGAAATCATAATCATGTTTTCAACTATTATATTCAGTCAGTTATGTGCCATACGTGAAACACGCTTGGGCGATAATGTTTCGAAAGAGGCATGACTGACTGGACAGAAGATTATCCCGCAGTAGTTTGCCATTGCTTTCTGCGGTAGACTGGTTGCCGACCAAGGCTATAGAACCTAGAACCCAATCTGTCCTGTTATTTAACCCATAACTGGAAGGAATAGACGGATTAATACCTTTCCCAAGTATATTGGCGCGTAAGTGAATGCAATGAATTCGGCTGGAATTCGAACTCGCCACCCCCCCCCCCCCGATTTCTCGTGCCGAGCCGATATCCAATGCTCCACAACGAACAGCTAAAATTCACAAAGTTTTGGGCATAATTGTATGGAACAATTTATAACTATTATAGAGATTTACAAAATCTTTAATTAGCTACCCACTACTGACAGAAAATATTAATTAGTTTCATTATTGATATTTTACGAACTATATGGAAAGGGGACACAAACAGTAGATTACATGCAATGGCGGCTACCATCGTTAGTTACACGTTAGAAAAATACGGTTATATTCAAAAAGATCTCAAGAAAAAATCCAGAAACAACTGTCGGAAAAAGAAAATTCACCAGCTGAGACTCGAGCTTAGATCCCTAAGGAAGCAATACCAAAAAAGCAAATGAGGTGGAGAATCCATTTTTTCGGTATTAAGAGACACATTGGGAAATTCTTCGGAGAGCGAAAAGTGTGCGAAAAAGAGAGATAGAGACGGAATAGCTTTTATGTTAAATACTTTTAGTTTTAGGTGACTTAAAAAACAGAAATGGTTAACTTCATGTACGACTAAAGAAACAATTTCTTCCTACGAAAGTGTCATGGACCCGGTTAAAAGTCCGACAAGAAATAATGCAACAACCAAACTAGAAAATAACCATATATATATATATATATATATATATATATATATATATATATTAAACTCAGCAAAATACAAATACTTGGAACTCTGTTAGTAGAGTGATAAATACGGGTTAGGAAGTAATATTATAACTGGTATTCGAAATGATAGTACGATAGCAGTCTTGGCTATCTCTGCCTATCGCTCTGCTTTATGCTGATCTCTCTCTCTCTCTCTCTCTCTCTCTCTCTCTCTCTCTCCTCTTGTGAGTTGTAGGAAGAGGTAAAGCCGTTGAATGGATGATGCCACCATGATAGAAAGACACTCAGTGAACAAGATCGAGAAAATAATCTCGGGGAAGATAATACAGTAGAGATAACCCTGAACATACGAAAACAGTTTTCGACTTGAGGTCATTGACATTGAAAGTATTAAATTTTACATATTAACAGCTAGATCTGCTTAAACTCCAGGATACATAAACTGTGTTCTATAGTGTGTATAAACGATGTCCAGATAGGTGCATCCCAGAATGATATTAAAAGCAATTTGGAGGAGAGGTAAAGTTTCAAGGCAGTGGATGTCCAGTGTTGATTTTCAAAGAAGAAACGTAAAAGGAACAGTTCGGAACTAATAGTGAGAACAAAATCTTCTTCAGCATCTTCTCGCATCGATTTCCGAAATATTTTAATGTAATAAATAACACGAATACTTCAGTCTAGAAAGGTGTGATTGCGAGTACCCTAGGTTGCCAGGAGCATACAGGCGTCATAATACAGCTCCCAAGAGACGCCAAAGAAGGGAAGGGTGACCGTGGCTGGACCAAGCTATGGCAAATAGATCCGTTCTCCACAAATTAGTCAAATCTCTAAGAAGACTAGCAGTATAGCCCGGCGTTGCACGGGTTTAATGAAAGCTTTAAAACTAATCCATGGTCCTGAAGCTCAGAAACTTTGGACGTTGGCACGAAAGACTAAAAAGCAATAGTTGTTTCCATTTAAAGCGAAACCGTAGACTGAAAGAAAACATGAATGGATGTAAGTCAAATTTTGATTTCTTGGTATAGATTTATATACATATATATATATATTATCGATTTTCTGCACTATTGTAAGAACTGCAACCTTGAAACTTTTGAATATCATTTCTTATGTCGTTGTCTATGAGTGTATTTGATTTAAATCGAACCACACAATCGATTTTTTCGATTATCGATTTTCGATATTTATCGACGGTACCTCGACACAAAATTTAGCTAAGAACACTCGCAGACGCTTATAGTAAAACTGTGTAAATTTTCAAGAAAATCGGTTCAGCCGTTTCGGAGTCTATAGGTAACGGACACACACACACAGACACACACACAGACAAAGTTCCATTTATAAATAAGTTTAGATTAGATTGCATATCTCTGTTTGTCTAAGGAATCTCATGAAGAATATTACAATATTCTAACGTAAATACAACCTCCGATTTGATATCTTCCGATTAACTTCAGCTTGAAAGGTGAATTATCACTAGATAAATAAGCTCAGTGACATTATCCATCTTAGCCATGTTAGCAAAATCAGCAGAAGTTTAGTATCGAGGTCTGTTAAAAGAAAACGGAGTACGACAGCTTCCCATCCGTACATATATGGATGACCTGGGGGTTACTACATCTTCTGTCCTTGGATGTCGGTGTTTCTCATTCTTCTTCTTCTATGTACCCTGTCCTTTCAGCACGTAGGCGATCATGGCTTTCCACCTCTCCCTATCCCTGGTGGCTCTTAGCAAGCCTTCTCCTGCAACTCTCGTTCATTCATCCACCTAATCAGGTCCTTCAAATATGTTATCCGTTGCCTTACGTTATCTATTTACCACTCTATCTGGCCTGTTAGTATCAGGTTCTCGAAGTCTCCTTCCTCATTGCATCTTCTGTCCTTGGATGTCGGTGTTTCTCATTCTTCTTCTTCTATGTACCCTGTCCTTTCAGCACGTAGGCGATCATGGCTTTCCACCTCTCCCTATCCCTGGTGGCTCTTAGCAAGCCTTCTCCTGCAACTCTCGTTCATTCATCCACCTAATCAGGTCCTTCAAATATGTTATCCGTTGCCTTACGTTATCTATTTACCACTATATCTGGCCTGTTAGTATCAGGTTCTCGAAGCTCTCCTTCCTCATTGCATCTTCTGTCCTTGGATGTCGGTGTTTCTCATTCTTCTTCTTCTATGTACCCTGTCCTTTCAGCACGTAGGCGATCATGGCTTTCCACCTCTCCCTATCCCTGGTGGCTCTTAGCAAGCCTTCTCCTGCAACTCTCGTTCATTCATCCACCTAATCAGGTCCTTCAAATATGTTATCCGTTGCCTTCCTTTATCTGTTTACCACTCTATCTGGCCTGTTAGTATCAGGTTCTCGAAGCTCTCCTTCCTCATTGCATGTCCCAGGAATTTCAGCTGTCTCTTTCTGATGCTCAGTATTAATGTCCTTTTCGTTTCCCTCATTTCTAAAACCTCATCGTTGCTCACATGCTTAATCCATGATATTTGCACCATCTTTCTGTAGAAACACATTTCAGTTGCTTTAGTTTTTTCCTTTATCTTTACTGATATTGTCCAACATTCACTGCCATATTGAAGAATTGACATCACATATCAATCCAGAACTCTCTTCTTTGTTTCTAGCGAAATTGTCCTGTTCCCGATTACATAATAACTTTAAGAGAAATCTAGTTAAAACCGATAAAATCGAGGATATTAGTAATGAAGAGAGAGATTTTGATAGAAAAGTTCTGTTTAAAAATTTAAAAACAATTACCCCGTCAATAAAAAAAAATATTGGGTAAAATATTCATTGGTGATTTAAAAACGCTAAAGCTACTCAGTAATGTTTTACAGACCCCGAAACAATATGCAGCAAAATGAAGAGTTCAGGACTACCTGAGAGATTTAATGCATTGTTATATCAATATATTTTGGAGCTCATGCTTTTATAGGAAATGGCATTAACAGTATTACATAACACATCACGCAATATGTCCCGGGCCTGTCATATAGATGACACCACTAAAAAAAAGTCATATCAATTCTATGAACTATTAACCTTCAAATGGCACGTGACAAAATTTAGGCCTAATCGGATTATTAGTTTATAAATTAGTTATTTATGTGAAGATACTGTTGAAAATTTTCAAAACAAATGGAAAAATCTGAATTTCGTGTATTGATAAAGCATTGCTTTCTGATGAAAAAAATACTGCTCAAGCATAGCAATGGTTTGATAAGTGTTATTCGGACTCTGCTCCTTCGGAAACAACGGTTAAGAGGTGGTACGCTGACTTTAAACGCGGTCATCCAGACACAAATGATGATGAACTCTCATCTCACCTAAAATCGGCAGTTGTCCCGGAAAACAGACATATGTACACAAAAAAAATCCAGAAAATTGTTTTGGCCTATCGTAAATTGAAGTTGCGTGAGAAGGCAGTGTATTTACCATTTTGCATGAACATTTGTGAAAGCCGTCAAAATTGATCAAAGACGTAAACATCAGTAGGTAAGGTTTTGCGCTTCGTATTTTAGAATACACAAGGTATTTTGTTCATCGATTACCTTGAGAAAAGAAGAATCATAAATAGCAAATATTATATTGTATTACTGGTGCGTTTGAAGGAATAAAGCGCCAAAAACAGGCAACAAATGAAGAAGAAAGAACTTATCTTTTAATAAGACAACGCACCGTGTCACAAGTCGATCGCAACGATGGTAAGTAAAACTAGAGGAATTGCACTTCCGAATCCAGTTTATTCTCGAGATCTGGCTCCCGGCGTCTATTAGCTGTATGCAGACCCCAAAAGAATTCTCCAGGGAAAGTGGTTTGTCTCATATGAAGAAGTGATATCAGAAATTAAGACGTATTTTGAGGACAAAGACAAATTATTCTACAAAAATGGTATCGAATTGTTAGAGAAACGTTGGAATCCGTGCATCATTCTAGAAGGAAACTATGTTGATAAATGCGGGATTTATTGAGTTTTGCGTTAGTAGCTATTTGAGAAAATGGCTCTATTTACCGAGGATTTATCGAACACATTGCAATTCTTCTTCAGATGATTAGTTGAGGAATTTAAAGTGGCGATAATAGGGAGGTATTCCTCTATAAAGATTCAACATATCTTAAAATTGCAGAAGCAGGAGTTAAGGTTTGAACTGGGAGAAAGCAAAAACATCGCACGAGCCTAGCACAGCAGAGCAAAAGTGAAAACAGAAGACTCCATTAGGAACAGTAGTATTAGGTGGATCATGTCTAGTTTCCTCTCACAATCTCCGAAACAAAGAAGAAAAGGAAACAGCAGAAACATTGTTTTTAATATGCAGGGCGTACAAAATGAGGAGATAAATCTGTCAGTTAAGTGCCATACGTGATTCACGCTTGGGTGATCATGTCTCGAAAAAGAAAGAGTAAACAAAATTTGTGGAATTTGTTAAGCGGGAGGCCTGAACAAAATGGAGAGACATAGCCAAAAAAGGGGATTTATATTTGTCTATGTGCGGATGTGCGTTGTGGTGCAGTGGATATCGGCTCGGAAAGAGAAATCGGTGAGTCGAGTTCAAATTCCAGTTGAATACCCTGAATTCACTTAAGCACTGGTACCATTGGAAAAGGTATTAATCCGTCCCTTCTCTCTAGTTATGGGTTAAATAGCAAGGGTAGGACTTGGGGACCTTGCCCTTAAAAACAAATCCCAATAAATTTTGATACTCGAAAAGAAAAAGGATTACTAGACACAAAACTAATATAAAGAAAGAAAGAAAAAGCAAAGCAGTGGATAACGGCTTGGAACGAGAACTCAGGAGAGCCGAGTTCGAATTCCAGTTAAATTCCTTGCCTTCACTTACGTGCAAATACCCTTTGGAAAGGTAATTAATCCATCTCTTCCCCCCAGTTATGATTTAAATATTAGGACAGATTGGGTTCTATAGCTCTGGTCGGCAACCATTCTACCGCAGAAAGCAATGGGAACCAACTGCGGGATAATCTTCTGCACAGTCAGTCATGTCTCTTTCGTAAGGCTTCTACTGGGGATAAATGGGGGATCATTTTTATATTGTTTTGAAGTAATAAACTGATCCCCCACTAATTACTGTTTAACAATATAATACATCTCTTCCCCCTCTATTTATGAGTCAAATAATAGGATAGACTCGGTTCTATAGCCTTGGCTGACAACCAGTCTTCCGCAGAAAGCAATGGCAATTTACTGTTGGATAATCTCCTGCACAGTCAGTCATGTCTCTTTGGAGATATGATCGCTCAAGCGTGTATCACGTGTGCTACTTAACTGACTGATATCTCTCTATATTTCTGAGATGAAGTAGTAATGACATTCTTTTCAGTGTTTTCATCTTTATTGCCATATCAATATTCACGACGTTTGGGTCGTTGTACGCTCTGGCCGTGTTCAGCTAACTGGAATTTCAAACCGAACCCTTTATTTCGATATCTGAGGTATCTTGTTCTCGTTCCATGAGTCATGTAAGTTCTGGATGTCCTAGTTATATTCTTTTAACTCAATTCTTTAAACTTATTAAAAAATAACAAACGCAGTTCGCAAATTTGCGAAAGAAAAGAACCTTCAGATATTGGAGGCAATGTACATTAATGCAAACAACCCACACTTAATAAAATCACTTTTAAATCTGGCCATATCACATTACATTGCATTTGAATACATGGTTCTGTTGTCATTTTGCGCTATCTCGTGGTGTGACGTCATAGAACCGCATTGCAAATTTGCGAACTGCGTTTGTTATTTTTGGTAACTATTGCCGTTGCCTAGCGGAGTTTTATGTCAACACAAAATAAAAGCGTCGGTGATGGTGGATGTTATTGTATTACCGTCCTAATAACCTCTCTGGAGATGGCTCATGTGAGCCGAAAGCTTAGAATCAAATTAATAAATATTATCCAAATGTTGGAAAATTTTTGTCTTTATTTTCAACTGAAATTAAAGCCAAAATACGATATTTAGAACGGCTCATGATTAAACATAATAGACATTCGTTGTTTCTGATATTTAACAGTATATGTTTAGAAAATTATTTGCTGCCTCGATACACTAAATATGTATATATGTACACTACCGGTCATAATTATTAGGCAAACCCAGTGTTTTAAAAAGTAATGCATTTCACACTATTTTTTAGTATTTATTACCAAGTGAATAATTGTAAATGAAAATAGAATGTTTCGTTTCTTAATATTGCACAATAACATGTGAATCGAATGAATTTACAAATATTTAATAATTACCTACAATGCAGTTTCATCAATGAAAGGATAAAAAAAAATTAGGGTGAATCGGACAAGTTCATCTTTGCTTCCTTGCCTTGTAAAATTTTACAAAGTAATAATAGCAAAAGAACCATTCAATTTTCATTTAGAATTATTCACTAGTCAGTAAATACTAAACTAGTATGAAATACATCATTTTTTTAAAACTAGGGTTGCCAAATATTATGGCCGGCAGTATATGTCATTAGAATCCACAGCTCTAAAATCCACAGCTCTAAAGACTATTGCTAAGATACGTTGATGACATCGTCATACTCTTGCCTCACCAGGAATAGGTTCAGACGCAACTGGATCATGTGAACTCAATAAGATTATCAATAGAGTTCGCTATGTAAAAACAGAGTGACAACAAACTAGCATTCCAGGATGTACTAATATCTTGAATTGACGTGGTGTTCAAGACATTCGTATACCACAAGCGAATATTTACCGAACAACACATATACTTCAAATCCCACCACCCATTCAATGTAAGGAAATAAATTTTCTAAGCCGACCAAGCATGAAAATAAATACAATATGGGAACCAGTTATATGTATTGCTAAAGAAAATCATTAACGTCAAAGATTGCAATATGAACACTGGTAAAAATATGTCGAGAAAATTATTAGCGTTAAAGATTGCAATATGAGCTCTGGTAAAAAATGCTAGAGAAAATCATTAGCGTTAAAGATTGCAATAGGAGCTCTGGTAAAAAATGCTAGAGAAAATCATTAGCGTTAAAGATTGCAATATGAGCTCTGGTAAAAATGATAGAGAAAATCATTAGCGTTAAAGATTGCAATATGAGTACAGGGTGTAATATTTTTTCATCCTTGTTCTTTTTAAGTATATTGCATGCTGTATTTTTTCTTTCTAATGGGTTCATTGTAGCAACCGGCTTAAACAGGTTTGTACCCTATCCTGCCCTGCCATTTTATGCTGATCTATTTATGTCTTGATGTTCTGAAAATATTTTTTTCAATTTCACCTGCTGCATCCTACTATCTTTCGGATTTCACCTGTGATAAATTAGATTGAATTGTTTCATCCTCCGAATCCTTTAACATCGTCACTGTTCTGACCATCCTCTGCTTATTACTGAATTGAAACTGGCTGGCACTGGACTTTATCCAGTAAAATTTTAGTAATTGCTATATTAGCCAGATGAGTAATTTCATGAAAAAACATGGCTCTTAAGAGCGTCTATAGGAGATGAGTGAGTGAATGTGGATGTATAGGGAATGAATTCATGTTTTGGGTTTTTTTTTTACCGAGGGCATCAGTGCAAACGCGAACACAAAAATCCCGACCGGAATTTGAACTCGGCTTGCCGATTACACATATCTTACACATAGAAACGTTACACTACTCTTAAGGGATTCATTCTAAAGATACTAAACTCAATAAATCCAGTCGGACTAATCCAGTTTTAGTATCACCGTTAACATTCGATAAAGGAAATCTGTTGCTTTATGAGTTCGAGCGAGTAGTGAAACTGTAACCGTTACATTGATTTCTGTCACACCTGTGTTCGTTCTTCAATCGAAAACGTTTCCGAGGAATAATAAGCGTTATGAATATTCAAGCCTTGAAGATAAAAATGGACTAAATTGCGGCCGCTGTGAAATGCCTGCAATGATTTCTGTTTTAATGGCCGTCTTCTGGTTCGGGTTTATTACTAATAAATTTAATTTTCGAAGTAAAGGCACTCAAATAATTCCAACTTTTCAGCCTGAAGTTTACAAAGTTCTTAAAAATGAACTACCGGAAGAAACAACTGTGATTAGTGAATTGAAATATAGATGTATGATAAAATTTATAGGGAGATATATATATATATATATCTCCCTATAAATTTATATATAAATTTATATATATATATATATATATATATATATATATATATATATATAAGTTTGTTTCAGACTTATACGCAGTCATCAGGTTCTCTGCATTGAGTGTTATTAAATAAAAAATAATTAAGATATATTAATCCAAACAAATAAATAAAGAAATAAAATCATAAACAAAAACGCCGAAACCAGAAGTAAAAGTCATAATAACAATGAAAAATAAATTGATCAATAATAAATCAAAATCTTAACAACATTATAAAGAACCCCAAAACTGCATCCGGATCCACATTTATTTCCACCCAACAGCCGCTAGAAAAATTCGAAACGTAAGCGTTACCGTCAATCAAAATAACAAAACAATAGAATAAATTACCGACAATGTATCCTTGACATGTACATATAAATAGTCAACCATAAGCACAACGCTTATCGCCGATATAATTACCTGGCACTGGCTGGGTAGAGATTATCATCTCTCATAAGTGGGCAGAATGCGGCTCACCTGTGCGCCTCTTCGCGGACAGATACAAAGCTGAGAAAAATAAAATACTGAGAAGTTCCCGGTGCGGGGAACCAAGGCTGCAACATCCCAGTGTGGATCGATGGTCACCATCGAGGCCAACACAACATATAGTTGCATGTGCTCGACATTTGTATGCCCTGGCTCAAGTGTACATGCTTGGGTTCGCCAATATATATTCGACCCCCTGTTTTATATCATGAATCATTATATATATATATATATATATATATATATATATGTATAAGTAGTTTTTTATTTGAAATTAATCTAATTTACATTGCGACACGAAAATTTCTGTTTCGAGATTTTATCTCGTCATCAATGTTATTTAAACTATTTAAATAAAAAAAATAATTATAATTATATTTTGTTCTAATATATATATATATATATATATATATATACGCTTGGGTTCAACACTATATACTCGACCCCCTGTATATTATCAAGCATCATTATATATATATATATATATATATATATATATATATATTAGAACATGTACATAATTTTTAATATTTTTTTTTATATATTTTTTATATATAATTTTCATATAAAAAATTATATACATGTTCTAAAATATAATTTATAATAAATACAGCTGTATATTTTATATATCGAGCACTGTTTTAAATTAATGTTTTGGACGTTGTAAAAATTCTTTCTTCCTTCTGTATTCACTCGGATATATATATATATAATTAAATTTGTTTTTTATTTAAAATTAATGTAATTTACATTGCGACACGAAAATTTCTATGTTTCGAGATCTTATCTCGTGATCGAACAATGTTATTAAATTATTTAAATAAAAAAATAATTATAATTATATTTTGTTCTAATATGTATGTTGTATTGTGCACTATTTTTTTAAAAAAAGGTAAATGCCAGAGAACTCCGAATTCTAAATCTTTTGGTTCTCTTTATATCAGTCAGTTAATTGCCACACGTGAAACATGCTTAGGCGATCATGTCTCGGAAGAATCATGACTGACTGGGCAGAAGATTATCCCGCAGTAAGTTGCTATTGCTTTCTGCGGTAGACTGGTTGCCAGCCAACGCTATAGGACCCAGTCTGTCCTGCCTGTTATTTAACCTATCACTTTAGGTAAGAGATGGGTATTTGCGCGTAAGTGAATGCAGTAGATTCAACTGGAATTCGAACTCGCCCCCCCGATTTCTCGTTCCGATCCTATATCCACTGGGCCACAACGCATCTAGTCATCTCTACTACCTGACGAGACATTGTTCTTTCAATGTCGAAACAAAATGTATACTTTTCTAGTAGAATCCGAAAGAGGAAGAGTAGGAAGCTAAATTCCAAGAACCTGATCCTAATTAATATTAAAAAAATTTTTAACATTAAAAAGTGATGCAGACAGAGAGCTCAATGTATTAAGAATACAGGGCCAATATAAATTTTCAAAATTTAAAGGTGTCGGATGTACATTTCCTATGTCGAAATGTACATCCGACATCTTTGAATTTTGAAATATTATATATATATATATATATATATATATATATATATATATATATATATATATTACATACAACTGAAAATAAAATTGATAACTTATTTTAACAGATACCTTTACGAAAATTACACAAATTTACTTTGAAATACTTAAGAGTAAATTCCTTCAATAAAATCGCCCATTGGCTTCAACCATGGCCTGCAGATGACTTCGGAATCTTCTACAACTCTTCTCCTGTTTATGTTGGTGAATTCTTGCCTTTAGTTCACCTTTTCTGGGATGTGATCCGCCTGAAGCACTTTTGATCAGGTGTCAGAAGACGTGAAATCTAGCGAACAGAAGTCTTCGTCATGCCAAATTCATTGTGCAGAATATTTTTGGCCCTCTAATGAAATATGCTATTAGTATCGGCTATTTAAGTAATAGTCAATCACCTGTCATCCATCAGCATGTGCTGAACAGTATCTTTGTTTTCCTCGGTGGTAGCATTAGCTGGAAGAATAAATCTTGGGTCATCTTCAAGAATCTCGCTTCATCTCCTAAATTCAGCTTCCCACCATTAATGAAGCTACAGCCTAATCCCCAGGTGTGGCAACCAGGTAAAGACAAATCTCCTTCCTGCTAGACCCTTTTTTCTGCAGATATTTGATAAAACCCCGATGCGAATTTTTTCTGTTTTAAAAGAAATAGCTACTAGTTAGTTTTGAAGTATTTTTTAACAGCTAAATGTCCGTTTTCCGAGAAAGAAGCAATGCAGTTTATCTTAAGTTGAGTTTAAATCCATGCATGCAAGATTTCACAGTTGAAACATTAATGCTTTTTCGATTTTGAGGAAAAAACAGTACATTAAATTTCGTTCTACACTTATGCAGAAATTAGACCTAATTTTATATACATTCTAAAAATGTTAAAAATAAACACGTTTTGGATCTATTTTGGGAAATAATTTTTCGTAAATTTTTCATGAATTGTATCTTTGGTTCTGCAAAATTTAACTTTACAGTGTTCTTTCAAATTAGAAAACAGTTTTCTCGGTGGTGACATATACTATAAGATGACTTACAATTTTTTAAAACTAAAGTAATATGAAATTTTACAATGGAGACTTTTACAATCTTCAAGAGATGATGCATTTCGAAAGATCAAAATATTTACAGCCATAAATTAAATATTCTACTGAACATGATATGTAATAACATTTTCATAACAGTTGGTTACCTCGAAATCGCTCTGGACATGTTAATGGTGATAATGATAGGAGAGAACGTAAAATACATGCTTGATAGTCACCAAAGCACGTGGTGTATTTATATCTCTCTCTCTCTTTCTCTCTCTCTCTCCCTTTCTATCTCTCTCTCTTTTCTCAGACCATCTTAGCGGCAACTGCTTATTCGCATAATGAGAAAGAGGGCTTAAAGAATGTGACAAGGCAAAAGAGACAAACTAAAAGCGCAGATGATTTAATCAAACTTGCAGTCGATCATCAGAGGTCGACTTTAAAGACGGTCCCATAACCGCCAGGTGAATAATCACGACTCAAAATATGTCATTTACTGGCCCTGACATGTAAACTAGTTGTCATCCCAACTAAGCATACGTGATCATGACTAACATAACGGCCGAACCACAAAAGTGGAAACAAAGAACTTCCCAAATTTACGCGACCCAAAGTTCGACGTTCGAATGAATTCCCCCAAAGCCACACAAGCAAGGGTAGATATTAACTGACAAAGTTTAGAAATCTCTGAACAATAATTTACTTTCTAATAGATTTAGCTTTGTATAATTTTCGTCTCTACAATGACAAGTTAACGTGTGAACTGCGAAGAAGTTGAGTACAGTTTTATGAAAGAAAGTGTGTTTTACAAATGACAGAATAAAGCACCGCACTGATGCATTGTGGGTAAGGACAACATTTTCCGGTTTCTTTTACAAGGTAGAGAATAATGAATCCAACATAGATTTATAGCTTACTTCGTATTTTTTTGTTTTAAATACATATAAAACATTATTTCAGTTATTTTTCCTTCTCTCGGTCATGGTAGAATAGTGAATATTTGATCGGATTGAGAGATCGGAGTACCGATTGTGAATTCTAGCCCTGTCCGTTATATACACTGACCTGTAATCACCATTGGAAAAGGTATGTTTCAGTTTCATCGTCTACCGGGCTATGCGTAAATATCTGAACAGGCTGTGAACAATAGGCTTGACTGGTAACCGTTAAAGGCGACAGGGAATTCTGCATTCAAGACCTCACCAAATCGCATTTTGTTATAAGCATATCGCCCCAAGCAAGGTATTTTACTCCCACTGTCTTTCTGGGGAATACATAGGAGGAAATTTATGAGAAAGAGTGACAAGTTATAGGGGGTGTCAAGAAGTGGGTACGAGAAGGATGAGAATACTGATGAGAGCGGAGTGGACAGAGAAAGGAGCATGAGAGAGGGAAAGCAGGTTAGTGAGATAGGAAATACCTATTGACTTTACATTTAAATTCTTGGAGATGATAGCTATCGGGGAAGCAAGTAAATGGAAGGGAATTCCACAGGCTGGAGGTGCAAGATTAGAATCTGATGGAGTGGAATTTGTTTACATTTTATTGGTTTCCCAGAAAAAGGGTGGGGCCTAGTGGCTAATCTTGTGGCTCGAGTAAATTCATATATAGTAGGCACCAGTGAGCTTACTTCATCGGAGCAGAAGCCGTGAAAGTATTTGTAGAATTGGCCAAACGTAGTAAGTACGATTACATTCCTGAAGATATGGTCAATCTGAGACGTGTTTTTAAACAGCAATTTGATTTGAATTTAGTTTTCACTGCCACTGCATTTTTTTATTTTTTTTATTTTAAATGTTTGGATAATCGTCAATTTCGACGACCTGATACTAGCAAAACACTCAAAGTTTTATGTTTCGACGATTGTATTAAAAGCGTCTAACCGTACGTTATTCTTTTTATTCATCAATTTCTTCTTGGTCAAAGTATTAATCCAGAACTCGTATAAAAACTAAAATTGCTTCTTCTGTAGTTGTCACTTAATCATTTTATTTAGTTTGGAAACACCTGTATCAGAGTTTTTAGTAGCGTTTTCCAAATTGCAGGTTGATTGAAGCAAGATGAGAATCTATATATATAAAAGGCATGGTGCTTGTCTGTGTATCTGTCTGTTTATATGCCCTTTATACAAATCTACAATTTTTGTCCGATTCTTAACAAACTTTACGCAAATATTTTTAGGCTTCCGATCAGGTCATGGGCTGCTTATTTTTCCCGGTTTCTCGCCGATATCAAAAATCGATACCCCGATATCCGATCAGGTCTGATCAAGATCAGGATTTCAGCTCTGTTATCGTGGTTCTTGATGCAGAATTAGCTCTAACTTGGTAAAACTTTAATTTTTAGTCTCAAACAATAGTAGATCTTCTCAGACGACTCATTTTCCCCGATATCTGAAAACGATACACCCGATATTCTATCGAATCTGATCAAAAACTGATATTCAGCCGTCAATATAGCTCATTTTCTCCCATTTTCCTCCCGATGGGTACGATAAGTTTTTATGGATTTACTTGGCTTAGTTTATCCTTGGATAACTTATTTGAATCCGATATTGGAAATCGATACCCCGATATCCTATAGGGCCTGATCAAAATCAGTTTTTCAGCACTTTTATTTTTTCTTTTTTTTCTTCTGGCTTTGCTCTAAGTAGGTATAATTGTAGTTCTTAGAATCAGCCATGATACCGTTTACTCAGAGGACATATTTAGCCTTCAAAATTCAATTTGCGACGGAAAACCTATTTGACATCGATAACGAAAATCAAAATTTGACTAAAATCAATTCATTTTTCTTTAAATCTACGGTTTTGCTTTGATTGGAAACAACTATTACTTTTCAGTTTTTTGTGCCAACGTCCAAAGGGTCTGAGCTCCAGGACCATGGATTAGTTTTAAAGGTTTCATTACAACCAAGCAACGCCGAGCTATACTACTAGTATCAATATAAATCTTTCCAGACCATGGTAAGTGAATTCGGTCATCTCCTAGTGATTGGTAGAGTTTATAAGCAGCTCTAGAATATGATTGGCGGTCAGAGTATCACTTCAACAGTGTCAAAATCATGCTTTACATGCGACAGGAGTAACATAAATACGGCAACCCTAAGCAGAACTTTTTGATGAAAACTATCTGCTGCTAATGCGTACTTTGCCGTAGGGTGAGAGTGATATACGGTGAAAACATAGATATATATTTTACTACCGAACTCAGTTCTTACTAGTTGTTTTGTTGCTGTACATCAGTTACATTTTCATTATCTAGTAACATTCCATGTGAAACGTCCGTAGTGAAAGTTATTCATGATATTTATGATTTTATACTAACCATTTGTTGTTTGTTCCAGCATGTTTTCATACAATTTTATTTTGCTTGTGCCCCGTTCCTAAATGTTAGTGATAATTTCGTGTACTTATATTTCTTAATATATATATATGAAGGCCTTCAGTTAAGTGACATACGTGATACACGCTTTGGGTGATCATGTCTTGAAAAAGACATGACTGACTGGGCAGAAGATTATCCCGTAGTAGGTTGACATTGCTTTCTGTGGTGGACTGCTTGACAACAAAGGCTATAGAACCAAATCTGTCGTATTATTTAACCCATAATTGAAGGAAAAAGACGGATAAATGCATTTTCTAAGAGTATTTGTGCGTAAGTGAATGCCATGAATTAAACTGGATTTCGAACTCGGCACCCCGATCTCTCGTTCTGAGTCGTTATCCACTGCACCACAACAACGTATTTTTTCAATAAATTAATTACCTTTGGCAGAATTTTAGCTGATTTCAGCCGAATATCGCGCCAAGAAAGTGATTAGCTGGATTTCGATGTCCTTCTCCCACCATTAATTTAAAGATGCCTTTCGAGCAACCAGTCGATTGCCTTCATAAGTCCATGCACATTGTCGTTGCCATTGTGGCGATGTTCTTCTCTCTAGTCTGCCATCCACGCCACCGTTTTGACAGTTCTGCTTCCGGATTGTCGTTAGTGTTGCTGTTATTCAATTAATTTTACGACACTGATTCTTCGTTTTCTTTACGTCATTCTTCATGTCTAAAACTGCTGATATAAGAAACACTTCAAATGCTGGCTGTATGGATCTTTTATAACTGATTTATCAGAGAAGATAAGGAAATTGAGCAAACAACAGATAATTCTCATGGTAGTGTCATTCAATACCGCACCTTGCTACAAAACCGAAAGCAATATTCTGAAATAGCCTCGTCAAATCGACACTTTTATAAAGATGTAATGTATGAAAATCAGAATATGGCAGATGTGTAGAACCGATTTTTCAGATGTGTGCTGGACAATATCATCGAAGATGAAGGAAAAACTTGAAACAATTGAAATGTATTTCTTTTAAATAACATAAGTTACGCAAATGATACAGTGCTGATAGCTAACACGGAAAGGAAACTATAAGACCTTCTACAGAAGGTATCTGAAGAGAGTGACGAGAAAGGATTACAAATGAACTGCAAGAAAAACCAAATGCATGGTCATCAGCAAAAAGGGTGGCCCAAAATGCCAAATAAAGTTGGGAGATACTAAGCTCAAGCAGGTACCAAAATTTAAATACCTGGGAAGTATTCTAACAAAAGTCGGAAAGTGCGACACAGAGGTGTAATGGATATCAACTTGGAATGAAAAATTGGAAATCCGAGTTCGAATTCCAATTGAATTCGTTTAATTCACTTACGCACAAATACTCTTGAGAAAGTTATGAAACCTCTTCTCCATCCAGCAGAGCAGATTGGGTTATATAGCTTTGGTTGGCAGATAGTTCACCACAAAAAATGGCAACCTACTGCGTGAAAATCATATACCTTGTCAGTCATGTCTCTTTTGAGACATGATCGCCCCAGCGTGTATCACGTGTGTGTGGTAAAATTTGCCATAATTTATGGATAAAGCGCAGGGATCACTTTATGTATTGAGTATAATAGAGAATCAATCTCCCGAATGTATATTATATAGCAACAACAGTCCATGATGGTCACAAATTCAGGGATCATTTTATGTATTGAGTATAATAGAGAATCAATCTCCCGAATGTATATTATATAGCAACAACAATCCATGATGGTCACAAAGTAAGGGATCAGTTTATGTATTGATTATAATAGAGAATCAATCTTCCAAATGTATATTATATAGCAACAACAGTCCATGATGGTCACAAAGTCAGGGATCATTTTATGTATTGAGTATAATAGAGAATCAATCTCCCGAATGTATATTATATAACAACAACAGTCCATGATGGTCACAAAATCAGGGATCATTTTATGTATTGATTATAATAGAGAATCAATCTCCCGAATGTATGTTATATAGCAACAACAGTCCATGATGGTCACAAAGTCAGGGATCAGTTTATGTATTGATTATAATAGAGAATCAATCTCCCGAATGTATGTTATATAGCAACAACAGTCCATGATGGTCACAAAATATAGAGATTGAAGGTAATGTTGACAACGTTCCTGGATATAGAGTATCCTCTTGGCATCTGTTGACCATGTCCGTCATAGTATATGGATATAGAGTATACTCACCGCACGTAATCTGTTCAATGAAACAACGTCAAAGACCATCACTTTCGAATCAGACACTCTCCAGAATTGGATTTGAACTCTAATACTCGAGAAAATATGGCCGCCTTTTATAGACGCAGCATTGAATATTTTGAGCTTCCTGATTGGTTAAGCCTTCTATTGGCGAACTATAAAATGGGTTGTACCACGGGGGTCAGCACAGTCTAAAATGGACGCAAAAAGACCAACAGTATGCCTTTTAAATGACTGGCCTTAACTGAATGAACGGAAACTCACGAATTTACACTATAGTTGGTTAAATTTTATGCTGTTTCTTTTCGCTCTCTTCTCGCCTGTCTAATTCCCTTCTGGCTCGACGCTTTCTAGCCAAGTTTTTTTTTATAATCATGTCGCCCCAAGCAAGGCAGTTTACTGACACTGTTGAGCAGGGGTTACATAAAAGATAAATTATGAGAGAGTGACAGGTTATAGAAGGTATCAGGAAGTGGGTGAGAGAAGGATGAGAATAGTGATGAGAGGGAAGTGGACGGAGAAAGGAGCATGAGAGAGAGGATGCAGGTTAGTGTGATAGAAGATGACTATTGATTTACATTTACATTCTTGGAGATTGTAGCTGTCGGGTTATCTATCTATCTATCAATCTATCTATCTATCTATATTTTTGTTATAATCACATCGAACCAAGCAAGGCATTTTACTGTCACTGGTTTGCAGGGGGTTACATAGGAGGAAAGTTATAAGAAAGACTGACAGGTTTCAGGGGGTGTCAGGGAGAGGGTAGAAGAAGGATGAGAATACTGATGAGAGTGGAGGGGACAAAGAAAGGAGGATGAGAGAGAGAGAGAGAGGATGCAGGTTAGTTAGATAGGAGAAGACTATTGACTTAACATTTAATTTCTTGGAGACTATGGCTGCCGGGAAAGCAAGTTAATGGAGGGAATTTCGCAGGCTATAAGTGTGAGAAAAGAAGCTGAGAGAGTAGTATTTGCGTTTACAATTTATCGGTTTCACACTAAAAGTGTGGGGCCTATTTGCTAAACTTGTTGCTAGAGTAAATTTATATATAGGGGGTACCAGTGAGCTAAGTTCATCTGAGCAGCAGCCGTGAAAGTATTTGTAGAAGAGACACAGGGAAGCCACATTGCACCGGTGAGAAAAGTGAATGTATCATAGCTGTCAAATCGGGATCGATTGCATTACAGATTCTACGTTGGATTTTGTGAAAAACCCTTAAGTGTATAGCAGAAGAGCCCGACCAGATATGGCAGCAGCATTCAATGTACGGGCGGATGGTAGATGTGTATATGTGCAGGATTGTTTCAAAGGGGAAAAATTCCTAGCCCTACACAGAAAACCGAAAAAGTACAAATACAACGTCAATCGTTATCTTATGTTCTGATTAACCTTGATTGTGTTTTTTCTTCTTAGAGATCTTTCTGTTTCTGACAATCACACCAAGTATTCACTATTATCTCAGTATCTTTACTGCCTTGCTTACGGCGAAATCGATTAAATACTGGCAAAACATGTATTTGCTTCAGTTACAGAATTTTTCCACGAAGGGAATTACTTATTTATATAATTCTTGTGGATTCCGGGTGAGGAACCGCACAAAATAATGAACAACAAAAACCGATATTGAAATAAAAAAAGTAGGTTATATTGAACGTAATATACAAGATTGAACGAAGGTTATTAAATCCAGGAATAGTCTTCGTAAGAAATTAACATATACAAGTCTTGAAATGAAAGTCACTGGAAATAGTATATCCGTGTAGATTATTCTAGCTGAGTAGAGCTCAGAGCTAGTCTTACTTCTGACGCGGTAATCTCAGTGTAGCTTCGGGATCTCTCTGTAACTTACGTATCAGTTCCGGTACTCTCCGATAACTCTAACAGATCTCTACGATAACTCTATGGCAGCTCCCGTATCTCACTATGGCAGCCGAGTCCATTATCATATACAAAGGGAAGATCACACAACAACAATAATTTTTGAAAAAAAGTTTTAGTTTAGCAACCTTCTTGATATAATTATTATCGCATTCACTTTTTTGATCACTACATTCTTAACCTGTTTAGTTCTAGTGTTAACCGTTAGCAGCCTTTTATATCCTCATATACTGTGCCTCTTGCTCTGTAAATCATCCTCTAGTGGCTCATGAGCCTTGTATAGGGTGAACTTTATTGAACATTATTACTCCGAACTGAAAAACCTAAAGAAATAATAGAAATCCCTCTTTTCAATTGTCCTGCTTTCCCTAGGATAAGATAGACTCAGCTTTTGAATAATGAAGTTTTGCCTATTGATATGGACTCGCAGATGTTTGTATTAGCTCCAACATTATGACAGCAATGACGAGATGATCAGATATGTCGATGGCGTTTGCTATCTTCATATAAGATTGTTTTCACTCACCTTGGGAATATAACATCCATTGAATTATTGTCTGAAGTCTCGGTAATAATTGCCGATCTCACGTACACTCGGACGTCTACGTTGATAGGAAAATTGACACAAAGTTTAAATTGCTAGAAAATTAGAAGGAGATAGAAACTGGACTTGACAATCACATAAAGAGCCTGAACAGACTTTCATTTCCGCGTAGATTTAGGAGTAATTTACATGACTATTTTCTGTTGGATTATGACGTACAGATGTCTGTGATTCCTGATAACACAAGTGAAAAACTTAAAGAAATATAGACAGTGAATATGTCTGTTACTTAATTTGCATATAGAACGAAATCATTCACAAAGAAGCTTAGTAAATTTTATATCTAGAAAGGTTTCATAAAGAAGCTTATCAAATTTGATATCTAGAATAAAGGTATTCATACTGACTAAATTATATTTTTAAAATAAAGGCATTCATAAAGAAGCTTAATCAATGTTATATCTAGAATAAATGCAGTCATTAAGAAGCTTAAACAGTATACATCTATAAAAAAGAAATTCAAAAAGAAGCTTCAAAAATTTATATCTAACATGAAAGCATTCATAAATAATCTAATTAATTTGATATCTAGAATGAAGACATTCATAAATAAGCTAAAAAACTATCTAGAATTTAGGCATTCATAAAGAAGTATATTAAGTATATAACTAGAATGAAGGTATTAATAAATTTATATATTCATATGTAGACTGAAGGCCATCATAAAGAAGCTTAATAAATTTTAAGCTAGATGACGGCATTCATAAAAAGCATAATAAATTTATATCTAGAAGTAAGACCTTCATAAGGAAGCTTAATAAATTTGATATAAAGAATGAAGTTATTCATAAAAGAGATTAATATATTTTATATATAGAATGAAGACATTCATGAAAAAGTTAATATATTTTACATCTAGAATGAAGGCATTCCTAAGAAGCTTAACAAATTAATATCTAGAAGGAAAACCTTCATAAAGAAGCTTAATATGTTTAACATTTGAATGAAGACATTTAAAAAAGATTCATGAATTCATTGCTAGAATGAAGGCATTAGTAAAGAATCTGAAAAATGTTAATAAATACAATGAAGACATTTATAAATAAGCTAAATAAATTGTGTATCTAGAATGGAGGAATTCATGCACATGTTTAATAAACTAATATCTAGAATGTAGGCATTCATAAAGAAGTATAATTTAGTTTATATCTATTTATATTTATTCTATATATAGAAGGAAGGCAATCGTAAAGAAGCTTACAAATTTATACATAGAAGGAAGGCTTACATAAAAGGCTAATAAATTGTTAAATAGAATGAATGCCTTCATAATGAAGTTTAATAAATTTATATCTAGAATTAAGGCATTCATAAAGAGAGATATAAATTTATAGCTAGACAAACGCCTTCATAAATAAATTTAATTAAGTTTAAGACTATAATGAGGGTATTTAGAAAGAAGTTTAATATTCAGAATTAAGGCATTCATATAGAAGTCAAATTAACTCTTAAATAGAATGAAGGCTTCCTATATAAAATTATAACATAGATTAAGAAAGAAGCTTAATAAAGTTAAATCTAGAAGGAAGTCCTTCCTAAAGAAGTTGAATAAATTTATATCCTGAATGAAGGCATTCTAGATATAAATTCTAGATATAAATTTATTAAACTTTTTTTTGAATGCCTTCATTCTAAATATAAATTTATTACTCTTCTTTTGGACGGTCTATGTTATAGTTAAATTTTTATTAGACTTACTCATAAATGACTTTGTTTTAGATATAAATTCATTCGGCATCTTTAGGAAGGCCTTCCTTCCTGATATAAATTCATTAATCATTCATAAAGAACTTCATAAATTTGATATCTATCCACTTTACGAAATCCACCGGAGAATCTGTAATTTGATCGATCCCGATTTGGCAGGTAGGATACAGTCACTTTCTCACCAGCGCAATGTGGTTAACTAAATTTAGCTTACTAAATTTTTATATAGAATGAAGGCATTCATAAAGAAGTCTAATAAGCTTTTAACTATAATAAAGGACTTCATAAAGAAGCTTCATGAGTAGATATCTAGAATGAAGGCACACACAAAGTAGTCAAATAATTATTTAACTAAAATAAAGGCCTTCATAAAGAAGCCTAACAAATTCATATATATAATGAAACCCTTTATAGAAATGCTTAATAAATATTTATCTTGAATAAATGCATTCATAAAGAAGTCTAAAAACTTTTAATTTTCATAAAGAAACGTAACACATTTATATCTATATTTATAGGCCTTTATAAAGAAGCTTAATCAATTTTAAATATAGAATGAAGTCATTCATAAAGAAGCTATATCAATTTATATCGAGAAAAAAGGCCATTATAAAGAAGTTTAAGAATGTCAAATATAGAATGAAAGACTTCATAAAAGAGCTGTTTTTATCTCATATCGAGATGGAAGCCATTGATAAAGAAGCTTAAGAAATTCACATTTAGAATGAAAAACTTTCATAAAGAAGTCTAATAAATTATTAACTAGAATGAAATCCTTCATAAAGATGTTTAATAAATTTATATCTAAAGACATTCATAAAGAGGCATAGTATATATATATATATATATATATATATATATATATATATATAATGAAGGCATTCATAATGTGTCACTGTTGCGCAGGCTGGCTAATTGTGACACTGCCACCCGGCTGCCCCCGGCTGCCTGGTTGTTTCGGTCGCTCACTGGTTTGGGAACGGATCCCGCATCGATGATGCCAAAACGGTACCTAGTATGTCGACGCTTTCGCGCCGCTGTTGCTGGTCGTGATGATCTCATCACAGAAGCTGGTCTTCAAGACGTCTATTACAACAACAGACCACTGCCCACATTGTGATTTGATCTCAGAAAGTCGCATTGTGCAAATCTTTCCACCAGAACCAGACCGGACACTTGTGGTTAAAATTAAACACGACACCAAAAAAAAAAAAATATAAATAAATAAATGAATAAGGTCGAAGTCGCCCGAAGAGTTACGAATAAGGTCTTTATAAAAAAAATAATTATTTGTTATAGGAGCAGAAAATACAGTTGTCGGAAATCCAGTTTACAACGGAGAGAGTGATAGTTCGTTTTCAAAATATCAGAGCTTTCAATCCTCAAATAAAAATGTCTTTCCTAAGTTTCGTTAAAGTAATCAGAGCTCTTCAAATTTTCATTAAAGTCTTTTCACATATTCATTAAATTTTCATTAAAGTCTTTTCACATTTTCTATATAATTATAGCTGTCACTTCTCTATACAACTTCTAAAACAACAAAGTTCTTTCGGATTTTAACGGAATTTACCGAAGTAGAGCGAACGAGGAATCAGAAATTTCAATTCCCTACATAACTTTTAAAACAATAATGTTCTTTCGGGATTCCTATGAGAGGCACATTATTCAACATTAACTCTTTAAGGTAATCAGCGGTAGGCTTCATTCGACATTAACTCTTTAGCCATAAGTTCTATGGTAGGCGACCAGCCGCGGGTCATCTCTCCCCCATTTGGGAACATTTTTCACAGTCGTTACATTTCAACTGCAATTCCAGAGACTCTCCCCACCAAAACTTCCGATTTTTCTCGCTGAGTCTCCATTTTTATAACCATCCCCAATCCTCTCGGAATATTTAGCCGACTCAAAGCTTTTGACCAATGAGATCATTTTCCACCCACACCTTTTGCGGGGAGCCATGGCTCAATGAATGAAATATCAATAGCTCACATGACATAATGTCTTTCTGTCTTCTTTCTTTCGATTACATCATCTTTAGATTTTTCAATTCCCAGGAACATCTTTTGAGGATTTAACCCTACGTGACCTCATCAAGTAAAACCGGACATTTTGTTATGACTGCGACCATTTCGTCAAATTTCCACCTGGCCTAAAACAATCCGACTCGTATATGAAAAAGAAAGAAAACTATATTTCTTTCCCTCTTTTACAAATTGTCAGCTAATTTATCTCTTCCCCGGATTTTACAAGTACACGATAGTATTAAGAATAGTTTTTTACATAACCTGACATCACGAATTACAATAAAGCATAACTAATAATACCACTAATATTAATTTCTCTCTCTCCGCTCTTTTAAACCAAACAAAAAAAACATATCAGCGGGAAACAGTGTCATAATAAAGAAGCTTAATAAATTTCTATTCAGAAGGAAATTCTTTATAATAAAGCTTGATTGAATTTATTTTTAGAAGGAAGGCATTCATAAAAAAGCTGAAGAAATTTATATCTATAAGGAAGAAGCATAATAAACTTTTAACTAGCTTGAAGGCATTTATAAAAAAGCTTAAAAAGTTTTTCTCTAGAAGGAAGGTCTTCATAACAAAATTAAATTTTATTTATATCTTAAATAAACGCATTAGTAAGGAAGTTAATAAATTTATATCTAGAAAAATGTCTTCATAAAGAAGTCTAATAAAATCTTAACTAGAATAAAGGTTTTCATAAAGATGATCAATAAATCTTTGTCTAGAATAAAGGCATTCATAAAAAAGTCATAAATTTATATCTAGAATGAAGGCCTTCATAAAGAAGCTGAATAAATTTCTATCTAGAATAAATGCGACCATAAAAAAGCTTCATAAATTTTATATCTAGGATGAAGGCATTCATTAAGAACTTTAGTTAGGTTTATATCTAAAATGAAAGCATTCATAACGAAGCGTATTTTGTTTAAATATAGAATGAAGACTTTCATAAAGAAGCTCAATAAATATATATCTTGACGGAAGACTTTCATAATGAAGCTGAATATATTTATATCTAGAATGCCGGCTTTTTAAAAAGAAGCTTAATAAATTTATATCTAGAATGAAGGCATTCGTAAAGAAGTTTAATAAACTATTAACTAGAATGTAGGCTGTCATAAAGAAGCTTAATGAATATATATCTTGACTGAAGACTTTCATAAAGAAACTGTATAAATTTGTACACAAAATGATGGATTCAATAAAGAAGGTTCATAAATTTTTTATCTAGAAGAAAGTCAGTCACAAAGAAGCTTAATAAACATTTTAACTAGAAAGAAAGCATTCATAAAGATTCTTAATGAATTTATACCTATAAGGAAGGTCTCATATGGAAGCTTAATTTAGTTTATATCTGGAATGAATGTATTCATAAACAAGCTTAGGAAATTTAAATATAGAGGGAAGGTCTTAATAAAGAATCTCAATTTAGTTTATACCTGGAATGAAGGCACTCATAAACAAGCTTAAAAATTCATATCTAGAATGAAGGCTTTTATAAAGAAGTATAATGAACTGCTAACTAGAATGAAGATTTTCGGAAACATGCTTAATAAATTTATATCTAGAAAGAAAGGCTTCATAATAAAGCTTAATTAAGTTTGAATCTAGAATAAAGCCTTTCATAAAGACGCTTAATAAATGTATGTCTAGAAAAAAGCCTTTATAAAGAAGCTGAATAAATTTACATCTAAAATGAAGGCATTCATGTATAATATTGATAAATTTTTATATAGAATGATGACATTTATAAAAAAAACAATAAATTTATATATAGAAGGAAAATCTTCATAAAAAAGGTTAATACATTTTATCTGGAAGGAAGGCGTTTATAAAGAAGCTTAATTTTATAATTAGAAAAAAGGCATTCATAACGAAGCTTAATGAAATTATATTTTGAATGAAGTCATTCCTTAAGAAGCTTAATAAATTTATATCTAGAATGAAAGCATTCATAAAGAAGTTTAATAGACTATTAACTAGAATGAAGGCAAAAAGAAGCTTCATATACTTTGTAACTAAAATGAAGATATCCTTAAAGATGCTTAATATATTCATATCTAGAAAGAGGGCTTCCATAAAGATGCTTTATAAATTTAATCTAGAATGAAAGTATTCATAACCAATCTTAATAAATATATATCTAGAAAGAAGGCCTTCATAAAGAAGCTTAATAAATTCAATCTAGAATAAAAGTATTCATGAAGAATCTTAACAATTTATATCTAGATGGAAGTCCCTAATAAAGAGGTCTGATAAACTGTTAACAAGAATGAAAGCATTCATGTAGATGCTTAATAAATTTGTATCAAGATTGAAGGCCTTCATAGATAGGCATAGTTTATATCAAATAAGAAAGCTAAAGTATACGCTGAATAAATTTTTATCTAGAATGAAGGCATTCATAAAGAAACTTTATATACTTTTTAACTAGAATGAAGACATCCTTAATGAAACTTAATATATTCATATCTAGAAGGAAGGCCTCCATAAAGAAGCTAAATAAATTTAAATCTAGAATGAAAGTATTCATAAATAAGCCTAATAAATTTATATCTATAAGGAAGACCTTCATAAATCAGCTTAATAAATTGTATGGTGTCTCTTTGCTTTATCTATAACGTATTTGCTTTTTGGACTATTTTTGGAAGAATGTCATCACTATTTATTAACTCCATAAAGCAATATTGCCTAACACTAATACTCATCGCATAAAGGCAAGGTCCTCCAATCTTATGCTAGAGAAACTGAAATAGCCTGAGCAGTATTTAAACAAAGATAAGAGTTTGGTATTATGTATCCATCTAATAGTAAGTGGTCACTATGACATTTTTTCCTCAGAATAGTGATTTTTGACGTGAGTGCAGATATCCTTGTGCAGTGTATTTAATCACTAAACCGGATTGATAAACTTTTTCCTGCATTTATGATACCTTCATTCAATAGGGTACATAGGATTTTTAGAAAGCTTTACTTCATAATGAGATCTCTATTGAAGTTGACCAAGTACTTAAGACAGGAATAACAATCAACAGAGTCATATTCATCGCATTTGGCGTTTGTAATACTTCAAATTTTCATAATAGTTCAGATTTTTTCTTAATACTTCAGTTTATTCTTCTTCTATAGATTAATGTTTAATTTAAAATGTAAATGAGTAATTTTTGTTTCTTAATGTAAAATATTGCATACCGTTCTATCCCACCCACCTGGCTTTGTTTTCCAGTGTTTCTTAAACTAAAGTTCGTTCGAAGTTATCCAAGAAAAGACAAGAAAGGTTTGTCTTTGAGAAAAGTCAAAGAAAATTGCCAACTTTTTCTGTCTCCTGGAAACGAAATGCTAATCTGGGGACTTGACATATCTTCCCCTACATGACTAGTTATTTGAACTGATACTAAGTATATACTAAATATTTATATTCTTCTTTCTCCCACCCATCCACCCCGATTTTTGCTGTATGTCAGCAACCCGATCGGATAAAAAAATAAACCTACAAAGGGTGGAAGAACTCTTAAGAAATCAACGGCCAGCTAACTAGAGGCGGTGTCTCAATAAATCACCGTGGAGAAGGTAACAGGATACCACTCCACTATCCTGACCGTCATTCGGTGACTGTTAGCACCAACGGCGTAAAGGGGCACTTTTTCCCAAAATTTGTCCCTCGCCCGTGAAGGAACGACATGAGCAGCAGATGTCTCTGGAACGTTACCCTGTGACTGTGCACAACAAAGAAAGAATTACCTTGGGAATATGGGACGTCAAGACGCTTAACAACTGCGAACAACTAGAGAATGTCAAGCAGAAGATGAACAGACTGAACATCAATATTCTGGGAGTATGCAACACTAGATGGTCAAACAATGGAGACTTCAGCAGCAACAACCACAGGATAATATACGCAGGAGGCAAAAATAACGAAAAAGGTGTTGGCTTAATATTGGACAAAGAAATGAAGAAATGCGTTCTGGGATACTGCCGGTTTTCTGAAAGAGTCCTACTTGTCAAACTGAAATGGAGACCGTTCAACATAGCAATTGTATTCAGCTATGCACTACCAAACCAAAAAACTGTGGAAGAAAAAGAATCTTTTTACTCCACTCTAGACAATGCCAAGACTCAATTTAAAAGCCAAAAATTAGAATCGTCATGGGAGATTTGAATGCCAAAGTAGGAAGAAAATGGAAGGTATGACAACTGGAAAATTTAAATTTAGGAATCTGCAACGAACGAGAAAGAAATGGGTCCAATGTTGCACAGCAATTGACCAGGTTATAATTAACACCTGGTTTCAAGAACACCCACGACGTCTATGGACATGCAGAAGCCCAGGAGGCGACACACAAAAAAAAACAAATAGACTACATAACCATAAACAGGAGAGTCAGTGGTTCAATGCAAAAACTATCAAGGTGCCTACTGTGGAAGCGACCACGTCCCAGTCATCTGCAAACTAAAGGTGAAAGTCCTGAAATTGAAGAAGCTTAGTGAATCACCAAAACTGAAATACAACACGCTCGTGAATGACCTCAACCTACAGAAATAATACACTAACATCGTGAAAATCAAATACGAAGAACAAATTAGAAAAGGACACTCGAAACGGGACTCAGTAAAGGAAGCGATAGCGACATCAGCAAGTAACATTGGCTTAAAGGAAATCAGACGCAGATAAAAAAATAAATGAGTGGATGACTGATATGATTCTCGGCATGATGTAAAGGAGACAGAAAAGGATATCAAGACATGGAATGGAGTACAGACAAGATAGAATAGAGAAGTTCAGGAATGAGCAACATTTTCTGAGCTGATCTATAAAAGACCATGATACAATTTTTCTATAGAATGTTAACATTCACGCTAACATGATAAAATTATATCTAATCTGTACAAGACAATGAGACCACTGGAGGTAAGTTATAAGAGATTAAACGACACTGTTTGCTGATCTGGTGAAAGATAATGTATATTCGGGTGATCGAGAAAACACTCTATTTGATGTCACTTTCATTGTGCAGTGGTTTGCTGTTCTACTTGAATGGGAACTTACGTTTCACAAATGAAATAAGGGAATGAGTTTGGTTTGTTACAATTTGCGTAGTATGGTGAATTTTAGCTGTAAATGTAAAAACTGGTTAAACTATATGTAGTTCGACTGAAATCTCATCATTGAAATAGCCATAGAGAAGCTTGTGGATTTTCGTCTATGTTTGTGAGGTGGAAATAATTTGTCTCCGACAAGCTACGGGGAGCTACCTTTGGACTCTATTGAGGTTGGAAAGTGAATACTTTTGCCCTTATATATCAGCAGTACTCCAATTTAGGCCTGATCTTGCTTTTGTAAAGTTAGATGGTAGCACGAAGCGTCAGCTACTTACAGGAATAGTACAAGGAACTGATCATTTTTCCGGCATCCGTAACGATGGATCGTGTGTATGAAATACATTTGAGGTCTGGCTTGATTTTAAAGATCAATAGAAGCTGAAAGCACCGAGTCTTTGTGAGGGAACATCCAGTCATTGTGATACATGGTATTTCAGGATCTCATCAGCGATGACGGAATATAACTAGTTTGGCTTTAGAGGTATTAATATCACAAGCGTGGTTTTCTCTCAGTGAACTATAAGAGGAGAGACTAGCAGCCACTATGGTAATCTTGAATTTTGGAGGTGCACCCATCTACGGTTATATCGTCATTATATAAATGTTCGGCGGTAGATCTTTTATGTAATGTTTAAAGAGGTTTAACCCGAGAAGTGACATCTTAAATACGCATGAGCTAGGGCCTGAGTGCCGCGACTCCCTTCAGGGACCTATGGGTTATATATAGAAGTGCATTCTAAGTGAACATATCATTCTACTGATTCCATAGCTATGTAAATCTCTTTTATACCACATCTTGTCTAAGGATTTTGAACTATATTATGTTACAGTTGTTGAAATATATTTATAGACTAGTGCTTCAATTATTGTTTGAGTAATGGTAGTCAGGATATCAGCAATGGACCGTTCCGATTGAAACCCATATTGCTTGTTACTCAAGAGGATGTACTTGTTTCAATTACGAACAAACTACTTATTGATTATAGCCTCTAAACACTCGCCAATTATGCTGCGTAGACCGATGAGTCTATATTGAGAGGGGACAAGGGAGATGAGGGGGGTGAGGGCTAACCCTCGTTATCGAAAACTTGGCATTAACTTTACACTTTCTACAGATTTCTGAAGTGTTTCTGTTTCAAACAGTGGTTAAACAATTTTATTAAGATCGGAGATCATTCAGGATTGATATTTCAAAGGAAAACCACTGGGATGTTTTCTTGGTCAGTTGTTTTCTTAAGGTTAAACTTTTGATAAGTATAGAGACTTCTCGGGTTATAATAAAAAATCCATTGAGATTGTACTCAGTGAGGCGTGGGGAGTCGGAAATAAGATGTCCTATGTCATCTAGCGTTTAATTTAGAGTCAAAGATTGTAGTGAGTAGCTTCTCCTTATGTGGTAATAAAGAGATGATTTTGGGGCTATTTATAGGAGTGGGCACAGAGGCTTTGTCTCTATTCAGAATTCGATTAGAGATCTTCCAGAACTATTGTAATACAATTTGTTTATTTAATATTTTTACCTGGAGCTGGACCGCTTGTGCATAGCTACACTTTTTGCATTTTCTAGAACATTCTTACAGTGATTACAGGCAGAGGCTGTAATTTTGTATGTGTGGTTGGGGTAGTGGATAACATCTCGAAATTATTAATCAAAGAACAGAATTCCAATTTCGATTGGGTTTGTTATATTCCCTTACGAGCAAATACTAATGGGAAGTGTACGAATCTAAATATTACCCCAGCTATGGATTAATTAGTAAAACTTCTATCACTAAATCATTATTATCTCAAAAACAATTCTTACAATCTATAAATAAATAACCTGCAAAGTGTTGCTATAAAATAGAAAACGAATTAATCAAATAATCATAACATATCCATTATTAGAACTTGATAAAAAAGTGGTATAGACAAGCACAAACAACAGTATGACTAACATATTGCTCGTTACAATCCTTGAAACTTTTTATCAACTCGCAACAGTATCATGATTGTGAAGACAATAAACAATTAAACTAGAATGAAGGCTTTCATAAGAAGTTTAATAAATTTATATCCAGAAGGAAAGCCGGTAAATTTTCGTAAAGTCCCGACGCTTTTCCCCTTCAAATTTATCAAAAATAGCATTATTTCTGTACAAATGTATATGCTGAACTCAAATCAACTGTTAGTTATTGAAGAAACTTAACTTTTTTTATCTAAATGTCCATAAAAAAACGAACTATATCTTGCACTTTTTCTCTCCCGTAACTCTCGCGAAATCATGTAATTAACTGCAGAATGACGTACTGCTCAATGCAACGAATTTTGGCAAATTTTTTCTCGATTTACTGATACTTCCGGCGATGTACTTCCGGTAAAAATGTAACGCGCTATTGTATTTCTATGCTTGTTACTTTCATTACAGGAAGTACATCGCCGGAAATTTCTGTAAAGTAAAAAAAACAACCAAAATTCGACAGAAAATTGCTGCCTACGTAGAACGTCAATTTGCAGTTAATTACATGACTTCGTGAAAGTTACGGGAGAGAAAAGTGCGAGATATAGTTCGTTTTTTTTATGGACTTTCAAAGCAAAAAAGGTAGGTTTCTTCAATAACTAATTGTTGATTTGAGTTCAGCATATACATTTGCACAGAAATAATGCCATTTTGAATAAATTTGAAGGAGGAAAAGCCGTCGGCACCTAAAACGAACATTTACCGGAAAGCCTTCATAAAGAAGCTGAATAAATTTTTATTTAGAAAAAAGACATTCATAAAGAAACATTTGGACATAATTTTTTATCTTCATTTTATAATTTTTTTCTTTCTAGGAACCATATAATAGCTAGTTACTTTTTCCTTCTGGAACAATCGGCATACATTACCACCATTATATGGTTTTACGATTTACAATAACTGATTTTACCGTTTTCTAAATGCTCGAAGTGGGATTTTTACGCTCGATCGACTGGAGTTTTAAAAGAACAGACACATTTTCAAAATTGGGGAGAAGTTATTTAAGGATATTAAAACACTTACATCCATGTTTGTATGATCCTAATAAGTATCTATGTGCTATGATTACATTTTCCGTTGGGTTTGATTACCATCCGCCCGTGTATTGAATACTGCTGACATATCTGGTCGGGTGCTCCAGCTATCCACCTAGAGGTCCTTGACAAAATCCAACGGAGAATTTGTAATGCGATCGATCCCAACCTTTGCAGTTCAGATACAGTCACTTTATCACTGGCACAATGTGGGTTCTCTGTGACTCTTCTACAAATACTATCACGGCTTCTGTTTCGATGAACATGACGTCCCATATTCCCAAGGTAATTCTTTCTTTGTTGTGCACAGTCACAGGGTAACGTTCCAGTGACATCTGCTGCTCATGTTGTTCCTTCACGGGCGAGGGACAAATTTTTGGAAAAAGTGTCCCTTTACGCCGTTGGTGCTAATAGTCAACAAATGAAGGTCAGGATAGTGGAGTGGTAGCCTGTTGCCTTCTCCACGGTGATTTATTGAGACACCGCCTCTTGTTAGCTCACCGTTGCTCCCTGTATATGAATTTACTCGAGCCACAAGATTAGCAATTATGTCCCACTATTTTACTGTGAAAGCAATAAACTGTAAACGCAAATTCTACTCCAGCAGCTTCTTTTCTCGCAGTTACCGCGTGTGGAATACCGTTCCATTTAATTGTTTTCCCGACAGCTATAATCTCCAAGAATTTAAATATAATGTCAATAGTCATCTCCTATCTCACTCACCTGCATCCTCTCTCTTGTGCTTCTTTCTCTGTCTACTCCACTCTCATCAGTATTCTCATCCATCTCTTATCCACTCCCTGGCACCCCCTATAACCTGTCACTCTTTCTCATAACTGTCCTCCTATGTAACCTCCTGCAAACCAGTGGCAGTAAATTGCTTTACTCAGGGCGATATGGTTATATAAAAAAAAATTGGACATAGTTTCTGATCTTTATAACTTATCAAAATTCATGCCAACTCAAGATATTTATTACATTGACTAACCCAAATTTTGGGTAATGAGCCGGTAAACTATTGAACTAAGCAGAAATAATGTTGATAAGAATGATAATGATGTTACTGATGACGAATAGTAATAAAAACTAAAATGACAGAGAGCATTTTCATCAAATTTCAATTACGAAACCATCCATGCAGAAGTGACGAGTCTGACTCAGTTGAACACAGGTGTAATCAAATGAACGAACAAGAACGGCTATGGATGTGTTAATTCTAATAAAACATTGCTAACCTGACATCAGGCACGTATCGATTTAAGGATGGGCAGATAAGAAATCAATAAATCTCCTCAGGTGAAAGATGTAATTAGCATATGCAATCAATCGCATAATTGAAAGTCGCATACGTTTAATTAAAACGAAAGAGGTCAAGTCTAAGCTGATGCTTATGTAATCATCAATCACCACGGGTGGACTGCATGTCATGGAACCTTCAGAAGAATCACATGCAGGCAAAAGTAATGGTCTTTCAACTGTATTGTTTTCTATGTTTGTTTGTGTTATAGTGGAACATCCTGCCATCCCCGAGAATAGAATGCTCTACTTTATAAAAGACGGTAAGCAGCGGGACGACGAAGGCGAAGGTATTCACTATTCGATAGTTGATACCACTCCAACCCGTGGCTTGCCTATATGTTTATTATTGTTAATTGTAGCTTAGTACAATAAATCTGTATTTCTTATTCCTGGTGTAGACTTCCATACTTCAACTGATCATTTTATACTGTATTCATTTTCGGGATATATATATATATATATATATATATATATATATATATATATATATTACGGATCTCGATATGTAATGTCATAAATTTATTCACCTAAAGAGAATCAACATTGGACTTGAAACACGTGTAATGACGCAAATCTAATTATGAACACTTAATTTATTATATAAAATTTAAATACTAGTACTAATGATAATAATAATAATGAATGTACACTTTAAACAAAATGTGAACGACTTCTCACACTTTTTCTTACCTATACCAATTTCTCTAGTTATAACAAGCCGTATTTCTGCTTTCAAAATGTTTATATATATATATATATATCTGCAGACAGAACTGTTTCGCTGTATAACAGCTCATCAGTACGGTTCGACTCCGATTGCTTTTAACCCAGGTTTAGAAACCCGACCGAAGGCGTCAGTCGGCGATTCTAGCTCTGGGCTATGGGCGCTCGGTAGAAGAAGGCACACTTTTAGCGTGTGTATTATCATTATACACGCTATGTGTTATAGTAGAACATCCTGTCATCCCTCGAGAATAGAATGCTCTACTTGATAAAAGACGGTAACGAGCGGTACGACGATGAAAAAGGTCTTAGGCATTCGCCTGACTTTTCTATGACACTGTCAGCTCTCTGCCTTCGAGTAGAGGGGGCTCTCTGCTTCCGAGCAGAGAGCACAAACCCAGTCGTGGTTCCGCCGAAGGGTAGAACCACGACTGGGGAAAAATAGACAGACATTTTTTGGCCCAGCTATATGGCCGGGAATACCCACTATAAAATGACCATGTGTCACATCTGGCCTTGCGTGGGAAGGCTAGTAAATACAGAAAAAGGTCTTAGGCATTCGCCTGACTCCTCTATGACACTGTCAGCTCTCTGCTTCCGAGCAGAGAGCACAAACCCAGTCGTGGTTCCGCCGAAGGGTAGAATCACGACTGGGGAATAATAGACAGAGATTTTTTGGCCCGGCTATATGGCTGGGAATACCCACATTAAAATGACCATGTGTCACATCCGGCCTTGCGTGGGAAGGCTAGTAAATACAAAAGGTCTTAGGCATTCGCCTGACTCCTCTATGACACTGTCAGCTCTCTGCTTCCGAGCAGAGAGCACGAACCCAGTCGTGGTTCCGCCGAAGGTTAGAACCCCGACTGGGGAAAAATAGACATATATTTTTGGCCCGGCTATATGGCCGGGAATACCCACGATAAAATGACCATGTGTCACATCTGGCCTTGTGTGGGAAGGCTAGTAAATACAGAAAAGGTCTTAGGCATTCGCCTGACTGCTCTATGATACTGTCAGCTATCTGCCTTCGGGTAGAGGGCGCTCTCTGCTTCCGAGCAGAGAACACTAACCCAGTCGTCGTTCCGCCGAAGGGTAGAACCACGACTGGGGAAAAATAGACAGACATTTTTTGGCCTGGCTATATGGCCGGGAATACCCACTATAAAATGACCATGTGTCACATCTGGCCTTGCGTGGGAAGGCTAGTAAATACAAAAAGGTCTTAGACGAAGGTATTCACTATTTGATAGTCGCTCCAACCCGTGGCTTGCCTATATGTGTATTATTGTCAATTGTACCATAAATCTGTATTCCTTATTCCTGGTGTGGAGTTCCATTCTTCAACTGATCATTTTAAACTGTATTCTTTTCGGGTTATATCAGTTTGTTTTCAGGAAATCTTCTGCGAAAGTTTTTTCCGATGATTTTCTAGTTCGCGTTTTGCTTTCTATTTTGGGGGTGAACCTCTATATTTTCTGTCGGATACTTCTTTTTTTTTTTATGTCAGAATGATTTCAATATTTTTTTTTAATCATTTCACCCCAAACAAGGTATTACACTGCCACTATTACGCAGGGGGTTACACAGTAGAAAGTCATGAGAAAGAGTGGTTAGTTATAGGAAATATCAGCAGGAGGGTGATAGACGAATGAGGATACAGAGGATTGGGTGGGGTAGATGGGAAGAGAGTTTGAGAGAATGGATGCGAGTTAGTGTGATAAGAGATGTCTATTAACCTTACATTTAAATTTCTGAAGATTGTAGCTGTCGGGGAAGCAAGTATATGGAAGGGAATTCTACTGTGCAAGAAAAGAAGCTGTTAGAGTAGAAATTGCGGTTACATTTTAGGTGGGAATCAATATAACTCCTAATTTCAAGTTAAATAATAAGATTTGTATGTGGAAGAATGTTTGATTATCACTCAAGATTAGTTATTCTAATATTCACTGTAAAATAAAGAATTATATGTACGTTAAAACAAATCAATCAATTTCAACCACGTTGTACTGCTCTCTTAAGTACCTAAAACCGCATGCTAGCCTCTACCTTAACAAGAGTAAGATTTAAGTATTTCTCTATCATATAAAAATAGAGGCCGTGACGCAGGAAATGACGGCAAAAAATATGTATTGATAAATGACGGCAACATAGATGTTTATGTACATACTTTTGACTATCTTACATTAAGACAAAAGAAAAAATCATCAAAACACGTAAGTGTAACAGGATATATATATATATATATATATATATATATATATATATAAATTGGGAATTAGTTGTTTTCGCGACCAAGGTTTCAACCTTTCAGCATCTATTAGCGATTTACAATAACTGATTTTACCGTTTCTGAAACGCTCGAACAGGAATTTTTACTCTCGCGCGACTAGAATTTTAAAACAACCGAAAAATTATCAAAATTGTGGAGAATTATTTAAGGATCTTAAAACACTTTCATCAATGTTTGTATGATTCTAATAAGTATTTATGAATTATGATTACATTTGGACATAATTTCTGATATTTCACTTTGTAATATTTTTTTCTAGGTACCCTGTAATAGCTATTTTTCTCTTTCGTGAACAATCTGCATTCGTTACGACCATTGTATTGTTTGGCTATTTTCACTATTCTCCAAGTCATATCTGGGTCTTTTCTTGGAAATAACTAGATAAAAGATGACAAAATATCAGTTAAATAAATTTTATTTGAAGGCATAAAATTAATTTAAAAATAATTGAAATAATAATAATTATTTAGTAATAAATAATTAAAAATAATTCATTTTAATTTAATTACAATTTATTGTATATTATAAAATGTATAAATTAAAATGAATTATTTTCAATTTTTAATTACTTTCAATTTGTCAATTTTTTAAAGGTTTTTTAACGTTTTTTCTAAAACTTTACTTATTTTTTTTTATCTCAAATAGCATATTAACAAAACCTATTAATCAATTCGTTTTTTATGTTATTATTATCATTTACGTTTTAATATTTCTTTTTCTGCATCTCTTCGCTATTTATATTCTACAAGCTGTATAGCCTGGCGTTGCTCGATTGTAATGAAAGCTTTAAAACTAAACCATGGCCTTGGAGTTCAGACTCTTTAGATGAAAGACAAAAAAACAATAGTTGTTTCCAGTCAAAGCGAAACCGCAGATTGAATGAAAAATGAGTGGGTGTAAGTCAAATTTTGATTTCAGGTATCGATGTCAAATAGTTTTTCCGTCACAAACTGAATTTTGCAGGCTAAATAAGACTTTGAGTAAATGATATCATGGCTGATTCTAAGAACTACAATTATACCTACTTAGAGCAAAATCCGAAGCAAAATCCTAAATAAAAAGCTGAAAACCTAATTTTTTTCAAACTCGATAATATCGGGGTCAAACAAGTCATCCAAGGATAAACTAACCTAATTAAGTCCATGAAAACTTATCGTACCCATCGGGAGTAAAATTGGAGAAAATGAGCCATATTGATGGCAGAATATCGGTTTTTGATCAGATTCGATAGAATATCGGGGATATCGATTTCCTATATCGGGGAAAATGAATCGTCTGAGAAGATCTACTAAAGTTTGAGACTAAAAACTAAAATTTCACTAAGAGCAAATTCTGCAGCAAGAACCACGATAACAGGGCTAAAATCCTGATCTTGATGAGGCCTAATCGGATATCATGCTATTGATTTCCAATATCGGGGGGAAATCGGGAAGTAGCCTAAAGAATATTTGTGTGAAGATTGGTGCGAATCGGATAAAAATTGTGGATATGTATAAAGGACATACAGACACACACATACATATTTTATATATAGAGATGCTGCTGTCTTTTTCCGGTTTAAACTTTTGACATGTCTAGTCTTCTTTGACAAAACATTGATACACTTTGTGTCTGAGTTCACACGTTCAATTCTTTTAAAATGTAATAACCTTTCACCCCACTTTATTCATCTCATTTGATGACTTTTATTTTATTTTATTTTTTTTAAATCTCCTTATCACTCTATATAAAATCAAGTAAATTAACCACATTTCACTGGCTAATAATGGGGTATTAAACACCGAACCATTATGGCTATTAAAATCCTGTATGCAATAATAATAATAATAATAATAATAATAATAATAATAATAAAAATAAATAATAATAATAATATCTAAAATAAATTTTAAAGACTTTAAATATATACAAGATATCACTCGTCATCATCAATTTCATCAAACAGTGCATGTCTATATGGAAAACAACCCTTTACCGCAATCATATAAATGAAACCTATAAGTCTAATGAAATAAACATCAAAAGAGGTACATTTCAAGGTGATTCTTTGTCTCCATTACTATTCTGCATATCATTAATAGCACTAACCAGTCAACTTAATAAGACAGAATGTGGTTATAAAATAGGACAAAAGAAAATAAGCCATCTATTTTACATGGATGATTTAAAGTTATATGCTAAGAATGATAATGAGCTGGAAGGTCTTCTGCAAACTGTAAAATGCTTCAGCGAAGACATTGGAATGAAATTCAGTTTGAATAAATGTGCTAAAACTACAGTTTTACGTGGATCAATACAAGAAACATCCTCAATTAGCTTAGACCCTGCTGTAACAATAAAAGAATTGAAACCAGAAGAAGCTTATAAGTACCTAGGTGTAAATGAGAGTGAAAACAATCACCATACAAAATGAAAGAAATAGTGCGTAAAGAGTACTATAGAAGGCTACGAATGATATTAAAAACTGAATTGAATTCTCAGAACAGAGTTATGGCCATTAATAGCCTTGCAATCACAGTTGTCCAATAGAATTTCAACATCTTAAACTGGACTCTAAACGACATCAGGCGAATGGATTCTAAAACAAAAGCTTCTTTCTAAGCATAAGATGCATCATCCAAAGGCTGATGTAGACCGTCTATACATACCCCGTAAAGAAGGTGGAAGAGGTCTTATTCAGCTGGAATTGTCATACAAGACAACAACTATTGGCTTACTAACATACATAGAAACAACAAAGGATTGGATGATACAATTAGTAAGGCCACATGAAGAAAGAAAAAATATTCAATAATAAAAAAGGCAGTAAATACAAACAAGTTTTACAGTTAGTATATTCTGTAGAAGAGCAAAACAGAAGCCAAGAAACAACTATTGCGGCAAAAAATATGAAAATGAAAGCCAAAGATAAAGCTCTTGAACAGACAACGCTGGCAAGACAAACCTCTGCATGGCCAATATCCAGAACGTGCCAATAAATCCAATGTTGACAAAGTTAATACTCATCGATGGTTACGTGCATCTGGATTAAAGTCTGAAACTGAAGGCTTTATTCTTGCAGCACAAGACCAAAGTCTTTTCACTAGAAACTTTCAGGCAAATATTATGCATAATAATATGGATCCAAAATGCAGGTTTTGTGATAAACACCAAGAAACAATAGACCACCTAATCTCAGGCTATTCTGTGCTTGTCCCAAATGAATATAAAATCGCCACGATAGATTTGGGCAATATTTACATTGGACAATGTGCAAACTTTATGGAAAATCTGTAAACAAACACTGGTATGAACATCACCCAGAACCGATTACAGAAATAGAAGATGTCACCATTCTATGGGATTACACCATCTACACAGACAGAAAAATTGAAGCAAGCAGGCCAGACATTATTGTTAAAATCCAGAAAGAGAAAACTTGTCTATTAATTGATATGGCTCGTCCAGCGGATTGTAACATAGCAACCAAGGAATTTGAAAAATTGTCAAACTATAAAGACCTGGAAATTGAAATAGAAAAAATGTGGAAATTGCAAACAAGAGTTGTGCCAGTGATAATAGGTGCACTTGGAATGATAAAAAAATGGAACAAAACAACACATTGAAAGAATCCCTGGAAACCCCAGCTTAAGAGATATACAAAAAATTTTCTTATTAAGTACAGCCCACACACTAAGGAAAACTTTATCTATGTAACGCTAGGGATGATAGGGAAGATAGATAAAACATGAAATGGGGCCATAACAACACGCCACGACCTGCCTTAAGTCTCCCTGCAGAGTTGGTTAGTAGTGAGACCAAAGCAGAAATAAAAATATGATGAAAAATGACATAATAATAATAATAATAATAATAATAATAATAATAATAATAATAATAATGATAGCAAGAAAAACTTTTCTATTAATTGATATAGCTTGTCCAGCGGATTGTAACATAGCAACCAAGGAACTTGAAAAACTGTCAAAATATAAAGACCTGAAAATTGAAATAGAAAAAAATGTGGAAATTGAAAACAAGAGTTGTGTCAGCGATAGTAGGTGCACTTGGAATGATAACAAATGAAACAAAACAACACATTGAAAGAATACCTGGAAACCCCAGTTTAAGAGATATACAAATTATTGTCTTATTAAGTACAGCACACACACTAAGGTGAACTTTTTCTATGTAACGCTAGGGATGATGGGAATGATAAGAAAAGAAACATGAAATGGAACCATAAAAACACGCCACGACCTGCCTTAGGTCTTCCCGCAGACTTGGTTTGTTATGCGACCATAGCAGAAATCGAAATATGATGAAAAATGACATAATAATAATAATATAAATTCAAATAAATATACAACGGTCTTCATTAGAAGATTATATATATATTCAAATAAATACACAGCTGTCTTCATCATAGTAGTGAGTATAAGGTTGTATGACAATAATTTGCTTTTTGTACAAAATGTTACTCTAATTTTTATTTTTCCAGATATCTGAAGTGTGAATGAATTTTTACTTTTAATTTTTTTTATACTAATATTATTTCTTATTGGTTTAAACGTTTTATTTTGGAATTGTGGAAAGATATCTCAGTTTAAAACTGTGTAAAATAAATATAGCATTTACATTTGTAAGAAATAATATCTGAATAAAGTCCATTAATTCTTTAGGTGTTACATCGTTTAAGTTTCTGATACAAAAATAAAAGTTTGCAGATACTGGCGCTGAGAGATCTTAACACGATTTCGGTAATAGGGTAATTGAAATTCGATTCACCGTGAAAGTTTTCTGTGGATGACACCTCTAAAATCACGCCTTTCAAGATGGCGGTGTCCTATACAATGGGATGCAAGTTTGCCTGAAATTATATTGCCTTTATTTAATCTCACAATTATGCAGGTCGCTAGATGTAGAATTACAAGGATTACTTTCAAGTATGCCATCTCAAACTTGTCTATCTAATAAGTGTAGGTTTTGAATAAATATTTACAAAACTATGCATGACGACTTTATTAATATTATCAGCTGTTATAACGAGCAGTTCTAAATTAAAGATGTGAAAAATATTTTTTGCACTTGACACCACTATTATTTTAACTACGTTCACTTCTCAGGAATGCTTATTGCTTTTAAAAGCAATGATTAGGAGTTGAATATGAAAGTGAATTCATACATTGTCTTTGTTCTTGAAAATCAATAACAAAGCAATAAATGCTATTTATTTGTAAGTTTGTTTATTGGAATGGTTGGCGAAACAAAGTTTTTTTTTACAATGGTTTGGTGCTTTATAAAATGCTAAATAATAAGAATTGTCTTATAGCTGCTTCACATATTTTCTTCTGGTGCAGTGGATATCGGCTCGGAACAAGAAATCGAGGAGCCAAGTTCGAATTCCAATTGAACTAATTGTATTCACTTACGCGCAAATACGCTTGGGAAAGTATTAACCTGTCTCTTCCTTCCAGTTATGGGTTAAATAACAGGACAGATTGGGTTCTATAGCCTTGGCTGGCAACCAGTCTACTGCAGAAAGCAATGGCAACCTACTGCGGAATAATCTTCTGCCAAATCAGTCATGTCTCTCGTGTATGACGTATGGCACTTAACAGACTGAATGTTTATGAATATTTTTTTATTTCTGAAAAATATGGTAAATTATAAATATTGAATTGCATTTATCTCATTATATTAGTTTTTAGAATGTTGTAAATATAATATTACTCTTGTAAATAAACAATATTATAGATTTTGTTTAACATTTTCCTTGTAAATTTTGAAGAATCAAGTTTGAATTACCTGTTTAAGGAATGCATTTCTCTTGCCGGGATTCCAACGAATCTATAAGTTCTAGCTTTAGTTTCACACACAAACTCACACACACGCACGCACACACATACACACACAAAGATATATATATATACTTAATTATAAATATTATTGATTTTATTATCTTTGTTACTACTGATGTTATTTCTCTAATTTATTTAATCTGCCTACGATAACTCTCCCACACACATATATATACACTAGCAGTATAGCCCGGCGTTGCTCGAGTGTAATGAAAGCTTTAAAACTAATCCATGGTCCTGGAGCTCCAACTCTTTAGACGTTGGCAGGAAAGACTAAAAAGCAATAGTTGTTTCCAATTAAAGCGAAAGCGTAGACTGAAAGAAAAATGAATGGACGTAATCAAATTTTGATTTTCTGGTATCGATATCAAATAAGTTTTTTCGTCGTAAACTGAATTTTGAGGGCTAAATAAGTCCTCTGAGTAAATGGTATCATGGCTGAGACTAAGAATTACAATTATACCTACTTAGATCCAAACCCGAAGCACAACCTAAAATAAAAGGGCTGAAAAAAAATACAGACATACAAGCAGATAAACAGACACACACACAAACATCTTGCCTTATATATATATATATACATATATTATCGATTTTCTGCACTATTGTATATATATATATATATATATATATATATATATATATATATATATATAATGAAAAAACTCCCTATGAACATAGGTTCAGAAATGGTTAAATTTTCATGTTTTAAGCTTTTCAAACATGTCCTAAACATATTCAACTTCTAATCATTGCTTTTAAAAGCAATAAGCATTCCTGAGAAGTGAACGTAGTTAAAATAATAGTGGTGTCAAGTGCAAAAAATAATTTTCACATCTTTAATTTAGAATTGCTCGTTATAACAGCTGATAATATTAATAAAGTCGTCATGCATAGTTTTGTAAATATTTATTCAAAACCTACAGACAGTGATTTAGAGTACCCTATAGCAGGTGATCAGAATGAGCACTCTCTGCCCTAATGCAGGTGTCACATTGACATCCCATAGACTCGCGAAAACGTTCCCAAATTTCTGGAGTGTTTAGTTTTGTCTCGCACCCTGCTACGATTCGGTTGCGGAGAGTGTTCACACCTTCAACCCAAGACCATAACACCAGTCATTTCAAATAGCCCCACCGGTAGAAATCCGAGGGGTTTATGTCCGGTGAGCGTGGAGGTCACACAATTAATCCACTTCTTTCTACCCACCGACCACTAACCCTTCAATCTAGGCACTTACTGGCTGTGCGACTAAAATGTGCGGGAGCACCATCATGCATGAAATTCAGTTGTTGACGACTGGTCAGTGGAACATTGACCAAAAAATTAGGCATGTTTTTTCCAAGAAGCGCTGTTACGCATAACCTACAAGCGTGTACGGAAGTACATGAGGTCTTAATAAATCTATCATCAGTAACACCAGACCTGATCTTGACTGAGAACCACTGTTGGTGACGTGATAGAACTATTGCATATCGATTTCTCTTACACGTGCATGCTTGTGGTTGTTGACTATTCCATCCCGTGTAAATTGTGCTTCATCTGTGAAGATAACAAAGGCAGACAAATTTGGAATTGCATTGCACGTCTGTAAAACCATTGACAGAACAAAACACGGGCAGGGTAATATTCTGGTGACAACGTTTGAACACGTCGTAGATGATATGTTGACAACTGTTGTTTTCGTAATACTCTCCAGACATTCAAATGAGCAACAGCCACATTCCTTACCAAGTGTCGCGTACTGATTTCAGGATTATCATTCACAACATCCAATATTTGATTATCTTCCTCAGGCGTGGTAGACTTTTGTCGTCCACTGCTACCAGCACGAGGTTCGAAGGTTCCATTATCACACAGGTGGCGATGGATATTCACAAATATTTTCCTATCAGGGCATTGTCAGTGAGGAAACATTTTCTGGTAGAAACGACGAGCTTAAACAGCTGTACCTTTCGCCAAATCATCAATGAATATCTACCCTCTCCTCATTTGAGTATATGTCCAGTTAACATGCACCACTAACAGTCGTTCAGCAACAATTCATACGCGAGAAAAAGTGGGGAGGTCTTGTCCGGTTGGCGGTAAAAATAGCGATCTGACTGGTTGTTTGGTCTGCTGTTTAGTGAGTTAGGTGCCACCTGTGGGAGATAAAGGTATTCTGGTAAACACATGTTTGAAAAGCCTTTAACTCGAAAACCAAGCTTTTCCGGATTTATTTTTTGTTTTAATAATTTCACCCCAAGCAAGGTATTCCGCTGCCACTACTGCGCATGTGGCCACATAGGGGAAGGTAAAGAGAAAGAGTGGTTAGATATAGGAAATGTCAGAAGGAGGGTGATAGATGGGTAAAGATACCGAGGCTGAGGGTTGGGTAGATGGGAAGAGTGTTTGAAAGAATGGATGCGAGTTAATGTGTTAGGAGGTGTCTACTGACCTTACATTTAAACTTCTGGAGATTGTAGCCGTCGGGGAAGCAATCATGTGGAAGGGAATTCCACAGTCGGGAAGTGCGGGAAAAGAAACTATTGGAATAGAAATTGCGGTTACATTTTATCGGTTTCACTGTAAAAGGATGGGTTCTAGTTGCTAATCTAGTATCTCGTGTAAATTCGTACCTAGTTCATCGGAGCAGAAGCCGTGAAAGTATTTATAGAAGAGACACAGGGAAGCCACGTCGCTCCGGTGAGAGAGAAAGTTTTTTCATCATTTAGTATTGAAGTTATGCCATCTATTTTGGGAACACCATACATTATATATATATATATATATATATATATTATAAGACTAGCTGTACCCGGCCGGGCGTTGCTGTGGCTCAGTTTGGTTAAATCGAAAAAAAGTAGAAATTTATTTATTAATAAACGAAATAAATGGGATATCGATAATATTTCGTTGAAAAATTTAACAGGACCTTTTTTTTTTTTTAAGGGAAGGAATTTCTGTTGTTTACGCCAGTCAAAATAGAAATAGTAATAAACAATTCTTTGTTTACCTTAAATGGGCGGTTTTCCTATGTTTTCTATGAAATAACAAAGTTATCTGTAAACGCGTCCGTGTTGAAAATGAAATTTTTTTGGTTCGGCTCTCATTGGCTCTAGTATATTTTCAAAATATATATTTTTTAATATTGTAATATTTTTTTTAATATAAGGTATATAAAAATAGGCTCGTATTCGATTAAAATGCTATAGTAAAATTTCAAAACAATTGGTGCAGCCGCTTTCTAGGTTAGCGGATAGTAACAAACGGACAAGTACATTTTTTTATCTAGATTGTAATAAAAACATAGTTTACTGTAACACAAGAGCTGTTGGGTTTTGGTACTAAATTATAAGCACCTCGTCAAGAAATGAAATATTTTTTCTGTTAGAAATCATTATGCATAAAAGCTTGAAAACAACACAAATTTTACCATCTCCTAAGGGAGGATTTTTGAAGAGTTTGTCTCAATGAGCCAATAAAAGACCAGGTCATGATTGATAGCACAAATTTAATTGTAAGACTAAAAGGGGTAGAAACTTGAAATAACTTGAATCTAGACGTTTTCTGTGACAGCGATGAAATAAATTAAATGATGCAATATATATATATATATATATATATATATATATATATATATATATATATATATATATATAAATTGGAAATTAGTAATTATTTCACGCAAAGTAGGTTTCAACCTTTCGCTAACTTCAGGTAATTTATAACTACGTAATATTTGTCATAAATCACCTGAAGATAGCAATAGGTTGAAACCTAATTTGCGTAAATAACTTATTTCCAAATGAAAACCATTCAAAATCTCTTAAATATAAATGTATTGAGCACTTTTTAATACGATTGGGTACTGGTCTAATTTATTTACGACCAAAAACTAATTAACCACAGAGAGAGGGAGAGAGAGAGAGAGAGAGCAAGACACACACACACACACACACACGCGCTCACTTAAACGTAGTACAATTCTATTTCGGTGCTTCAAGCCTGCGACCTTCTTTCAAAGTAAGAGAAACGTCGTGCTTATCAACCGAAAGTTATGGATATTTTGTGACAGTTGTCAGGACAAACGTAACTAGTTAGAGATCTGTGACCTTTTGTGAATCTCTCGTTTTGTGAATAGAGGAAGGCGGCGTGACCTATATGCATACGTAGACAGAAGAAGACAGACATGAAGTAACCCGTAATAGACTTTAATTATTTGCTTGGGAAGAATGGATGTGTTGGAGTAAGACGAAAAGAAAAGAGATGGATATGAATTACAAGTTTAGATCGACAAGCAGAGACAAAACACTAAGGTAAATAGCCAGGTATAAACAGATTGATAGAGATGTAAATGGATATAGAGTGCATGAGAAATAACGCAAAACGTCTATATTTGGTCTGAGTATGGAAACACTTTCGGTTTATTTCGTAGAAAGAGCTTTTTCAGAAACGCGTGCATCTTAAGCTACCATTTAATGAAATAAATCCATGCAGAATATACAAAAATATGTTATGTCATGTCATAGGTCATGAGCATCTATTAAAATTCTTGTTATTGTTTTGTTTGTGTTTGTTTTCTTAGCTTTCGTTAAAAGAATATAACTCATTGACCATCACTTTTATATTCAGCATTGTTCAAAATGATATTATTCACGCCTTCTCTGTTGAATTTTTTGGTACCCCTGTTTAATAGTAAGCTAGCCATAAGCTGACTCATTTTATAGTTCAACAATGGAAGGGTTAACCAATCAGAAGACTCAAAATATTCAATGCGACGTGTTTAAAAAGCGACCCTATTTTCCCGAGTATTGGCGATATAGTCCGATTCAGTAGAGTGTCTGGCTCGTGAGTGTTAATCTTTAACGTTGTTTCATTGAACAGATTACGTACTGCGCTGTATTCTATATTCATAAACTGTTGTGGACATGGTCAACATTCTCTGTTTCTGTGATTCGATAGGTTTACTAATAAACTACTTCTCAACAGATAAAATAACAGCACAGTATAAAAACAATGTATTGGAGACACCAAGATCAAGCGGTTAATAATCCGGGATTATATCAACAAAAGGTAGAAAAGGCAATACCGTCATATTGAAATGGCAAAAGACTCTGCGATAAGCAGAGTGTTAAGAAACAGTAAAATATCGCTAGAAACAAGGATAAGTTCTGAACGTATATGCATCTGAATGGCCTCCTATATGCCAGTGAATGCTGGACAATTTCGTCACAGATTAAAAAGTGTTTTGACGCAGCAAATTTTTTATTGGAAATTCGAAACAAAACAGACGCTTTTATTAGGAATCAGAAAGATACAGTTTATAGCTTTTATGTGGAAATAAAGAAAATGACAATCATAAACATTCTAAAGGAAAAATTTAAGCAAATAAAAACTTAACAAATACGATTGCGTCAATGGTTAACAGAAGAGGGATTACGAGGAATGGCTAAAATACAGAAGTTTTCGAGGGCCTCGATCATCTATGTCTTGAAGTGACACGGTATAGTGAAGAAGAGATGATATTCTGAAGGAGAAATATTGAGCAAATACACGATGTTTTCCAGACAATTTAACAAAATTAAAAATGTGAATATCTGAGTAACTACAAATAAAATTAAAAGGGCCTCACGCTAAACAATAAAAGCTGTATCTATTAAAATCGAACAAGATATTCGAAGAGATGTAGATTTAAAGATTTTGTAATCACATTCACAAAACTTTTGTTTTTTCTTTTTAATCATATAACCCCGAGCAAGGCGGTAATGCCACTGATGCGGTTAAATAGACGTGGGTGGAGTGTGAACCGGTTGATAGTTTAGTCTATCTACTCCAATTGAGGAAAAAATAAATAACTAAAAGAGTGAAAAGAATGGAGAAGAGAAAGCCGGAAACCACATCCTAAGCAGGGAACAAGGGATGAGCCTCTTCACCTGTTCAATAGACGTGGGTGGAGTGTAAACCGGTCGATAGTTTAGTCTATCTACTCCAATTGAGGAAAAAATAAATAAATAAAAGAGTGAAAAGAATGGAGAAGAGAAAGCCGGAAACCACATCCTAAGCAGGGAACAAGGGATGAGCCTCTTCACCTGTTCAATAGACGTGGGTGGAGTGTGAACCGGTCGATAGTTTAGTCTATCTACTCCAATTAAGGAAAAAAATAAATAAATAAAAGAGTGAAAAAAATGAAAGCCGGAAACCACATTCTAAGCAGGGAACAAGGGATGAGCCTCTTCACCTACAGTTGTTCAGTCTGTGCACGATCTCTTATACAACACACAGCAAGTCAGTAGTCTAGTCCCTGCCAAAGACGTTGTAACCTATCTTGCGTAATATGCTTCAGTGATTAAGTTCATCTAGGCTTGTAGAAAGAGGGCGAATATAGACCTGTCCTTTCACATTGCCCCATAAATTATAGAGTCAGATGAACGTTGTGTTCATTTCAACAGCACATCGTCATTATCATTCACTCGCCCGATACATTTTCCTGTTCGATTCTCATTGAGATAAGTTCGCACTAAGTTGCTGGAAAATCTTATCCAAAAAATTCTACAATGCAGGTGGCAAGGTCTGTACTACCTTCTTAACCAATGCTAGTTTGCACATAGAAAATTTGTTAAAGTGGTTATAAAATCTACTTCCATTTAAATATCTTTTGTTGATCCAAATGAAGCCTACTTAATTTAATTTTCCTGGAATATGTAGTTACTCAGATATTCACATTTTAAATGATGTCAATTTTTCTGGGACACCGTGTGCTGAGCAAGTATTAAATATTTTTATCTAAGCTGAAGTGGAATCACTATTTAGAATCCATAGCTAAATCCGCTGCTAAGAAAGTCGGTTTTCCGCCTGAAAAAGTACTGCACATATATGAATCTACTATCCGCCCGTGCATTGAATACTGCTGTCATATCTGGTCTGGTGTTCCTGCAATCCACCTAGGTGACCTTGACAAAATCCAACGGAGAATCTGTAATGTGATAGATCCCGACTTAGCAGCTCGGATAAAGTCACTTTCTCAGCGGCGCAATGTGGCTTCACTGTGTCTCTTCCACAAATACTTTCGCGGCTTCTGCTCCGATGAACTTAACTTATTGTTGCCACCCATATATAAATTTACTCGAGCCACAAGATTAGCAACTAGGTCCCACCCTTTCACTGTGAAACCAATAAATTATAAACGCAAATTCTACTCTAACGGCTTCTTTTCTCGCACTTACCGCCTGTGGAATTCCCTTCCATTTACTTGCTTTACCGGTAGCTATAATCTCCAAGAATTTAAATGTAAAGTCAATAGTCATCTCCTATCTCACTAAACCTGCATCCTCACTCTCTCATGCTCGTTTATCCGTCCAGTTCACTCTCATCCTTCTCTTACCCACTTCTTGACACCCTCAATAACCTGTCACTCTTTTATCGTAACTTTCCACCTATGTAACCCCTGCAAACCAGTGGCAGTAAAATGCGTTGCTTAGGGCGATATGATTATAAAACAAAGCTAATTATAGCTCTGTATGACACAAGGACGTTGTGGTGGGGTCTGAGATAAATATCAAACTTAATACATTAGCGAATCTCCAGGGACGATAGATAGCTGAGCATCCGTGAAATTCTGCTCAATAATAAACAGATTGTCACAAGGACATAATGAATTAATATCCAATGAAATCTGAAATAATTATATTACTAACGATTTGCATGTATTTTTACCAATCTCTTGAGAAAACATACGCAAATTATTTTTTACATTCCATTATAAGAACGTTATCGGAAATATCTTATCCAATCTAATCTAAATCTATCTAAACATGAAACTTTGTCTGAATGAAACTTTGTCTAAAATGAAACTTTGTCTCTGTGTGTGTGTATTCATTACCTATAGACTCCAAAACGGCTGAACCAATTTTCTTGAGAATTTACACAGTTGTACGATAAGCGACTGCGAGTGTTCTTAGCTAGGTTTTGTGTCGAGGTACCCCCGATAAATATCGAAAATCGATAATCGAAAAAATCGGGTTATAGAAGGAGTGGTCCGATTTTAATCAAATTTCATACACTCATAGACAAAGGCATAAGAAACGATATTCAGAAGTTTCAAGGTTGCAGTTCTTACAATAGTGCAGAAAATCGATAATATATATATATATATATATATAAAAGGCAAGATATTTGTGTCTGTGTCTGTTTATCTGCCTATGTGTCTGTATTTTTTTCAACTCTTTTATTTTAGTTTTTGCTTCGGGTTTGGCTCTAAGTAGGTATAATTGTAATTCTTAGTCTCAGCCATGATACCATATAGTCAGAGGACTTATTTAGCCTTCAAAATTCAGTTTAGGACGAAAAAAACTTATTTGATATCGATACCAGGAAAGCAAAATTTGACTTACAGCCATTCATTTTTCTACGGTTTCGCTTTAACAGGAAACAACTATTGCTTTTTAGTCTTTCGTGCCAACGTCCAAAGAGTCTGAGCTCCTGGACCATGGATTAGTTTTAAAGCTTTCATTACACCCGATCAACGCCGGGCTATTCTGCTTGTCAACAATAATTAGGAAAAGTCAAATATGAGAGCAATTGCCAACAATATACAGAGCGCAAGGGAGAAATTATCGCCATTTTGTATTTTTCATTTTGCACAGCGCGTTCTTTGTTTTTTGATTTTGTTCACTGCACTGTATTTGTAAGGTCATAAGGTCACTTCCTGTGAGAAGAAGAGCCCCATGATTCAATTCACTTTGCCAGATAGCTGGATACGTCATGCTGTATTGCTTGGCATTTGTATTCTAATACAAATATTTCAGAGTGTTTGGTTGTCGCCCTGAAAATAGTGCAGAAGTTTCGAAAAGCATTGGATTCATCAAAAATGTATTTAGGGTGATCAATAATGATGGTAAAGTTATGCCACCATTCATCATGCCACAGAGCCGCAGACTTAACACGGAGGCCTACATCAAGTGTCTTGAGGAGGCAGTGTGACCTTGCGTCAAGAGGGTGGTTGCTGGAAGACCATCTGGTAACAAAACTGTTGTGAATTTCGGGTGAGGAACCGCACTAAATAATGAACAACGTAACAGATATGGAGATAGAAAATTAGGTTATATTGAACGTATTATGCAAACTTGAACGCAGGTTTGTAAATCCAGGAATACTATTAGTAAGAAAAATTATATACAAGTCTTGAAGTGAAGTCGTTGGAAATACTATATCTGTGTGTATTATTCTAGCTGAGTGGAGCTCAGAGCTATTCTGATTTCTGATGCGATACTCTCTGGGTAACTTCGGTATCTCTCGGTAACTTACGTATTTGTTCCGGTACTCTCCGATAACTCTAATGGATCTCTACGATTGCTCTCAGCGCTCAACTGCATTATTTAGCTGTCCCTCCCAGTAAGGACAACATGTGACACATGGTCAGTTTTATAACTGGGATTTCCGAGCTATATGGCCCGGCCAAAAAACGTCTGTCTATTATTCCCCAGTCGTGCTTCTACCCTTCGGCGGAACCACGACTGGGTTATTGCTCTCTGCTCGGAAGCAGAGAGCGCCCTCCACTCGAAGGCAGAGAGCTGACAGTGAAAAAGTCAGTTACAGCGAGGCAACTGCTGTATTTACTAGCCTTCCCACGCAAGGCTGGATGTGACACATGGTCATTTTAATGTGGGAATTCCCAGCCATATAGCCGGGCCAAAAATATGTCTGTCTATTTTTACCGAGTCGTGGTTCTACCCTTCGGCGGAACCACGACTGGGTTATTGCTCTCTGCTCGGAAGCAGAGAGCGCCCTCCACTCGAAGGCAGAGGGCTGACAGTGAAAAAGTCAGTTACAGCGAGGCAACTGCTGTATTTACTAGGCTTCCCACGCAAGCCCGGATGTGACACATGGTCATTTTAATGTGGGAATTCCCAGCCATATAGCCGGGCCAAAAATATGTCTGTCTATTTTTACCGAGTCGTGGTTCTACCCTTCGGCGGAACCACGACTGGGTTTGTGCTCTCTGCTCGGAAGCAGAGAGCGCCCTCCACTCGAAGGCAGAGAGCTGACAGTTACAGCGAGGCAACTGCTCTCGTATCTCACTATGGCAGGAGTATATGTACACTCAGTTGAGTCCATTATCATATACAAAGAGGGGAGATCCCACAACAATGGCTCTGTACTATGCCACACAAGCAAAAAAAAAAAACATGTTCTGGCTCTCAGAAAATTTCTGAGAACACATCAACTCTTCCCACTGGTCACCGACATGACGAGACTGCAAACCTCTCGACTACTATATTTGGCCCCAATTGTACGGAAAACCAACAAAATTCTTTGTAACATAAAAAATGATCTGATGGTAAGGATTATGGAAACATCCACCGGTTTAATCAGGAAGACCGTCCAAAAGAGATTCAGGAGATTCCGAAGTCGTCTAAAGGCCCTGGTTAAAGCCAATAGCGATTTTATTGAAAGAATTTACTCTCAATTATTTCAAAATAATTTAATGAAATTTAGGTAAATATATACGTTTAAATGAGATGTCAGTGTTATTTCTATTTTTGCGTAATTGAGACGACAATATATCACTCGCAACGCGTTATATTTTACTATCGGTTGAATTACTTATTTTTTCAGTAAAATACAAATGTTCTAAAAATTAATATGATGCCATTTCCTGGAAATGTGCTCTCTCTCACTTTTAAGTTCCTATTTTGGTAAGGTAGCAAATAAAGAAAATCGGCAGGGAATGAAATACTTATTTTTCCCAAATACATATATATATATATATATATATATATATATATAAAGATTTTAAGTGAGTGTAGAAAACATTATAAATTACAATCAGTCAGTTAAGTGCCATACGTGATACACGCTTGGGTGAGCATGTCTCGAAAGAGACATGACTGACTGGGCAGAAGATTATCCCGCAGTAGGTTGCCATTGCTTTCTGCGGTAGACTGGTTGCCGACCAAGGCTATAGAACCCAATCTGTCCTGTTATTTAACCCATAACTGGAAGGAATAAACATCCTTTTCTTCGAATTAGTCACAAGTTTTTTTAATTTGGCTAAGTAGTTACTTTCCCACCACCTACCACTACTAACTCAAGGGTCAAGCCATATACCTTTGACTACCAAAGAGGTAACAACTACTAAAATTCCACTAGCTTAACTCTATAAAACCAATACCTCCCAACCCCTTCCTTTAATAGAGCTAAACCCTGGGCTTAGATTTTTTTCCTCATTCTCTGTCTATAAGTGGTTGAAAAATGCAGGTCTTAAAATGACATGTTGAAAATGGCTATTTCTCCGTTAAGTTTTATCTGAATTTACAGATTATATATATATATATATATATATATATATATATATATATATATATATAGTCATCCACAGACAGATCTGTTTCGCTGTATCAGATCTGTCTCCGGATGACTATATATCTAAATATATATATATATAGTTATCCGCAGATACATCTGTTTCGCTGTATCACAGCTCATCAGTACGGTTAGACATCCGATTGCTTTTAGCCAGGATTGAAACCCGACCGAATTTTTATCAGTCGGAGATTTTACCTTTGAGCTTATAGCTCAAAGGTAGAAAAAAGCAGACTTTTAGCGTATGATATAACATGTGACCATACGCCAGTAACTGATAGTGTTCTAATTCATTACTGAATGAACTATGCATAGATGCTAGAGTAGGTACTGTTTTTTTAAAGTCTACCATTCTCCCAGTGTGCTCAATTAGGTTTTGTGAGAGCATATATATATATATATATATATATGTTTGAGTTCTAAAAATATAATTAATTCAATATGTTAATATGAGTATGGTCATGTCTCTCTCTCTGTCTCTCTATCTCTTTCTCTCTTTCTCTCACTCTTTTAATTTAATGTGTGGAGCGCAGTTGTGTGAGGGACCAAAAAACTCCTTGTTTCATCCAGGATGTATTGAAGGAAAAGAATTTCGGCACCATTCACCGATATTATCATGGAGAACGTCTAAATAAGGAGATTCCGAAGTCGTCTAAAGGCCGTCATTAAATAAAGGCCGTCATTGAATAAAGGCCGTCATTGAATAAAGGCCGTCATTAAATAAAGGCCGTCATTGAATAAATTTACTCTTCATTATTTCAAAATATTTTTGTGAACTTTTCGTAAATATATATCTGTTAAAATGAGATGTCACTGTTATGTTCATTTTTGTATCGTTTTGACGGCAATTTATCAATCGCATCCTATATTTGTTAAAGTTAAAAAGTTAAGGTTCACGAGTATCACTTTATTACAAGTTTTTATGAGAAAACCATAGATACTTTAAAATAACGAAAAATGCCTTGCAAATTTTAATGTAGTATTGACAAACGTAATTTTTTTTCGTTCTTCATCTGAATTATATTGTCATTGATTATTTAGAATTTTCTCAATAATTGCTTTTTTGTATTATTGTAATTTTTACTTTATCTTTAAAGGATTTTGTTGATATCTATGTTTCTGTATGCGTACAATTATACTCGAATTATAGACTGAAATTCGAAGCTGCATTGTGATATCAAAAAATGCCTTTCAAAATGTTAGCAAATAAGAAACATAAAAGTTTCATAAGAAAAAATGTGTTGAAATAATATGGATTTTCAATCCTCATATATATATATATATATATATATATATATATATATATATATATATATATATATAATATAAAGTGTCAGAAGCCGTGAACGTTTTCTTTAAAATATATATTTATTGTTTGGTATTCATACAAGTTATGGAGTATTAACTTGTCATGGTTTGCGCTACACGTGTTTCGAGTCTAAAATTAGCTCTCTTCAGGCGAACAAATTCGTTGTTTTACGTTTGGGTTTCTCTAAGTATCTGATCATTCTGTTAAAAGTTAATAGGAAGTATGTGAAAAATAAGAACAGTAAAGAAATATATACAAAAATAAGGACAGTAAGAAAATAAAAAAGTATATAATAAAATAAATAAAATTAGAATAATGTGAGTTCAATGCTGTTTGAATCGTCTCTTTTCTCTGTCAGCATGTGTCCTAATGAGTTGACCAGTTAAATAAATAAACAAACAGATGAAAGGGTAAAGTGTTGTCTTAAGGCATTCTGGCGCCTCTTTATTATCTTATGGGTTTGGTGATATTTTGTGTTAGAGTGTGTGTGTGTGTGTGTGTGTTTGTGAGGGCCTCTTTTATTTATGTCCGTTTGTGTGTGTGGCTGTTTTTTATTTATTGTGTCGCGCAAACCATGACAAATTAATACTCCATAACTTGTATGAAGACCAAACAATAAATATATATTTTCAAGAAAACGTTCATGGCTTCTCACACTTTTTATTTTATACTAATTACTCTCGTTGGAACAACCCTATTCCTTTATTATATATATATATATATATATATATATATATATATATATATATATAACATAGTGATGACCCACGTATACTGTCTTAATATGTATAGGAAAGAATATTAATAAAAAGTTTTGAATTTAAAAATGTACTTTTTTTGGACAGTATTTGTTTATTTTTATTATTGTATTTTATATTTCAGACCGCCATCGGTCCTTCATCAGAAACGAGTGATTTTTAAATTTGAATTAGAAACGTATTTCATGATAGCGTCCGAATATTTTTTTTTTGTGTTTACATCACGTGGTGTGTTTGTTCACAACATGCGGCACGTCCGTAGAGAAAGTCTGTTTGTTTTAGATAAAAATTTCTTGGAATATCTGAAAGAAAATTTTTAGCTATTGAAATATTTGTAAAGATTCAACACACCTAAGTCCCTATTTAACCCTAGCTTGTGTGTATTTAATTTTAAAATCCAGTATTTTTCTTTCTTTCTGCGTGTGTATGTAGAACTAAAATTGGAGTCTATTAGTAAACATTTTGCAATTTTCTAAAGTATGATCAGGTTGATTAAAATGGGCTGTAATTGGGGAGTATACATTTTTTGTCGTATATTTAGTTTGTGATTATTGAAGCGAAATCTAAAGCTATTACCGGATTCGCCGATATATCCACTGTTGGGGCAAAGTGAGCAGAAGAGAAAGTAGATGATGTTTTTGCTGTCACAAGTAAGGTTTGGTGGGTGTAATTTTATTTTGGTGTTGGGTACAGAGAATGTTTTGTCTATTATTAAATGTTTACAAATTAAACAGCGAGGCTTCCCACATTTTAAATTCCCTGATATGTTTGTATTATTTAAATATTTGTTAGAAGTGAGGATAGTTGATAGGTTGGGTGTTTGTTTCTCTGCATTTATGGGTAGTTTATTGAAAATGTCTTTGATGTTTTTGTTTGATTGGAGGTTCCTGTAATCATTTTTTTAATTTTTGATAAGTGTGTAGGAATATTGATTATGTTTAAAAACCATGGGAATTCGGTTGTTATCTTTTCGTTTTTTGTATGTGAAAAGTGTGCTACGATCTCTGTGGATGGTTTTATGTAGTGCTTCCTTTATTATTTTTATTGGATATTTACATTTTAGAAACTGTTTTGTTAGGTTGTTAATGTTGTTTAGAAAATGTGGATGGTCTGCGCATATGCGTTTTATTCTAATAAATGAGCTGTATACGATAGATTTTTTTTAATTTGAGGGGATGACAGCTGTTAAGTGTAGGAATTTATGTTGGTTTGTGGGTTTGTTGTATAGATTGGTGGAAAGTGTATGTTTATTTAATTTTACCATGACGTCTAAGAAAGGGACGGATGTGTATGAGTGTTCCATGGTAAATTTGATTGTATTGTGGAAGTTGTTGCAGAAAGTAAAGAAGTTTTTTAATTTTTCAAATCCATGAGTCCATATTAAGAAAATATCATCAATGTATCTAAAATAATGTGATGGTTTGTATTGTAAACTGTCTAGTATATTTTTTTCTAAAATATGCATAAAGATATTGGCATAACTAGGTGCCATTTTCGTGCCCATTGCTGTGCCGCTAATCTGTAAATAGTGTTTGTTGTTTGTTGTACCCAACACCAAAATAAAATTACACCTACCAAACCTTACTTGTGACAGCAAAAACATCATATACTTTCTCTTCTGCTCAATTTGCCCCAACAGTGGATATATCGGCGAATCCGGTAATAGAATTAGATTTCGCTTCAATAATCACAAACTAAATATACCACAAAAAATGTATACTCCCCAATTGCAGCCCATTTTAATCAACCTGATCATACTTTAGAAAATTGCAAATGTTTACTAATAGACTCCAATTTTAGTTCTACATACACACGTAGAAAGAAAGAATAATACTGGATTTTAAATTAAATACACACAAGCTAGGGTTAAATAGGGACTTAGGTGTGTTGAATCTTTACAAATATTTCAATAGCTAATATTTTTTTTTCAGATATTCCAAGAAATTTTTATCTAAAACAAACAGTCTTTCTCTAGGGACGTGCCGCATGTTGTGAACAAACACACCACGTGATGTAAACACAAAAAAATATTCGGACGCTATCGTGAAATACGTTTCTAATTCAAATTTAAAAATCACTCGTTTCTGATGAAGGACCGAGGGCGGTCTGAAATATAAAATACAATAATAAAAATAAACAAATACTGTCCAAAAAAAGTACATTTTTAAATTCAAAACTTTTTATTAATATTCTTTCCTATATATATATATATATATATATATATATATATATATATATATATATATAAGTGAATGATGTACAATCTGTTCACAGATGAGGATGTCTAAATGTACAAGAGATGTGGTTCTATAGAAGGATGTTGAGGATACCAATTGAAGGACCATATGTGTATGTGTAAAGTTTAAGGTAAATTGAAACGAAAAGGACACTTAAACTAAGAATTAGGAGTATACAGTTTAATTTCTGGTACACATTATGAGGAAAGTTTGTTTGTAGAAGTTGATACGCTCAATACTATTGTTAATCTGTATTTCTTCCACCTTTTGGTAGATACTGGTAATCACACCGCTCGCTCTCTTGGTAGGTTCGAAGATAACGTCCAGCTTCAAGATAAAAATAAGTCGTAACTTAATACGAACCTCTATAACAGTGCACGTCACCACGGTCCCAACTGCACTCCCAGCCAGTGTCCAACTGTTTTTATTAAGCAAAAACACTGCCGACGCACCAATCATTGCCGTTGCCCTGGCTTTCAGAGTATCCAGCTCGTGCCAATCAGCATAAAATAACAAATGTCGAAGAATGTACTGTCCTTGGACCAAACTTGCGAGAGAAGAGGATGCCTCTAACGAAATGACGAACTGTCTGGCGTGGGTTTATGCAGGTATCCATTACAAAACAGCAGCCCAATAAGCAAAACATTTTGGACGCTTTGACTGCGGTAAGTGTGAATATTTATCGTCACAAAGACCTAATAAATGCAAACGTGACCTAGGGAAACAGCGGCTAACTTACATAATAAGAGAGATTAAATTTAAATGGATGCTAGAATAGAGAGTATATTGGGCAGTAAGATGATAGACATTGCTGGTAATATGAAGTTACAGAGAGCTATGATTGTCCAACTCCTGAAGTTATACAGAATATTGTATGAGAACACTATGTGTTTCATAGTTTTCACAATACGTGATCTACAAAAGAGCGGTACGCATTCTGGTCTTGATGGTATAAATAATGACAATATAAATATTGTCAGAAACTAATGAAGAGTGAGGATAACAGTAAATATGAAGAAAAATAGTAAAATTGTGCAGACTTGTTAAATTGTCACAAATATTCATCAAACTCAAAATAATCAGCTCAAATCGAAACAAATCGTATATTTGTCAGATGAAAGTCGTTTTACCCCCAGACTATCAGTAAAATTAAAATAACGAGAAAACGAAAATATCTCGGTTTTCTTTCCAAGTAACTAAAAGTACACTATACATTCATAAAAGTTGCTATTATTATCGCCCAATACAGATCAGTCACGAATGCCTTGCCAAAACTCAATTTCGTGCAGTAATTTAATAGCATTAGTAAAATCCGTATATAGTAAGTAAAACTGGAATTTTCAGAGATGTAAACGTCACCTGATCTCAATATAGATAGATAGAGCTAATGAGTGAATGTTTTAAAAAAATCAAAGAAATCTCTTTTGATCCCAGTCATTGTTCGTTCTACAAGGTTACTTCAAAGAATTCTTGTGATTTAAAAACATTTATCGCAACTCAGCGATAACCAACATATGGTATTAATTAGGCAAAGTATACAACAAGGATGTGCGTTGTGGGCCAGTGGATATCGAGAACGAGAAATCGGGGAGCCGAGTTCGAATTCCAGTTGAATTCATTGCATTCACTTACGCACAAATACCATTGGGAAAGGTATTAATCCGTCTCTTCCCTCCAGTTATGGGTTAAATAACAGGACAGATTGGGTTCTATAGCCTTGACCGGCAACTAGTCTACCGCAGAAAGCAATGGCAACCTATTGCGGGATAATCTTCTGCCAAGTCAGTCATTTCTCTTTCGAGACATGATCGCCCAAGCGTGTTTCACGTATGGCACTTAACTGACTGATACAACAAAAATATGGCCACAAAAAATGTGTAAATTAGACATGGAAACACCTATGTAGACGATTTCTTATGAAGGACAGATTCGCATTCATCACTTAACTACAAAAGTGTACCACGAATATAGTTTTTACCCCTGGTATGAACTTGGGTAAGCTAGAACATACCCACACTTATCCCAATAGTCTGATAGGGAAAGGATAGAATGGACATAAATGAGCAGGAAATGTCATCAAATGGGAAAAATGCAAACGATATTTGGAAACAAATTAATGCTATATGATCAAATTAGAATATTTCCTAGTGAATAAAACTGAAAAATCTTTGAAGATTGAACGGACTTTGCTTTATTAAATCACAATAAAATGTGCCATATTATAGGTATCAGTCTCTCACTGAATAATGTCAGAATATCCCCAGAATATACCATAATATATTTTAATCTAATCCAGAACTAACTTACTCAATGCCTGTTGCAAATTATAATCTACTAAATGCATCAGCAAAAACGGCAACCCAAAATGCCAAATACAGGTGGAGGATACTAGAATCAAGCAAGTACAAAAATTTAAATACATAGGAAGTGTTCTAACAGGAGGTGAAAAATACGACACAGAGATTCGTAGGAGAATTGGCATGGCGAAGGACGCGTTCCAGAAGCTTAGTAAAGTACTAAGACACAGGAAAATGTCACTAGAAACAAAGAAGAGCGTGCTAGATTGCTATATGATGTCAGTTCAATGCTGGGTAATATCATCGAAGATGAGAAAAAACCTTGAAACAGCGGAAATGTGGTTCTAGAGAAGGATGCTGCAGATATCATGGACCGAGCATTTGAGTAATGATGAGGTTTTGGAAAGAATGACAACGAAAAGAAAATTAATACTAAGCATCAGGAAGAGACAACTGAAGTTCCTGGGACATGCAATGAGGAAGGAAGGCTTGGAGAACCTGATACTAACAGGCCTGATAGAAGGAAAAAGAGATAGAGGAAGGCAGCGGATAACATATTTGAAGGGCCTGAGCAGGTAGATGGAACGGGGATTGCGTGGTGTAACAGGAGAAAATATGCCAAGAGCCACCAGGGATAGGAAGACGTGGAAAGCCATGATCGCCTCCGATAGGACAGGGGCACATAGAAGAAAAAGAATCTGATTTATCGCATATGCGTTGTGGTGCAGTGGATATTGACGCGGAACGAGAGATCGGGTGCCGATATCGAATTCCATTTGAATTGCTTGCATTCACTTACGCACAAATACATTCTTTTCTCTAGTTATGAGTTAAATACGGGTTCTATGCCCTTCGCCGATAACCAGTCTGCTGCAGAAAGCTATGGCAATCTACTGATGGATAATCTGTCCAGTCAGTCATGGCTCTTTCGAGACATGATAGCCCAAGCTACATTCATCCTAGTCGGGTTGGCTTTCTCCCCAATGGAGAAGGTTTCATTGTGATTTTTAAGTGCAAATCCAAGTCTAACCCTGTTATTTAACCCATAACTGGAGGGAAGGGATGGATTTATACCTTTCCCAAGAATACCAGTACGTAAGTGAATGCAGGGTGTTTAACTGGAATTCGAACTCGGCTCACCGATTTCTCTTTCCGAGCCGATAACCACTGCACCACAATGCACATCCGTCAATAAACGCTTAAAGCACCTAGTATTCCTAAGCTGTCACCCTTCTAAGAACTGACCAGGCTCAATGTTGCTTAACTTCGGTGATCGAGCGAGAACCGGTGTTTTAACGTGATATGGCCGTAAGCACGCACATCCGTCACTAAACGCTCACATCACCTGGCATTCCCAAGCGGCCACCGATCTAAGTACTGACCAGGCTCAACGTTGTTTAACTTCGGTGATCGAGCGAGAACCGGTGTATTCAACGTGATATGACCGTAAGCGTGTATCACGCATGGCACTTAACTAACTGACTGAATCTAATTTATACTGCTTTTTAATAATTATATATAGAAACAAACTACGAGAACTGCTAGAGAAAGTAGGGAAGAAAGGCGATAAAAATGAACCAATCGTAAGAAGAAGACAGAATAAATGGTTGTGAGCAAAACGAGAAATAATCAAACGCAATACAGTTTCAAGAAAAAACCCATATTGATGTAAAATTATGTGGGAAGCTATAAAAATGTAATGTCAAACTAGAAACTGTCGAACAGTGAATAAATTTATTGACGAATGCCTGATTAAATTTTATCGAATATCAATGAACAGATTACGTTGTAAAATAATAAAATAATTTATTCAGGTGTATGAGATATTATATTAAGCAAATATATATTTTATATGGATTTTATATTTTGGTGTTATTTATGAAATAAGACATTTTAAAACGAATTTGTTTTCATACAAAAAAGCGTTTAATTCCTAACAATTTCTTATCAATAGACAGACAAATTTTGTCCTAATGATGTCAGTATTTTGAATTTTATTTTTATTTTTCTCTAATTTATGTTCAGTATTTTTCGCCAAATTCCAAAGTTGTTTTTGTTTAATCATTTCACCCCAAGCAAAGCATTCCACTGCCACTATTGCGCATGGGGCTACATAGTGGAATGTAAAGAGAAGGAGTGGTTAGATATAGGAAATATCAGAAGGAAGGTGATAGATGGGTAAGGATACCGAAGATGAGGTTAGAGTAGATGGGCAGGGTGTTTGAAAGAATGGGAGCGAGTTAGTGTGTTAGGAGGTGTCTATTGACCTTACATTTAAACTCCTGGAGATTGTAGTCGTCGGGGAAGCAATCATGTGGAAGGGAATTCCACAGTCGGGAAGTGCAAGAGAAGAAACTGTTTGAGTAGAAGTTGCGGTTGCATTTTATTGGTTTCACTGTAAAAGGGTGGGATCTAGTTGCTAATCTAGTATCTCGTGCAAATTTAGGGGGCACCAGTGATCTAAGTTCATCGGAGCAGAAGCCGTGAAAGTATTTATAGAAGAGACACAGGGAAGCCACGTCACGCCGGTGAGAGAGAGACTGCAGGCGGTCTGCCAAGTCGATCACATTACAGACCCTCCGCTGTACCTTGTCGAGAAGCCCGAGGAGAATAGCAGGGGCACTCGACCAGATATGGGAGCAGTATTCAATGCACAGGCGGATGGTAGATTTATATATGTGCAGGACAGATTCAGACGTAAAAAACTTCCGGGCCCTGCACAGAGAACCGACTTTCATAGCAGCGGATTTAGCAATGGATTCGATATAGTCATTCCACTTGAGGTCCGCTGAAAGTGTGAGAGAGACCAAGGAGGTGTAGTGTTTTACTCTCTGGGAGGTATGACTGGTCCATGCTAATGGGAGGTAGGTGCGATTGTCTATGATGGTTAATTGATAGTAGCTACGTTTTGGAAGCATTAAAATATACGAGCCATTTCTTACCCCAGTCCACTACGGATTGGAGGTCGTATTCCAGTCTCTCAGTATCTTTACTAGCGATGCCTTTTGGAAATATCTACATTCTTTTTGAGCTTCTGTCTTTCTTATGATCTTTTTTTTAACATCGAAGATAAAAAAAAGAAGTAAGTATCACTTATTATACTAAATATATATATATATATATATATATATATATATATATATATATATATATATATACTAACCGCCGAGTTACATAATACAATCTAAAACTACCAAATAAATCATTGCACATATTTCAAAGAGGATAAATAAGTTTCCTGAAAATAACTTGGTATGTTTGTCATATAGTCAATTTCTGTTAGTTATTATCAAAATATTGCATTTCTTCTTAAAATTGTAGAGTTGGTTTTATTTACAATGTTCATTCCATTAAAGGCTCGAGGGTCACTGACGGTAGGAAAATGGTTATAATGAATGAATTATTCAAGAGGATTTAGTATGAGTTAATGACTATAGAGATGAGTAGGATAGATAATAAATGAACTTTAATATGAAGATATTAAGATTACTCTGATAAGCTAAGCATTCTCTCTGTTATATAAAGTAGCAATTTTTGGCAAAACATTGAGGGCAACGTTCTACTAATATTTAGAATCATTAGAAAATAAGTGTAATTTGATTTCTTGAAAGTGGTATGGCGTTGGTGTTTGTCATTTGTTGAATTTTTTAAATTTTGGTGGGACGGGGAATATTTCAACACTCTAATATAGAGACAATATCCTACAAAGAACATTTACTTGTTCACCACTGCAGTAGCCTGGTATTGAACTCACAACTATTTGGGTCGAGTCACAAGAACTAACCAACGTCTATATCCACTGGGCTATATCCACTGAAGGAAGCAACTTGCAGTGTTAGAGGGAGATAATTCATTATATCGTTGTAAATTCTTTAGTTCTAGATTAGCAACAAAGTCTCATTATTTTCTAGTTAAATGGGCTAGAATACTACCGTCAATTCTATGCTAACACAGCATTTTTCTCTCACTTTCAGCGTGAAGAAAACTCTTTGTCCCAGTGCTTTTCAGTCCACTTTAATCTTTAAAAATGTAAATACTATGTTAACCTTTATATATTGCTTTTTTTCTGATTACTCTTATATTGTTCGTTGTGGTACAGTAGATATCGGCTCGGAACGAGAAGTCGGCAGGCCGAGTTCGAATCCAAGTAGAATTCCTTTTATTCACTCACGCGCAAATACCCTTGGGAAAGGTATTAATCCATCTCTTCCCTCCAGTTATGCGTTAAATAACAGGAAAGATTAGGTTCTATAGCCTTGACTGGCAACTAGTCTACCGCAAAAAGTAATGGCAAACTACTGATGGATAATCTTCTGCTCAGTCAGTCATGTTTCTTTCGAGACATGATCGCCCGAGTGTATATCAATGTGTGGTACTTAACTGACTGACATTTTTCTCGCTTTTCAATAATATTTCTTTGATTTCTTATTCTTCCACTCTCAGTAGGTCCTAGTGACAGCGTGTGTGAGGTGAATTTGATTAAAAAATAATTGCCCACATATAAATGAATTTTTCTTACCACATTTTTTATTGATGAAAAAAATTCTCTACAAGTGTGAATTTCATAATTATCATGTTTTCTAGCATGTTTTCCGATGGGTCAATATTCTATTAGATTATATCGTTGATTACTAAATTTGATGAAATAGTAAGTGTGAGTTCAACCCCTGGATTGGTCACTTTGTACTTGGATTGCTTAGAAATTACTACTGAGCACTAATAAAAATAATGAACTAGACAGGGCAATCCTAGATATTTTTTCTTTTTATATAGTAATATTTTTATGATAAAAAATCTTTTTCTTTCATCCAGTTAAAACATGAGTCGGCTATTTTCTGGACAGCGAAAGGGTTGTTTATTTCGTCTTTACATGGTCTTTTCTTTAATCTTGCTAGCAAATGTTCTGTAAATTAGTTTAGCTTCGAAGGCGTCTCTCGACTTTTACTGAGTTAAAACTTAGTAAAAGATTTTCTTCATTTATTTATTTTTATTCTTTCTTAATTGGAGTAGATAGAACCTTCTATCGCCAGATTTTACACATCACCCACTTCTTTTGAACAGAAGTAGAGTTGATTGCCTTGTTTCTTGTTTAGGAAGGGGTTCCCGGTTCTTTTCGCTTCACCTTCGGTCTTAGTATTCGTTCTTTGCAGTATTTGAGTATGGTGGCAGCGTCTCTTCAATCTTTGGGTACCGGTTTGGCAGTTTCCTGGTTGCTGCTTCCGACTGGTAGTTAGGAGCCCGAACTCTTGCGTAGCGTCTTGAGAGGCTGCTCTGATCAACAGTTGAATAATATCGGGGTTCCTCTAGTGCCATATCGCGGATGGATGGGCGTCCCTGCATGAACCTCCGGTGGGCAACCCCGAGGCCTCATTATGCTGCAGGCTGCGCCAGTCTCCATCCTACACATGCTGCATACAGTGACCGTCTGATACTAATCTAGACCTCTCACTTTAAATAGACCAATATGAATTCAAGGAAACAAAATAGGAAAACTAAACCAGCTCATCAGAAAACGCCCAAACCTGTCTGCGTCTCCTTTGCAAACATATGCGGTATCCGCAATAAATTTTACAGCGTAGAATCATTCCTCCCAACTAACTCACCTGATATCTTAGTTCTCTGTGAAACTAAACTTGACTCTTCTCTCCCCTCTTCTGAGTTTTACGTTCCTGGTTACTTGTGCCTCTTCAGGAAGGACTCCAATGTACATATGCATGGGCTCGGTGTCTATGTCAGCGAACACCTTCCTCTAGCTAGGGTGACCTCCCTTGAATACCTGGATCATTCTTTCATGTGCTTCTGTCTCTCACTGCTAAGCTCGGTTAACTATCTCTTTTTTCTCTACCGCTCACCCTCCTCCTCCGACTGCTCAGTACTCGATAGCATCTCTAATAATACCAATAAGGCCATTTCTTCACATCCATCTGCCCATATATTTGTGTTTGGTGACTTTAATGCCCACCACACCAAGTGGATTGAAAACTCTGTCACCGATATTGCTGGTGTCCACACCATGAATTTTTCAATAACCCAATCTCTTACGCAAGTGGTGGATTTCCCCACGCGTTTCTCAAATAACCCAAATGGAAGGGACTCACTACTAGACCTCTGCTTCACTTCCATCCCAGACTCTTGCACCGGCAAGCAGGTCTGCCCTCTCTGAAACTCTGACCACGCCGTAGTTTCCGTCAACATCTAATTCCAATCCCACTAAACACAAGAAACCCAGACTAGCAGAATATCGTACTACTACCAAAGAGCAGACTGAGAATCGTTCCGCGACTTCCTGTGTGACGTCCCTTGGAACAACGTTTTTAGTCTTCCCATTGAACACTGTGCATCCCAGGTCTCCTCTTGGGTTAAGGCTGGCATCGATGCTTTCATCCCAGCCAGGAAATTCCAGCTTAAATCCCGCTCGTCCCCCTGGTTCTCGCACGCTTGCTCAGGCGCCATTGCCCACCAAATTCAATTCTATCGAAGCCACGCGTTGGACCAAAACAGGCGCCTTTTCGCCTCAGGTCGTAATAAGTGTAAAAAGATACTTAACAAAGCTAAGATGTTGTTTGATGCCAGTATGAAGCAACGCATAGCATCCTGTAAGTTCGGCGACAAAAACTACTGGTGACTCTGTAAAAGCGTGCTTAACAAGAGTAAGACCTCAGTACCCCCACTAATAAATGAATTTGAGGTACTTTGAATGCTTTGCTCGCAGATTCTTCACCGACCCGAGACTGGATTCGTCTGGAGTATCAACACCCGACTTCCCAGCTAGAACCGAGGTTCAAGTGAATGATGTCCACATTACACTCTCGCTGGTCACGAACATAATCTCAAAACTTGAGCCTCATAAAGCGAGTGGAGGGGACGGAATCCTAATCATAGTCTTGAAAAAATGTGCCCCTTAACTCTCCTTTGTCCCCTCGAAGCTCTACAACATCTGCTTATCTGCTTCGTGCTTTCCTATCTGTTGGAAGTCTTCCTCCGTAGTTTCTATATTTAAGAATACTGGAGAACCCTCGGACCATGCAAATTATCGCCCTATTAGCCTTCTTCCGATCTTTGGCAAAGTGTTCGAAGCCATCATCAACGCCGAGGCGGTTCAGCATCTCACGGCCCACAGGTTCCTCTCGGACAAACATTATGGTTTCCGCTTAACCAGGTCTACTGCTGAAATGCTAACGACCATCACCGAGTATATATACCAGGCTCTCCGCAAGAATGGCGAAGCTGGAAACGTTGCCTTGGATATCTCCAAAGCGTTCGACGAGACTGGCATGCTGGCCTCCTACGCAAACTGCGGAGCTATGGTATAACTGGACATTTGTTTGAACTAATCCGGTCATTCCTTTCTCACCGCACATTGAGGGTGGTATTAAACGGACATGCCTCCCAAAACTACCCTACGAACGCGGGTGTTCCTCAAGGCTTTATCTTAGTTCCTACGTTTTTTCTTATCTACATTAATGATCTCCCCGATTCCATAACATCCAAAGTAGACATGTACGCCGATGACACCATAGTTTACTCTCTCCTCGATCAAAAATCTGGTGTCGGCGACAAAGCGAACCTCGCTGCTGAGCTTGAGAAGGACTTCCAATCCGTAGTGGACTGGAGTAGGAAATGGCCCGTGAATTTTAATGCTTCCAGAACGAAGCTGCTATCAATTAACCATCATAGACAATCGCAAGTACCTCCCATTAGCATGGAACAAGTTTACCTCCCAGAGAGTAAAACACTACGCCTCCTTGGTTCCACACTTTCAGGGGACCTCTAGCAGAATGACTATATCGAATCCATTGCTAAATACGCTGCTATGAAAGTCGGCTCTCTGTGCAGGGCCCGGAAGTTTTTTGAATCTATAAATCTATCATCCGCCCGTGTATTGAATAATGCTGCCACATCTGGTCAGGTGCGTTTGCTATTCTCCTCGGGGTTCTTGACAAAATACAACGGAGAATCTGTAATGTGATCTATACCGACCTGGCAGACCGCCTGCAGTCACTCTCTCACCGGCGTGATGTGGCTTCCCTGTGCCTCTTCTATAAATACTTTCACGGTTTCTGCTCGGATGAACTTAAATCACTGGTGCCCTCTAGGTACTAATTTGCACGAGATACTAGATTAGCAAATAGGTTCCACCCTTTTACATTGAGACAGATAAGATATAACCGCAATTTCTACTCCAACAGCTTCTTTTCTCGCACTTCCAGACTGTGGAACTCCCTTCCATACACTTGCTTCTCCAACAGCTACAATCTCCAGGAGTTTAAATGTAAGGTCAATAGACACATCCTGACACACTAACTCGCACCCATTCTCTCAAACATCTTTCGCATCTACCCAACTCTCATCCTCGGTATCCTTACCCGTTTATCACCTTCCTTCTGATATTTCCTATCACGTTCCCCTATGTAACCTTCTAACCACTCTTTCTCATCACTTTCCCCTATGTAACCCCCTAACCACTCTTTCTCATCACTTTCCCCTATGTAACCCCCTGCGCAACAGTGGCAGTGAAATGCCTTGCTTGGGGTGAAATGATAAAATAGCGTTTATAATAAAAGCATAGTTTACTGCAAAACAAGAGCCATTGTTTTTCGAAGCTTGCTTATTAGTTTTATTATTTTGTGGGACCTCCCCTTTTATATGATAATAAACTCGACTAAGTATACATATACTCCTTCCATAGAGAGAACAGCAGTTGCTGTCATATAGAGAGAGTATTCGTAGAAACCCGTTACAGTCATTGGAGAGTACCAGAACTGATACGTAAGTTACCTAGAGATACCGAATTTACCCAGAGACTACCGAATCCGAAGTCAGACTAGCTCTGAGCGCCACTCAGCTAGAATAATATACACGGATATACTATTTCCAAAGACTTCACTTAAGACTTGAATATATTTATTTCTTAATAACAGTATTCATGGATTTACTAACCTGCGTTTAAGTGTGTATATTACGTTCAATATAACCTACTTTTCTATCTCCATATCTGTTTTCTTGTTCATTATTTTGTGCGGTTCCTCAACCGGAATCCATAACAATTATAAACACTTATAATAAAATATTACTATCTATAAAGCTGTACTAATTATCGAGCACTCTTAAAAAAGTAAATGAGTGCAGACATTGGACTGCTAACCTATTAGTTTGTACTACTTTTATATATATATATATATATATATATATATATATATATATATATATATACGCATCGCTCATTTCAGTAAAAATGAAATTTGAGTACTCTAGCTATTGGGCGCGTAATATGATATGCGCTAAAAAGACTGCTTCCTTCCACCGAACGCCCCGGGTTGTATAGCAATCGGAGTCTAACCGTACTGATGAGCTGTGATACAGCGAAACAGATCTGTCTGCGGATGACAATATATATATATATATATATATATATATATATATATATATATATATAACTGAGAAAGCCAACAAACTTCTGTCCGCGTATATACTTGGAGGGTTTTTCGAAACGAGTATAACGACAAGTTTATATATATATATATATATAATTTGTGAGAGAGAAAGAGAGGCGGGGAGAGATCTTGTATAAAGCGTTCTGTTCGGAATTCTCTATAGGTTATTCAGATCGTAATACATCAAATGAGGGCTAGAGGCACGACAACATGAATGACAATATGAAAATAGTGTCAATAATGATAACTCATCACAGAAATTCAATCCATTTTTAATCAATATTTTATCCTGAACTTTACAAGTGCGTATTACGCTTTTTTTCTTTTCTTAATATTTAGAACCACATCGAGACTTGAATTACAACCTTTTGTTGTTTCTTAATATAACGTCCCTAATATTAATAATATGCTATCAAAAAATCTTAGATCGTTTTAACCTACTCTGTCTAATATCTCATTTGTGTTATTTCACTTTCCCTCTAAAAATTCCATTCATTTACTTGCTTCCTTGAGAACTAAAATCTTCACAAATTTAAATGTAATATCAATCGCCATCTACTGTATCCTTAGATTCCGTTCATCTTTTTTTTTTCCTCAAACCTCTCCATGCTCAAACTTCTTTTTCACTTTCCTCCCCTTGTAAAGCCCTTCGTAAATGTGGCATTCCCGATGTGCACAAGGCAACATTGAAAAACAGAATATAATTTCAAGATATTTCCAAAGAATTTCGCTGACACGGTATACTTTGGCATAACTTCCTTTCCAGTCATTATATTATATGTTTATTTCTATTGTCGGATTGCCAAAGTATAGTCATCTTATCGAGTCTCCGCTACATTTATGTAATTTTCCTTAATAACCAGATCTTGTAAGACTTTAACGATTGATGCGTCTTCTACTGCCTCTTCATTGACGCAATATTATAACCGTCCATGATTTGATGATGAAAAACTCTTTTACCGCCTGTAGCAGAATACGACTGAAGAATTTTGCGTTTCCATAGGCTGACGCTTTTAAACGAGTAGTTTCGTCTGCAAGAGCGGCGTTCTTATCTCCAGAATGATTCCAACTAATGTTATAGAATTAAATCTATCAGGCTATTTAGCCCATAACTGGGTGAGAAGAAATCTATCTATCTATCTATCTATCTATCTATCTATCTATCTATCTATCTATCTATCTATCTATCTGAGATGAGCTAGTATTTACCTTATTCAGAATACTGATATTTGTATGACGTTTCGACCGTTGTACGATCCAGCCTTCTTCAGGTGCTAGAAATTTTGAACCGAACTCATTATTACAATCACTGGGGTATATCATCCTCATTCCTTGCGGAAAGCCTCGAGTGGAAGTCATGAGTTATCTCGCTCTAACGCTGTAATTTACTTGTTCACCACTGCAGTAGCCTGTTATTGGGCTCACAACTATGTGGGTCAAGCCACAAGAACTAACCAACGTCTATATCCACTTAAGTAAGCAACTTGCAGGGTTAGAGGGAGATAATGCATGATTTCAAATCGAGGATTCTTAGATCCTGAAGAAGGCCGGAGCGTACAACAGCCGAAACGTCGTACAAATAGTAACTAAGATGATGATAATAGTCTGAATAATGTAAATACTATCTATCTATCTATCTATCTATCTATCTATCTATCTATCTATCTTGCTGTCTAGATTAATCTTACAATTACTTTTGGTTGTGCTCACAGGTATAACCTCCAATCTGATGACATGAAAAATTTTGTTATCTTAAGTTTGCATTTTCTCTACAGATTTAAGATTTACACTTGTACCAACGACTTTGTCTTAATCCTTTTGGTAATACCTGACTTAAACTCGTTAATATCAGTCAGATCAAGAGAAATTAACATTGCTGAGTGGGGATCAGTCAAATCGATTTGACAGACAGAAGTAATAATCGTTTTTCAATAGCCGCTCGGTCCAACAACAAATTATTTTCTTTCTCTCAAGATTCTTGCCAATATCGACATCTGGATGAGAAAAATTCATTTACAAATTAAAATTTTCTAGAATGGTCTTTAATATGGCATTTGTTTTTTGGTTTTTTTTAACGTTTCTCAGTTTAATTACAGAATACGCGGCATGAATTTACAGCTAAACGATTAAAAAAAAACTTTTGTACATTCCTGAATTTTAAAGATATCCTTTCATTACACTCATTAAAATACATCTCAACATAAAAAAAATATCCGTTCTTTTATAGCGGCATATTCCAAGAAAATTGGAGGTAAAAAACCGATTTCGAGGTAGAGTGAAATATATCGATAATAACTGAAAACAAATATTCACTGATTTAACTCAACAATAACAAATGGTCATAAATAATTAATTAATAATTAATAGGATATGCATAGATAGATAGATAGATAGATAGATAGATAGATAGATAGATACGATCATAATTTTATAAATAGCTGGAGTAACAGTCATTGGCCGATAGATAGTTTGAGTTTTGTTTAACGGCGTATCAACTTCTGTGGGTTGTTTAATGGCAAAACGGTGGGGTTTTAAGTTACTTTTTTAATGTTCAGTTATAGTGAGAAGGTTGATTGAGACAGATTTTAATGACATTTTTTTTTTTTTAATTAATTTTAGAAAACTAAAAATGTCTTTTAGTTTTGTATTAAAAATGTTATACTAAGAATATTATTTCCTTCAATAATGTGTTATGGTAATAATTTTTTCTTAAAAAATGTATTGTTGGTAAAATTTTTCTTGAAAAATGTATATTTTCTATAAAAGTCGATTTTTATGTATATATTTCTATAAAAGTGTATCTTTATACTTTCATAGTGTTTTGACCCCCGTTTTGGGGTTAACTATTTTCCCATAGCTGGGACTCTAAGAGTTGCTACCACTCCGGGTCAGGGTAGACCTATGAACAACAGCAATTAAAATGTAGTTTCTTGCGCCTCACACCGCCCAATCAGAGGCCCTTTTTAATCGTTTCACCCCAAGCCAGACGGTAACGCCCCTGATGCGCATAGGGCTACATAAGAGTAAAAGATTAGATAAGAGGAGATTAAAGAGAAAGACGAACCAATAAGAAAGGAGCAAGAGAAGGATGAGAATGCAGGTGTGATGAAAGTTGCAAAGGTAGAGAGAAAGGAAATGTTATACAGGGTGATGTAGAAAAAACTAGAGTCAAGTGGTTAAGAGATCGGTATTGACATTGCATTTAAATCCCTCGAGGTTGTAGACGTCAGGAAAGCAAGAATATGGCAGAGAGTTACACAGGCGGGAAGTGCGAGAAAAAAGTCGTCTGCATTTGGTTGATCCAAATGTGAATGGGTAGGACCCAGTTGCCAGTCTGGTTGCACGAGTAAACTCCTATGACAGGGGCACCAGTGACAAATTTGTCGGAGCAGAAACCATGAAAATATTTATAGAAGGATTAGAGGGAAGCCACATCCCGTCGGTGAGAAAGTGGCTGGAGTCGAGCCGCCAAGCCGGTACCTATCACATTACTGATTCTTCTTTGGAGCCTGTCAAGAAGACAGAGATAAATAGCGGGGGCGCCGGACCATATTTAACAGCAGTGTAACATGCAGGGACAAATAGTTGATTTGTATTTATTTTTAATTGTATCATACCGAGCAAAGCGGTAACGCCACTGATGTGCAGGGGGCTACATAAGAGTAAAAAGATTAGATAGGAGTGAGTGAAAAGAAGACGAACTAGTTCGAAAGGAGCAAGAGAAGGATTGGAATACAGGTGTGATGACAGTTGCAAAGGTGGAGAGAAAGGAAAGGATATACAGGGTGGTGTAGAAGAAAACTAGAGTCAAGTGGTTAAGAGATCGGTATTGAGATTGCATTTAAATTTCTGGAAGTTTTAGCCGTCAGGAAAGGAAGAATATGGAACGAATCCTCATCGGGAAGTGCGACAAAAGAAGCTGATAAAGTAGAATTGTCTGCATTTGGTTGATCTAACTGTGAATGGGTGAGTCTCAGTTGCCAGTCTGGTTGCACGAGTAAACACCTGCTGCAGGGGCACAAGTGACTTAAGTTCGTTGGAGCAGAAGCCATGAAAGTATTTATAGAACAGACAGAGGGAAGCCACATCCCGTCGGTGTGGAAGTGGCTGGAGTCGAGCCGCCAAGTCACATTACGGATTCTTTCTTTGGAGCCTGTCAAGAACACTAAGATGAACAGCAGGGGCGCCTGATCATATATGACAGGAGTGCTCCATGCACGGACGAATAATTGATTTGTATATATGAAGAATTAATTCAGAAGGCAAAACATCCTGGCATGACACAGTAACCCAACCATCCTAGTGGATTTAGCTATTGACTCATTGTAATGGATCCACGTGAGATCGGAAGAGAGGATAAGGCTGAGGAGGCGCAGTATATTACTTTCAGGGAGACTCGCTTGGTCTATGCTTATGAGAGGCAGGAAAGGTTGTTTGTGATGATTGTCAGACAGAAGCTAGATCTTAGATGCATTGAAATTTACAAGCCATGTCTTACCCCAATCCACTACAGAATGTAGATCCCTCTCAAGATCAGAAGCGAGGTTATGTTTGTCCGCCACGCCGGATTTCTTACTGATGCGGGAGTAAATTGTGGTGTCATCTGCGTATATGCTTACTTGGGATTTGATCTTGTCTCGAAGATCATTTATGAAAATAAGGAACAGCGTCGAGCCTAGGATAGAGCCCTGAGGGATACCAGCGTTTGTACAGTAGGATGTGGAGGCAGGTCCACTCAAGACGACCTTCATTATGCGGATTTTTAGAAAAGATTAGATCAGATCAAGCAAGCGTCCGGTAATACCATAACCCAGTAGCTTGCATAGAAGGTCAGCGTGCTAATCCTGGAGATGCCCATAGCAAGAGCACGAGACTCGCTGGACTCCCCAAATGCCTGGAACATGTATTCCGAAGCGGAAGTCATAAGGCTTCTCAGAGAATAGTTTATGGGCAGTAAGATGTAACTATTTCAGCATTAATAATGACCGAAAATTAATAGAAGGCTTATCAAGCGATAGTTGGATGGGTGGAGGATTCACCAGAGTTCTTAAATACAAGCACGACAGAAGAAAACTTATAGCATGCAGGAAAACAGGAAGCAGAAAAGCAGTAATTACAGAGTTTAGAGAGGACAGACGAGAGTTTAGGACACATTTCTTCAGAACAATCACCGGGATTCCATCACCACTGCTCGCCATAAGAGGGTCAAGTTTTCACATTACTCGAGATACTTCTGTCTAGGTAATGTATACATCGTTCAGTTTAACCTCAGTTCTAATAGGGAAGTCAATTGCAGGAACTCCAGATGTCAAATGTGGAGTTGGATAAAAATCTTCGAGCAAAACACTCGGCCTTATCCGCTGATGGTTTGAGGACCTCAAGTTCATTGATTAATGCTGGGATAGAGGATTTGCTATTGTTCAGCACCCGTTTGCATAACTGCCAATACTCCTTCGAGCCGAACTTGCGGACAGCTATGTGCTGTCTCATTCTCTCAGCAAACAACCGCTTGGCGTCATTCAAGATTCTCTTACACTCATTACGAGCAGACATGAATAGGCGCCAGTTGTGGTCAGAGGAAATGTCTCCGAGATAGTCGTAAGTTGTGTTTCCTGTAGGCAATGGCGGCTGAACAGGCAGGAGATAACCAAGGGGAGGAATGAGATTTGAAATAAAACTTTCTGGTAGGTATAAAGGCATCAATCCCAGCTTTCACCTAGGAAGAAACCTCAGAGGCACAGTCATCAACTGGGAGATTGAACACTTTTTACTAAGGGACGTTGCATAGAAGATCGCGAAAGGCGCCCCAGTCAGCTCTTTGGTAGCAGTAGGAGGTCCTATAAGTAGGAGACTCCTGTGGAGAGTGAGAGTGGAGAGAAATATTAAGAGAGACAACATTATGATCGTAGTGGCCGAGAGGGCAAAGCTGCGAAACTTGGCAGGAATCCTATGCAGAGGTAAAGCATAAATCTTGTAGTGAGGCGTGCCCAGAGAGAATGCTGGGAAGGCGTGTGGGGAAGTCCACTACTCTCGTAAGGGATTGGGAAATGGCAAAGTTCATGGCGTAGATGCCAGCTGAATCAGTAATAGAGTCTTTAAGCCACTCAGCATGATGGGCGTACATGTGCGAGATGGATTCAGGCGGAAAAAGCATCCTGACCTAACACAGTGACACAATCTTCCTAGCAGTGGGTTTAGCTATTAACCCAATCTAATGGTTTCACTTGAGATCGGAAGAGAGAGTAGGACCGAAGAGGTGCAGTATATTGCTTTAAGGGAGACTCGCTTGGTCCATGCTAATGGAAGTCAGAAGGAATTGCCTGTGATTATCGACAGCTTTGTCTTAGACGCATTGAAATTTAAAAGCTACTTCTTTTCCCATTTTACCAAAGATTGTAGATTCCTCTCAAGATTAGCAGCGAGATTATGTTTGTCCGCCACGTCGGAGTTTTTAATGATGAGGGAGTAAATTGTGGTTTCATCTGCGTAGATGTCTACTTGGGATTTGATCACGTCTTGTAGATCATTTTCGAAAATAAAGAAGAGCACCAAGCTTAGGATAGAGTCCTCAGGGACGCCAGCGTTTTTACAGTAAGAAGTGGAGACCTGCCCATTCCAGACGACCCTCATTATGCGGTTAGACAGGAAAGATTTAATTAGATCAAGCAAGCGTCCGCTAATACCATAACCCCGTAACTTGCGTAGAAGGCCAGCGCGCCAAGCCCTATCAAAAGCCTTGGAGATGTCCAGGGCAACAGCACGAGCCTCGCTGAACTTCTCAAAGGCCTGATATATGTACTCCGTGATGGTCCTTAGCCGATCGGGCGTGGATCTGGCGAGGCGGAAGCCATATTGTAAGATGTTCAATTATTTCAGCATTAATAATGGCCTCGAACATTTTCCTGAAAATTGATAAGGCAATAGTTGGATTGATCCGAGGGTTGCCCTGCGTTCTTAAATATAGGAACTACCGAAGAAGTCTTCCAGCATGCAGGAAAACAGGAAGCAAAAATGAAGTAATTAAAGAGTTTAGAGAGGACAGAAGAGAGTTCAGGGGCACATTTCTTAAGGACAGTGACCGGGATTTCGTTACTTCCGCTCGCTTTATGGGGTCAAGTTTTGATACCATGAATGCCAGTGACTGGATAATGTAAACATCATTTAGTTTAGCCTCAGTTCTAATAGAGAAGTTGGGTGCAGGTACCCCAGAAGTGTCAAATGTGGAGTAGGATGTGAATCTGCGAGCAAAGCACTTGGCCTTGTCCGCTGATGCTGTGAGGACCTCAAATCATTCATTAAGGAAGGGATAGAGGATTTGCTGTTATTCAGCACATGTTTGCATAGCCGCCAATAGTCCTTGGAGCCGAACATGCGGTCAGCTATGCGCTGTCTGTTTCTCTTAGCGAACAACCACTTGGCGTCATTCAGGATCCTCTTGCATTCTTTACGAGCAAAGGTAAATAGGCGCCTATTGTGGTTAGGTGCATATCTCCGAAATAGTCGGAAATGGTGGTTCCTGTGGATAATGCCAGCCGAACAGGCAGGAAAGAACTAAGAGAAGGAATGAGATTTAAGACGAAACTTTCTGGTTGCCATCTTTCACCAAGGAAGAAATATCAGAGGCGAAGTCATCAACTGGGAGGTCCAACACATTTCCCCAAGGGACGTCACATATCGTGTCTCAGTCAGCTCTTTGGTAGCAAGCTCCAGGAAGGAGTGAGAGTGGTTGAAAATATTGAGAGAGACAATAGCATGATCGTAGTTTACGAGGGGGCAAAGCTGCGAGCTTGCCGCCGTATACAGGTTACTGTCATGCCCAGGTGATAGATAGATAGATAGATAGATAGATAGATAGATAGATAGATAGATAGATAGATTTGCATAATGCAGTTAGATTGATAGACATAGGCAAATATATGCTCACACACTGGCACATATGTGAGTGTGTAGATAATTAGAGAAAAACGATAAATTTGCAAAATATTTGCACAATACAAAGACTTCAATGGCTACACAAGGTAGTATTTACTAGATTAATAGGTTGAATGAACGTAAGAGATGAAATTAAAGTTTCGAATTTTGAAGATATGTAGGATAGAAAACAGGTGATCCACGACTTATTAGTGATCGGGGAAGCATCCTCTCAGGAGTTATTCCCAGGAAGTGACAGTTGGGATAAATAAACTGTCTGAGTAGAATTTCCTTCTTACAGTTGACATTACGAAGGGAATGAGGACGAATCAATGCTGTGTATGTGGCATAGATACGCATGAATAGGCATAGACTAAATATATACGGACTAAGATAGATAGACTGTAAGAATTACTGCATTCATGTGTATTGGTTATCGGTTAATTCTACTTGACAGACAAGAGTAAAAAACGTCTTTCACTGGCCTGGACAGTCGAAGAGCAGATAGTTTGTCTCCATTCAATATCAATATCTAAGGTACATCAGTCCAGGAAAAAATCATTTGCATAGTGAAATGAACGTGATAGATTTTTGTCTTCTCTTCGGGTCATCCTTTTATTTCAGATTTAATTATAAAATTTTGTCCGAACTTGTCTTTAATAAATCGTTTGCCACTTTTTATTTGGTCTTTTCTTAGTTGTATTACGAAATACGAGACATCACATTACAGCAACGTAATTTTAAAAACCCTCTTAGCAGACATGACTTTCAAAATGTTTTAGTCGTTCCTTCATCACAGTACGTTACATCAATAAAATAAAACAGTTATAGTCGTTTATATATATATATATATATATATATATAGATAACTTATTTATAAATGGAACTTTGTCTGTGTGTGTGTGTGTGTGTGTGTGTGTGTGTGTGTGTATCCGTTACCTATAGACTCTGAAACGGCTAAACCAATTTTCTTGAAAATTTACACAGTTGTACTATAGGCGTCTACGAGTGTCCTTAGCTAGGTTTTGTGTCGAGGTAGCCCTGATAAATACCGATAATCGATAAAATCGGCTTAATCAAATTTTATAAACTCATAGACAAAGACATAAGAAATTATTTTAAGTTTCAAGGTTGCAGTTCTTACAATAGTACAGAAAATCGATAATATATATCTATAAAAGGCAAGATTTTTGTGTGTGTGTCTGTTTATCTGCCTGTATGTCTGTATTTTTTCAACTCTTATATTTTAGTTATTGCTTCGGGTTTGACTCTAAGTAGGTATAATTGTAGTTCTTAGTGTCAGACATGATACCATTTACTCAGAGGACTTATTTAGCCTTCAAATTTCAGTTGACGACGAAAAAAACATTATTTGATATCGATACCAGGAAATCAAAATTTGACTTACATCTATTTAATTTTCTTTCAGTCTACGGTTTCGCTTTAACTAGAAACAACTATTGCGTTTTAGTCTTTCGTGCCAACTTCCAAAGAGTCTGAGCTCCTGGACCATGAATTAGTTTTAAAGCTTTCATTACACCCAAGCAACGCCGGGATATACTGCTAGTATATATATGAAATGATTTCTTTGAACCTTATTTTTGACCAAACAAATCATTTCAAATTTTCGGTTGTTTAAAGACCATTTCGTTAGTCTTCGTTAATTTCCGTAATATATTTTTATATATATATATATAATTGTAAACTTATCACTATACTCATTTCAAAAAGCCCTCCGAGTATATACGCGGAAGGAAAAATTGGTTGTAAAAAAAGAAAGCGCTAAGCACGTGAACATCACTCAAAGTACGTAGCCTAAAGAAACAACTCGAGACGAGCTATCTATAACAAAAAAGCGCTCAATACATAAGCAAAACAAAAAAGTAAATAATCTAAAGAGCCAACGAACCTATATGACTAAAATATTAAAATTTCTGTTATGCGTTAATCATTATTTATATTCGTACTCATCTTTGTTGTTTTTATCAGAATATCTAAGTAGATTAAAATCTCGTGATATCCGGGGCGTACCGAGTCAAGGTGTTGCCGGGATCCTGTATTCATAACAACATCCATTTTTTGGACAAAAAATACAAATGAAATACACTTAATGGTGCTTATTAGTTTTGGAAAAAAAAATTAAAAATTAACTGAAAAAACATTACTATATTATAATCATTCGAGCTTTTGCAGAAGTAAAGTTGCTAATAATGTCTATCCTCTCTACTTTTTCATGTTCAATTAAAATCAGAGACAAATTGGATAAGCAATCTTGCGACACAGCTGATCTCAAGTAAGTTTTAATGAGCTTCAGTTTTGAAAAGTTTCTCTGTGCAGTAGCAACAGAAACTGTGAGCGTCAAAAATCAGAGTCTTCGGCACTTTCTGGAACTTGTAATCAATAATTCTACCTTAGGCATTCAGTAGCTGATGATTTGGTCATCATGGTCATGTCACGTTCCACTTTGGAAGCTACCGCTAAAAAAAAAAAAAAAAGAAAAAAATCACGAAGCTCGAGAACTTCCAAAAGTAGCCAAGATCCGTCAGCTCTGTATTCGCTATCGAGAATTTAAATTTTTTTGGTCCAAACGTCATCAGCAGCAAATATGACGTCTTCATCACTGCAATACTAGCACAGGTGCAGAAAGGTAAAGTGCCATCCGAGGCCAATATTTATAATGGCATCCCCATTTTGGGAAGAAGAATATAAATGAAATGCCATTAATGGCGTTGATTAAGTACTTGAAAAACAACAAATTCAAAAATTAGCTAAACAAAAGTTATTATATTTTAACCTTCAAGTTTTTCAGAAGCAATGTCACTAATTTGGTCAAAATCTGTTTATTCCACAGTTTTGTGTTCAGTTAAAATGAGGAAAAAATTGGATAAGCAATCTTGTGACAAAGTCGATCTCAAGTAACTTTTAATGAGCATCAGTTTTGAAAAAGATTTTCTCAGCAGTAGCAAACAGATACTGTAAGCGTCAGAAACATCGTAGGGCAATCGTAGGGCAATCACAATATCTGGCTCTCTTCCTTGAACTTGCCATCGATAAATCCATCTCAGCCATTCGGTAGCCGATGATTTGAGTATCCAAGAAACTTTGCGCATCGGGACTACAAAAAGGTTCAAACTTTGTGCGTTTTCATTTCCTCACACTTATTTTTACATTAATTAAAAGATTCGGACACCAGTCTGTCCCTGTTTTCATTAAAAAGAATTTTGGTCGTATTATCTAGGTTACAAAAACATACAAATCAAAACGAGGTTATTGAAGTTTCTTTTTGTTGTGACCAAGTAAAAGTTTTAAAAAATAACAAAACAAGTGTTATAGAAATATTTTATGTTTAACAGTCAATGCAACCCATATTACACGACAAGTGCGTGTATCGGTTGTTCAGCGTTCAATCAATTCAACTGTTAATATTTATGCATATGCTATTGCAAATATCTGTAACACTATAGTTAGCATGACCGGAACGGAAGAAAGTATATTAAATTTCATTATTAATTTTTATGGGTCGAAAAGAACCAACTGGAAGAATTTATTCTGTTCCGATATGAACAAAGGAAATAAATTTATTCTGTTCCAATATGAACAGAGGGGTAAACAAGGAGATTGCAAACATGCTGAAAATAAGTATAAATTAAAAGATTGCAGGTGTGATTGCTTTGAACAGAATCCAACCAGCAGGGTTAGACTACATCATCGGATCAGTCGGCCATTATTGGCAAGCAGAAACAGCATGACTAAGAGAGGTTCAATTGATAGTATCAATGACACAGCTGATAAAAGTGAAAATTTTGTTGTTTTGAATTTTTCTAATAAATTAATGCGAAATATAACCAAAACATGGCTGTGGAATGTCAGAAAAGATTGTCACAAAAGTGGAAAAAGGGAATTTTGCGTATTCAGGTGTCTTTGACAAATGCAAAGGTTAGGTTTGTTTGTTATGAGACATAACTAAATTGAGATTTCTCTGGAAAAAGAATTAGAGGCATAAAAGTCTTATCCAAAACGGCTAAAGAAAAAATTGTCTCATTTGTTGACAAAAAGGAAAAAAGACAGAAAGAAGAGACGTCATAAAATATCGATACCCAATTGGTTGCATCAATAGGAAGAACACAGAAAGAGCTGAAGTTGTGATTTCATTGGCTGCAAGAGCCAGAGACTTGATTTGTTGACCAAAAAGAAAGAAGGAAGAAAGAAGTAGCACCGTCACAAAGCTTGGGACGAAAATTATTTCATTGGCCGCTAGGGCCAGAAAGTAGATTTGCATAGACACCCACTGTCCGTCATGCCCCGCACCAGTAAAGTAAATACAGGCATAAATACAGAGCCCAGAGGGGGCCTACAGAGAGTCAGGACAGCTCTCGGTCAAGAGATGTAACGACGAAGATAGGCGCCATGACATTGTGCGCCCACCGCATGGCCGGCCACCCCTCGTAGAGTTCCTGACTGAATATGTACAGAGATAATTGCCACGACGATGGGTGCCAAACGTAGAAATGCCTGCCGGCGACTGACAAAAAGAATTGAAAACAGACAAGAAGTGATTTTGCAGACAAAGTCTGTTGAGACCCAGCTCAGATCGAAGAGCCAGTCCTAAGTACAGAACCGAAGACATCTTGCCGCCGTCGCCAGCCTTGCCCATCTCACTCAAACACAATCCTTCTGCAGTTTCCGTAAAGCTTCGGTGCGAATTGAAACAAAGACATTTTGAATCGCCACAAACGTAAAACTGATTGGAGTTAAGTGATATCGCCAACCAGAGACTTAAATTAATGATTAGAGGAAAAACGTTTCGCCAATTACTACTTACAGAAATTCGTCAAAAGTTCCTTTACGTTGCCAGGTTGATAGAAACAGGGTTTGGGAAGAATACGATTGGTGATTGCTTTACTCTATTTTATTTCCGTATATAAAGACTTTTCTAAAAATAATTCAGGCGTCATTCTAGATATTTTTGGTGCTATTTTGTTTGCCCAGTTGTGCGCGCGCATAAAGCGCTTGGTTTGACTTGGCAGAAAGACATTTAGCGAGAATTACACGGAACTTCCTTGAGATCAAAGTTCACAACGTGGGCAAGGGAGATCACCGTTGAAAGAGTCAACTTGAATACCAGCTACTGAATCGACGCCATCAACGATCAGCCGCGGTGATGCGTCACATATGGCACATGGCTTAAATTGGGGAATGGGAAAGGCTTGTCCTTAACTTTAACTTACATATTCACAATCATTGACCCTAGCACACTACAATAATCCTGACAAAAAATACTACATTCTTTCGTACTACATCCACCAAACTATTCCAGAGACTCTATAAAGTCCTATCTATCACCCTGATTTTCAATTTTTTGTGGGGCAGAAAAAACAATTTAAAAAAAAATTCTCTAATGAATATATACAATGAACAATAACTATGTACAAGAAACAAAACAAAATTATGTTAGTATTAACTCCTCTCACCACTCTAGATTGTGATAGAAACATATGTTAACTAGACAAAATTAATCCCTGGCTCTCAAGGTATAAACGCAATCATTCGATCAAAACACTCTCAGAGACACTCACACACCTATAGACAATAACAAAAACAAAAAAGAACACAAAAAACGTCAGGCATCCACCAGAGAAGTGACATACCTAGTCATCTGATTGGGGAAAGTATGGAAGATTAAACTAAACAAAAACGCGTACAAAAAGTAAAAAGCCAATGTGCATAGATTCCTTACTAGATTTAATTTGTTTTAAAAATTTTAAAATTAAAAGTACCTTACACTAACCTACTGGGGTGAAGCTACCCTTGTTCCCACCAGCGCAACCAATATCCTGATGCCTAACCGGCATGAAACAGCCACTCTAGGTCTGCACTTTTCACTCGACATATGCGCGCAAGTCTCACCCACCTTTTGCCAAATTCTGATGACATAGTGCTCAGTCTTCATTAACAGAGGTACGACATTGAAACTCTTTGTATGCCTGCTGCGCAAAGTTTGCCAAATTCCGATGAGGGAAGTCGTTTTCTTTCCGTCCTAATCTTGACTTTAATCTGATGCCTAATGTAAAGATCAGTTGGAAAGAGGTAAAATTCTCATCCCCATAGATTTTCTTCTGTCGCGTTGTCCAAATCACGACTTGCGTAACACCTAGTAACATACTTTCCGCTCAACATACGAACCATGATGTCTTCAACACACCTGCGCAACAGGAAAACAACGCTGCAGTGGAAGAAGGTATGTTCGACAATTTCCGTCGACAGCCCACAACGCACGCAGGTTGAAACTCTTTGTAGGCCTGCTGCGCAAAGTTTCTTGCCTGCCCAGAGGGCCTTAAGAATCATTACCCATGTGAGTGATGCCGCATCGTTAGCAAGATATTTCCACCCGGGCGCCCAAAGTCATTGAGCGAGCCTTCTGCTTCGTCAGACCGAGCTCGCCTATCAGTTCATCCCGTACCGCCTCACTAAATAATACTTGATATAACGCCTTAAGAGACAACGACTGGGTATCGAAGAGACGATCCGTTGCCCACAAGAAAAACCTGAGAGCCAACTCACCCTGAGGTTCACAGCGTGCCTCTTCCTCAGACGAGTGCACACTTCTCAAGGATGCGAAGTTATTATGGGCGTCTTTCTTCCAGAAAGCGTCGTTCTCATCCGGTTGTTTACACATCTGGTCTAGGAACTTGATGCGAAACGTGTGTTGACGGATATCAAAGATTTCCGCGCCCAGACTGCCCTCAGAATGGTAGAGGTAACAGATCTCACAATATACCTTGGCTACTCTTCATATGAATTAAAACAATAACTATTAACCCCAGTTGAATGGCACAAAGAAAGTAGAAGTACTGAGAATCGGTACAGGAGAATCAGGTAAATGTGCAAAGGAAACGAAAGCCTCCTGCGAGTCCACAGACGAACTGCTACCTCATCATTTTCTCGAATCTCCGACTAATTCATTTCCATACGAGATCAGGACCAAACAAACGCCGAGAATCTTTACCGGCTCGTCCGTCTAGAGGAAAGGGCCGGGAAGAGGAACTCTCTTCCATGTGCCCAACTGCAAGCCAATAGACTTAACTCGGTTCATCTTGGCCCCTGTCACGATCTCTGATTTTTACTGACTTCGTCAATCTCGACTCTGCTCGACACAAGAGCCGAAACGTCGGCAGCATAGGCAGAATACTCAGCCAAGATGGTAGCACCAGGTAAGGAGATCCTGCGTAGGACTGGATTTGTCTTCCATTTGCGAAGGAACGCAAGAATGTAAAGCAAAGGCTAAAGCGAACAACCTTGACAAATAGAGTGAGTCATAATGAAAGGCTCCGATCTTACCACATTCACTTCCAGCTGCTCACCGGAGGGCGCGTAAAGAAGTCGGATTCAAGTGAGAAAGTACGGCCTAAGAGAAGCTGCCAAAAAGACAGACTCCCAAAAAAAAAAAAAATATCAATGCTGACTTTCTCGATGATCAAGCGTACCAAATGAAGGTTATCCCGATTAGACCTACCCTTCACATCATAATCTACTCAGACTAGGGAAACACAGCCTGCAAACAGCAGAGTAGAACCTTGGATAAGATCTTCAACTTTGTATTTTACATAGTCAAAAATCTGAAGTTAAAAACCCCATCGCTACCTACCTTGTTTTTGCGCAGCAACTTGATCACAACTCTAGTGAAACGCTGGGATATAGACCTGTTTCATCCAGTTGTTGAAAAATCAGTGCCATCAAGGGAACTAGAACGGGCGACTACCTCAAGTAAAGTTCGTAAAGAAGACTATCTAATAACGTGTTCAATTTCCAGTAGCCAACCAATTTTACCTTAGACTTTACACAAACCCGGACGAGATTATTATCCAAATAAACTATAAAATGAAAATTTTGACAACTTAAGAGCTCTACATCGATTCTCTTAACTAAAACACGATCGATGTAGCTAGCACGCACCATCGAAGCCGAAATGCTCCTATTTGTCCATGTCCACACTATATCTCGATGGTGCTCATTTCGATACTGATCGACAAGTTCGATTTTGTTCTCACATGGCGTCATATCCGGGTTGTTAGTACCCTATGCGATCTATATCGAGGTCAAGGTCGGCATTCCAACCGCCTGTTAAAACTACCCGACGAAATGTCGTGAAAAACGGCTCGACCTGCCGAAATAAATCCGACTGCTCTACTTGTTCACTATGCCCATAAATCCCAATGAGACGAAGAGACTCATCCTTTATAGCAACATCCAGCACGCAAAGTTTGCTACCCAGAGAACACGCTGCACCCAAAGACTTGCTCACTGGCCAGGAAACACCTCTGGCGTATCCATCCATGGTGAATAAAGGGCGAACCTACAAAACCGTATATATTCATGGTTGCGAGTTGAAAAACGATCTCCTGTAAACAAATTATGGGTTTTCTAAAAGTCCATCTTTTTTTAAAGATGTGCTTATATTCATTGGCTCAGTCCAAGAACTCCGCGAGATTAATTATACAACTCGGTGGGGACGTACAGCAGAAGGTGTCTCCTCGGTTGTCTTCTTTTTAGGTGCGTCTTGTCCATTTTCTGGAGCTGTAGCAAACCTATTTTTTCTGTTTTGGGGTAAATTTAAGTTTGTTCCGGATTAAAGATTCCACTCACTTTTTTTATCTGGAGGTTTCTTTTTCTAGGAGGACCCAAATAGGTCTCTCTTCACAGCCGACTACTGTCGGCCATCATTAAAGTAGGTAAAACTATTCTTAAATTATAGATGTCTTGTGAAAATATAAGAAGAGAAAGGGTGGGAAATTACGTCACGAAGGTAGGGTGACGGGAAATATGTAATAACCTAAACAATAACAGTGGAGAAAAAATAAAAAGGAGGAACGGATTAATGATTTACAGTAAAAAAAAAAAAATATCAACTATATGATAATCCCACGTGTAAAAGAGAAGGCGTTAAATGTACAGGTAATAAAAAGAATTTAAAATTAAAATTTACGAAGGTTAATCACAATAGAAGACATACAATAAACCCACCTATAACAGAGGGGAGTTGAAAAAAGGCAGGCAATACAAAATTTTATCACAAAAATAAAGTTAAATGTTTAAAAAAATAAAAAAGCTAGTCTAGTTAGATGTAAGCAATTTAATTAAATCCAATGAAGCTAAAACGGCAAGAAAATAAATAACCGTAAAAAAAAAAAGATTTAAAAAAAAAAAAAAAAAATCTCGTAAAAAGTTACAATAAATTTTAATTTAAAGTTATAATAAAAGAAAAAGGAAATCAAATAAAAAGAAATTATCCAAGGAGGCAACTTATAAATTTATTAGAGGTTAAAGAAAAAACAAAACTTTAAAAGAAAAGAGAAAGTACAAAAGACAACCAAACTTTAAATAACAATTAAAAAAAAGAAAAGAATTAGCCTAAAACGTTAAAATAAAAGTTGGAAAGAAAAAAAAATACACTGAAAAGAAAAATAGGAAACAATGGGTTTGTAAAATGAAACTAACTCCACTTAAAACAAAATACGAAAGTTGCCTAAAAGGTTATTTTTGGTAAATGAAGAAAATGGAGGGAGGGTCTGAAAAGAAAATTCACAAGCAATAAAATTAAAAATAACCAAGAATTGGTCACTGATAAAAAGAAAAATTATAAAAATAAAATTAAAACGCACTAGTCGCATCAGATGTAAACAAAAACAAATATGGCGGCCGAAGCTGTGTTGGTTCTGAAAATAAAAATACAATAAACATGGTAACAAAAAAACAAGAGAAAAGAACATTAAAATAAAGACGAACAAAACCAAAAACAAAATAAATAAATAAAAGAAAACCATATCTATACAATTCAAATAAGCCTTTTCGAAAAAGTAATAAAGAGCCAATCAGTTAAGTGCCATACGTGATACACGCTTAGGCGATCATGTCTCGAAAGAGACATGACTGACTGGGCAGAAGATTATCCCGCAGTAGGTTGCCATTGCTTTCTGCGGTAGACTGGTTGCCGACCAAGGTTATAGAACCCAGTCTGTCCTGTTATTTAACCCATAACTGGAAGGAAGAGACGGATTAATACCTTTCCCAAGGGTATTTGCGCGTAAGTGAATACAATGGATTCAACTGGAATTCGAACTCGGCTCTACCGCATTCTCTGTTCCGAGCCGATATCCACTGTACCACAACGCTAGCAGTCCAAATAATGACAGAGCATGTCAGTGGGTAGCAGTTTCCATCAAATTGACTGTTCTTCCAAAGCCTCCTCTCCTACTAATCATATAGTAGACGGAATCGTCCAAAATAGACTCTTTAGGGGGAGGACACCACAACACTTTTGGATGAGATATATTTGTCCAAGAATTTCTTCACACTAAAACAAATGCGACATGAAGGAGAAGTTTTCAATTAAAAGTAAAATAATTATTACATCTCCTCTTGTTTGAAGATTTTCTGAAGCTGAAGTTAATGAATCAGATATCTGAATCGCTCCTTGAATCTGGTTTTCACTGCACGAATAGCTTTTTAATGTGCACTCCAATCGGTGATTACCAAAGGCTTCATTATGACCTTCACGTGCGAAGACAAAAATTTCCATCGGTGAATGGAAGAAGAATAAAAGGTTCAAACTCTTTGAATCCTACCAATACGGTTAGAACATGACACAAATTTAACTTTCTTGTTTATGTTTCGTAGAAGAGAGTGAACATCACCTTGAACAGCCAAACTACCCACATTGTCAAATCCTATTCTTCTGCATTTTCTGATGTCAAGTTTCTCTTTCTCACGTGGATCAAAAATCATCTTTTTGATATTAGAAGCTGCCTTTTCATGCTCAGTGATAAAACCACGAAATGATACTCGAACCTTCACATCTTTGTCGTCAACAACCACATATCACCAAAGGAAAAAGTATGAGAAATATCCGGCGAGTTGTCTATTATAATCACAAAATAAATTGACTTTTTGAATTCAGTCAAATATATTTTCCTTTACGTGGTTTCCCAAGATATGAATGCATTTATTTGGGATTTCTGGTGAAAAGTACGGCCGGTTAGTATTAATTTCTTTTAAGTAATGCTTTCCAAGAACAAGATCATACGTGCTCATAAGTTCACAAAGATCTATAAAGTTACCTTTATTGGAACTATATACACCTTCTTGATGACCTCTACAAGATAGGTTCTGTCTCGTCAGAAATCTCAGGACATCAAATAACCAAGCAAAAACTTGTGTCCAAATTTTATCTGTCTTTAAAAATTTCTCTTGAAATTTACTGTCAAGGGTTTTAACATTATTAAGGATTATCTTCAACACTCTTGAATGGTCCTTCGTGGTCGACGAATTTTCATGTTCAGGCCTTTTTGATTTAAGCTTCCAGAACTTTTGAAATACTGGAATTCTTGCTAGACTTGATTTGCGTTGCTCTGTATTCAGGAAGAGGAGACAGCAGAAAGAATAAAGAGTTTTTTCGTCTTAAAGCACAGCAACCATGCTCTCAAATCAATCTCTTTATTGACTATAATTTTGTAAAACTATTAGTAGCATTACGCTCGGACATTTTCCCCAGTTTTACAGATAAAGAGTTCATTTTTATTTTGAAACGTTTTCGGTTCCAATGTTACAAGGTCAACTAGCAACTGCCCTGAGCAAATTCGCGGCCAGAATGCGATGTCTTTGTACACAGCAATCTCTGTCAGATCCTTCTTCACATTCATAACTGTCGTTACAGCACACTTTCTTTGGCATATCGTCATTGTCAACTACAATTTTTTAACAAAATTAATTCCTGCAGGCTGTTCTTCGTCACCTTTTATTTCCATATTTGTCTCAATCTTATTCGCATTTCCTCCACGTTCCCCCTGCTAGTTCTGACTTACATCCAGCATCCTCGTCTATGCATTTTAATTTAGCAACGTATTTCTGATGTGTGTTGTGGAGCAGTGGATATCGAATTGGAACGAGAAATCGGGGTGTCGAGTTCGAATTCCAGTTGAATACCTTGTATTCACTTACGCACAAATACACTTGGGAAAGGTATTAACACATCACTTCCTTCCAGTTATGGGTTAAATAATAAGACAGATTGGGTTCTCTAGCCTTGGCCGGCAACCAGTCTACCGCAGAAAGCAATGGCAACCTAATGCAGGATGTTTTTCTGCCCAGTCAGTCATGTCTCTTTCGAGGCATGATCGCCCAAGCGTGTATCACGTATGGCACTTAACTATTCTTTTCTCTAGGAAATCATGTAAAGATGCAGCAGATTTTCTTTCTCGCGTTATCTGGTTGCTTTTAAATTGCGGTGAGCCGCACCCCTCAATTTTTGTAATTTATTCATTCTAACCGATAAAAAAAAAAAATAGAAAAAAAAAGCAAGTAAGAAAAAGCCATAGAGGATTTTTATTTACTGTACGGACGTACAATTTAGCACAAGGCACATGGTATCATGGCTGACACTAAGAACTACAATTATACCTACTCAGAGCCAAACCCGAAGCAAAAACTAAAATAAAAGGGCTGAAAAAATAGACATACAGGCAGATAAACACACACTCAAGGATCTTGCCTTATATATATATATATATATATATATATATATATATATATATATTATGGATTTTCTGCACTATTGTAAGAACTGCAACCTTGAAATTTCTGAATATCGTTTCTTATGTCTTTGTCTATGAGTGTATCAAATGTGATTAAAATCGGACCACTCCTTCTAACACCCGATTCTTTTCGATTATCGATTTTCGATATTTATCGGGGGTACCTCGATACAAAACCTATCTGAGAACACCCGCAGACGCTTATAGTACAACTGTGTAAATTTTCAAGAAAATCGGTTCAGCCGTTTCGGAGTCTATAGGTAACGGACACACATACACAAACACACACACATACAGAAACAGAGACGAATTTCCTTTTATAAATAAGTTTAGATAGGAAAATTTTGCCGAAAAATTGAAATCAATAATTACAGGAGTAACAAGAAAGGACTAGATATATTCTACAAGAAAACTGAATGCACGTTCATCAGTAAAAAAAGGCAGCCCAATCTGCCAAATACAGGTTTGGGATACTAGAATCAAGCAGTTACAAAAATTATGATATTGAAAAACAGGACAATTTCGCTAGAAACAAGGAAGAGATTACTGAATTGCTACATATTGTTCGTTCTTCAGTATGGCAGTTAATGCTGGACAGTATCACCAATGATGAAGGAAAATATTGAAGCAACTGAAATGTGGTTCTACAGAAGGAAGCTGTATCTAGCATGTGAGCAATGATGAGGTTTTGGAAATGATGGAAACGAAAAGGAAATTAATACTGAGCATCCTGGGACATGCAATGAGGAAGGAGGGCTTAGAGAACCTGATACTAACAGGCCAGACAGAGGGAAAACGAGACTGGGGAAAGCAATGGATAACATATTTGAGGGACCTAATCAGGTGGATGAAGGGATGAAGGTTGCATGATGCAACAGGAGAAGGCGTTCTCAGATCCACCAGAGATAGGATGACATGGAAAGCCATGATCACCTACATCCTGAAGGGACAGGGCACATAGAAGAAGATACTATACAGCCAATGGTTATTTAAATCTTTTCTTAAATTCAATAATTTTAAACTCACTATCTTTTTCCTTATACATTTTTCTTATCCCTGTTTATTTCATCTTTATATAATGATTTAAAATTTAATCTATATTAATAATACTAATATAAAAAAATTAATCGTGTCTTATGCACTGGATTTGACTTTTCTGAAAATGTTTAGTTTAGAAATGTCTAAATAATTTATAATTTAATGTAGAATGTTATTTTCACATCTTCATTTTCTTTCGTGTGCTCTGTTCTTTCAGGATGTAGACGATCATGGTTCTCCACGTCTCCCTATCCCTGGTGGCTCTTAATATGTTTTCTCCTCTTACTCCACGCAATCCCCGTTCCGTCATCTACCTGATCAGGCCATTCAAATATGTTATCCGCTGCCTTCCTCTGTCGCTTTTTCCTTAACTCTAAAATAAAATGTTTATGGAAAATCTATTGAAATCTCTGAAGAACGTGATATATATACAGTTTTTCAACTTTGAAAATTGCAAGATTACTAAAACTTTTGAAAAGTAAACAAACATTAAATCGCGTATATTTCTCCTTCTACTTGACTACGAATGTTTTTTTTTTCTTTTTTTTTTAAATCCGATTTTTATCTACGAAAAGAACCATTTGAAAAGTAAAAAAAACTTCATTTTAACAAGTTTCAAAGATCGACAGTTGACAAGTCTGGGAAGAGATTCTACAGTTGAGTTAAGTTGATGTGGAGATTTTACAGTTTATCAGTTAGGAGAAATTCTTTAACTGATTCAATGTTTTATATCAATGTCTTCCAATAAAAATAGCAAATAATTGGTTATCTTCAAGATACGCACTCACGAAATTCACAGCTTTTTTTAAGGAATGCTGCCTTCAAATTAGCAGCAGTAGTCAGCCTCGTACGCTCTTTTGATCTGCTGTTTTCGGGAAAGTAAACTTGTTTTTTTCATTTGAGTTCTTGAATTATTTTCTTTTAAATAAATCTATTTGGCAATTTTCAGTAAATATATATCAGTGAACAATTTTAATAATAAGATTTGAATTTTTAACAATAAACTGAAAACATTTAACAATGAATTGAAAACAAATTAAACATTATTTAAGGATTGCTTGCTCCCACTGCTATTATAAAAGAAACTGTTTTTTGAAAAATAAACTGAAATTTTCGTATCTTGAAGATATACGTACATAAGTAGACTTGTTATAAAATGTTTCAATTATTAAAAGGAAAGAAAATTAAACTTACGTTTTGAATTTAACAGGTTTTTTAGTAAGGATAACTGGTCAGTACAATGCTTTGTGTAAGTGCTCTGAGTATATACGGTGGTCTGTATTAGGATTTTTTTTATTCCGTTAAATTCCTACTTAGCATAACATTTTTAAAGTGAGTTAACTCGGTTATTTTAATTTCATTCTTTCTTATTAAATTGTAAAATTATATTAAAAGTAAGATTTGCATTGTTTTAATTTAACTATTTATTCAGAAAACATATTTAATCATATGGCTATGAATATAAAACTAACTAAAATTCCATAAAATATTATATAATCGCTGTGAGTAGAATGTTAAATTTTTAATTTTACTATAGAGTTAAAAACCAAAATCGAAACGTGCGATTAAGCGTACGATTACGATTATATACAATTATGTCATGTTTGGCCTCCATACGTAACCCTTTTGTACTTCTTCCGTTTGTCAGTAAATTATTTGATGACTCTGATAAGAGGATAACCTTGATTAAGAAACGCTTTTATTGTACATTTCTGACAATAAGCAAGTAATACTTGTTTTAAATCAGATTAAGGTAAGTTTGAATTTGCTAATTTTAATACAATATGTGTCGATCGATGAAAAATTGCCGAAAAAACTAAAAAAAAGTTTTTAAATCAAAACTTTTAGATTCCAGTTAATACAATTTCGGTTTGAAATAAATCAGAGTACTTTGCTAACTGGAATTAGTACATTTAATTTCTTGGTTTTTAATTAAAGATAAAATTAAAGCTTCAAGAAAACTTTTTTTTTCTAAAAATTCAATTTAAATTTAGGCATCGAAAATGAGTGGAGGTAATTAACTATAATATATCGGAAATTTCAAATAATCAAATTATTAATTAAACATATTAATAATAATGCAAATATTTTCAAATTTCTTGGAAAACAAAAGAAAAATATAATTCATAATCTAACAAAAACATTTGAAAAATGCAATATTTTATTTTATTTTTAATTTAGATTTTCGGTCCAACAGTTCTCTGGTTTGAAAAGAAGCGCAATTTAAAAAAAAGACCAATTTTGTTTCTTCATAATTAAAATCTTAAACATTTTCAAGAAGACTCTTTTTAAACAATAAAATCCGTGGGAATATGCTATCCTATATTAAGAAGTTTTAATCACAAATTTTTAGATAGAATAATTCGATAATTACTTAAGTACGAATATTTCATCGTAGGCCGAGGGATTCGAAGGCTTTCAAACTTCACTGTAAAAGTGAATAGAATATAGGTAAATTGCCTTTGAAGAAATTTATTATTGAATCAATCCAAAGAAAAAAACAAACATTATTTTTAAACTCCTCTGTAAAAAATAAGACGGTATAAAACTTCTGTTTTTTTTTTTTAATCGTAAATTGACTTTTTTTATATGTTCTTATCGTTTTTGATTTTTTTTACTTAAGAAAAAATTGTCGATTTTATTCATTGAAACCCTCATGTTAGGTGATGAAATATTACTCAAGTTTTTTTTTTTTAATCTAAGAAGATATTCTTTATAAAATAATTTATGGATGAATAAAATTCCCAAAATGTAATTAAAATTTCAACATATTCACAAATGATTTTAGTATCATTGAAAATCTTATTTTTATTAGAAATAATTTAAAAAACGATCCGAAAATACATTAGATTGATTATGGCAACACAAAAACATGGTGGGGATAACAAATATATTTATTGCTTGTACAAAATGTAAAATATAGAGGTGATGGCTCTTGGAATGTCCCGGTGTGATTTTGCAGTCTCAGCAAGAGATCGCTTTCAGAAGGGTCAGATCAAAGTAACGACATTTCAGACAGTCACCTAGTTTATTAAAATCTGAGGTCGTTAACAGGGCGGCATATCATGTATTTGCGATCTTCCAAGCAATCTTCCAATGTAAAAAAAGAAAAAAATTAGAAAAGAAAAACAAAATATTAGATTTCTTTTTTGAAGCACGATAACATAACAACGAATGATCATGATCAGTTTGCTTTCATCCGCAAATTACCAACCGTATAAATTGTCGCTTAGAGTTCCCCGCGTCCCTCTTGTCCGCCACTGCGTGAGATTGATGACATAGTATTTTGGAGATAAGTTCAATCCGTGGGATGATGTTGGTTGGTTGTTTTGTTTTATGGCATATCAACCTCGGCGGGTCATTGATTACCAACTAAATTTTTATTTATTTATTGCTGGTAATACCTTTTACTTTCAACAATTTATTGTTTGTTTTTGTTTGATGTTTTTGGTTTTATATAAATTTTGTGTCTATAATACCTTTTCTTTTCGAGTATCAAGATTCATTGGGATTTGTTTTTAAGGGCAGGGTCCCCAAGTCCTACCCTTGTTATTTAACCCATAACTAGAGGGAAGGGACGGATTAATAACTTTCCCAATGGTGCCAGTGCTTAAGTGAATGCAGAGTATTCAATTGGAATTTGAACTCGGCTCACCAATTTCTCTTTCCGAGCCGATATCCACTGCACCACAACGCACATCCGTCACTAAACGTTATTCCCAAGCGGTCATCCATCTAAGTACTGACCAGGCTCAACGTTGCTTAACTTCGGTGATCGAGCGAGAACCGGTGTATACAACCTGATATGGGTGTTAGATCAAAATGCACTGAAAGCCTTCTCGGATCAAGAGACATAGAAAAAACCGGATTGCCGAAAAAGCCGAAATATTGTACGATAATAACCAAGATGAGGACATACCAAAAATAAAAAAAAATATTTTTGTTTTTATAGAATTGTGAAAAATAGTTCTGTCTTGAGTCAATATAACCACAAATTTTATTTCTCTACTGTATTTACCAAATGGAATATAAAATAAATTCATGTAAATTGTCAAATATCCCGATCAATATGTGTCCAAGTTCTAGAATAATAAGTTTACGAACTGTACGCAGACGCCATATTAATATGCAATATCTCTAACTTAAACGTTACCGTTAACCTACTGTCGCACGCATTAACTCATATCCTGTAATAAATTATTCCACATAATTTGCATAACTGTATTTAAAACAGTAAGCGTTTTATGTAGGTTAACTGAAGCAATTAACCAGTTTCTTATCCATAGTTAATTAACGATATTTCTGGTGATCGTGCTATCAGAAAAGCTTTTGAATAGCCTGGATGCCATATTCGGTAGCACGGTCATCATATGAGAAGCTAGTATCCTGTTAATATTGCATACATTATTCTATTGTCATCAGAACGTATTACCACAATTCTAGACGAACACTACCTAGTTCAAATATTATTGCCACAAATATCAAAGACAAGCAATAAACATATGGTATATACCATCATGATAGCAACGTTGAACTTGTGAGTTTTTTGTAAAGATGTGGCTTCCCAAATTTACGTCACAATCGTCAATTTGCATGAAGGCAATGTGTTCTATTCATTGATATTTACACTGATCCTTATCGCTGTGTTGCATATCGTATTCTTAAAATCTCAAGCTGACATTTTTGGACCACAATTTCTTTGGAAAACTTTAAAATTTGTTACCAATAAAAAAAAACTTTAAAAACCACATTAAAACCAACCTGCACTCCAAAACGAATCATTCGGAACCTATAAAGTTGCAATTAAACACGACTGAATATGTAATAAGTAGCACCTAAGTATCCCGGTGTAGGGAAAATTTCTGCTGAACCTTTCTTTCTACAAGGAATTGATGTTGTTTAAGGTTAAAACGTTGCAATTGGTATTACTATATCAAGATACCGGAACAAGGAACGTGATATTCTTGCTCAAAGTGCTATATAAATGTGAAACACAAATGCAGAAAGATCTTCATCTCTGCTTTATAGACCACGCACAGGCATTTAACAAAGTACGCCACAAAGACTTCTACGAGATACTCGGTAACCCCGACATTTTTGAGAAAGACATAGGATGTTCAAAAACATGTATTGTCAGCAAACCGCTGGTGTACAGATAGGAAATGAATTCGGCATGTATAAAAAGATATTCAACTTCCACAGCGAAACATTTGTGAGGGAAATAAAATCCTTGTCAGGATTTGTCATTGGCGGAAACAATCTCAAGAATATAAGAAACGCGTATGACACAGTGCTGATAGCAGACACGAAATGGAAAATGCAGAATCTCATACAGAAATTAGCAAGAAAATGCGAAGAGAAAAGACTGATCATAAATTTCAAGAAAACTGAAAGTATGGTCATCAGCAATAGGAAGAACCGAAAATGACAACTACAGATCGGGTTGTCAAAAATAAAATAAAACAAGTAAAAAATATAAATACCTGGGAAGTGTTTTGACAGAGAATGGAAAGTGCGTCACTGAGACTCGAAGACGCACTGGCATGGCCAATGACGCATTATAAATGCTAATCAGAGTACTGAGAGTCAAGAAAATCTCATTGGAAACAAAGGAAATAATGCGGTACTATTATGTGATATCTGTTCTTCTGTTAACAGGGAATGTTAGACTATATCTTCAAGGAGGAAGAGAGCCAGAAGAAATGTGGTTTTACTGAAGAATGCTGTGGATACCATGGACTGGGCATGTGGGCAACGACAAGGCGTTGGAGAGGATGCAAACGAGAAGAAAACTAATAAGACATCAAGAAGAGACATTTAAGGTTCCTGGGACACAGAAAGACGGCCTGGAGAATCTGATACTCACATGACGGGTAGAAGAAAAATAAGAAGGAAAAGCAACGCGAGACCTACTTGATAGACTTGAGCAAATGAATAGCAGAGCGGAGTTTGTGAAAGATGCCAAGAGGAAAAATATTAATAACGAAAATAAACTGAGGAAAGTAGAAGTCCATGATTTCCTACGTCCTGAAGCGAGGAGATACATGAATAAGAAGACGATATCAAAATATGGCTGAGGACTGCAAATTCAGAAATCCTTGAATTTTTTTTTTTATTTCGCTTCAAGGAAAAGCAAATGCTACTACGACATAACTGGTTATTAATAAACAAATTATATTAGATATTTCTTAAAACTGATGCGTTAGAAGAACGGATAGTAGCAGTGTGCCATTCTAGTGTTGCCATATTCTATTGTTTTCCGTGCATTGAATACTGCTGCTATATTTGGTCGGGTGCCCCTGCTGTTCTCCTCGGGCTTCTCGATAAGGTTCAGAGGAGGGTCTGTAATGTGACAGATACCGACTTGGCAGACGCCTGCAGTCTCTCTCCCACCGGCGCGACGTGGCTTCCCTGTGTCTCTTCTATAAATACTTTCACGGCTTCTGCTCCGATGAACTTAGATCACTGGTGCCCCCTAGATACGAATTTGAACGAGATACTAGATTAGCAACTAGATCCCACCCTTTTACAGTGAAACCGATAAAATGCAGCCGTAACTTCTACTCCAACAGTTTCTTTCCTCGCACTTCCCGACTGTGGAATTCTCTTCCACACGATTGCTTCCCCGACGGCTACAATCTCGCTATCCTTACTTATCTGTCACCTTCCTCCTGACATTTCCTATGTCTAACCACTCCTTCTCTTTACCTTCCCCTATGTAGCCCCATGCGCAATAGTGGCAGTGGAATGCCTTGCTTGGGGTGAGATGATTAAAAAATATATATCTTTGAGTTAATCCTTATTTTTGATTTGGCGTCTTCACTTTAAACTAATTCTGACTGGCGTAATGAGGCTAATCTAATTTCTACTCGAACAGTTTCTTTTCTTGCAATTCCCGCCTGGGGAAATACAAACCCTTTACTTGCTTCCATGATAGCTATGATTAAAAAAAAAAATTATAATCTTGTTGCCTCAAGCAAAGCATTTTACTGGCATTGTTGTGCAGAGGGTTACATAGGAGGAAAGTTAACGAGAAAGAGTGACAAGTTGCGGGAGATGTCAGGAAGAAGGTAGGAGAGGGATGAGAATATTAATGAGAGTGGGGTGGACGGAGAAAGAAGTTTGAGAGAGAGGATGCGGGTTAGTGAGATAGGAGATGACTATTGACTTTACATTTAAATTCTTGGAGATTATAGCTGTCGGGAAAGCAAGTAAATGAAAGGCAATTCCACAGGCGGGAAGTGCGAGAAAAGAAGCTGGTGGAGTAGAATTTGTGTTTACAATTTATTGATTTCACAGTAAAAGGGTGGGACCTAGTTGCTAATCTTGTGACTCGTGCAAATTTATATATAGGGAGTACCAGTGATCTAAGTCCTTGGAGCAGAAGCCGTGAAAATATTTATGGAAGAGACACGGAAGCCACAATGCGTCGATGAGAAAGTGATTAAATCCTAGTTGCCAAGTCGGGATCGATCACATTACAGATTCAGCGTTGGATGTTGTCAAGGACCCTTATGTGGATAGCAGGAGCACTCCCCCAGATATGGCAGCAGAATTCGATGTACGGGCGGATGTTAGATTTGTATATGTGCATGATTGTTTCAGACGGGAAATAATTCCTGACCCTGCTCATAGAACCGACCTCCTTAGCAGCGGATTTTGCTATGGTTTCTATATAGTCATTCCGTTTCAGGTCTGATGTGAGAGTTAGCCCGAGGAGGCGCCGTGTTTTACTTTCAGGGAGACTAGCCTGATCCATGCTAATGGGGGCAGGAGCAATTGTCTGTGATGGTTATCAGCTTCGTTTTGGAAGTAGTAAAATTGACTAGCCATTTCTTACCCTAGTCCATCACGGATTGGAGATCCTTTTCAAGCTCGGCAACGAGATTTGCTTTGTCGGCCTCGGCAGATTTTTAATCGAGGCGAAAGTAAACTGTAGTGTCGTCTGCGTATATGCCTACTTGGGTATTTTATTACATAGGAACGATCATTAATGTAGATAAGGAAAAGCGTATGGCCTAGAAGAGAGCCTTGAGGGTCACTTGCGTTCGTGTGATATTGGGTAACTTGTCCGTTCAATACTATCTTCATTGTGCAAGTTGAAAGGAATGATTGGATTTGGTAAAGCAATTGTCCAGTTATACCATAGGCCCGCAGCTTGCATAGAAGGCCAGCATGCCAGACTCTGTCAAACGCTTTGGAAATGTCTAGAGCAACAGTTTGGGTTTCACCGTTCTTGTCGAGAGAATTAAGATGTCGTGAAACGATAGATTTTTTTATGTCCGTTTATGAAATGTTTGACTGTATGCAATTATGACATGTCGGCAATTGTATTCTAATATGCTTTAAGAACGGTTACAAGTTTATTTTATAATATTATTTTACGCTTCTTCCTTAAAGGGGTTTTATTGTTATTAAGAACTGACGTGTATTGAAATACAATGCATGTCTAGCTGGCATGTTAGGTAATATAACAGTTAACTTAAATAAAGACATTATCAGAGGATGAAAAAATCTTATTTTAAGGCACGGGGTAGGAGTTTGAATGTGGAATCTGGTTACATTATATCAGAACATTTATTAACTATACTTTAGGTTATATATAAGCGATGATGGCAGATGTAAGTTACTTCGTTGTGTTTGTTTAGAGATTTAATTGAGGAAATTTGATAATTTTTCATGTAAACACGGAAAGAATTCACCAGGTAAAGTTTTAGTTTGTGAAGTATTTTTTATTTTACAGTAGGGGTTTTTTGGACTTCTTTTAATTTTGAACAGTACGTGCAAAGTGAAGGGATATTGTTGTGCGCCTAATTATTAAAAGATAGAATTTCCAAGGAACAATAAACTCTGCCACTTAAGACGCTGGAAGCGAATGCCGCATCACAGCTCATGACGTCACACATGACCAAACGAGAGTGAAAACAAGAAATATTAAGTATGCGAAGCCATTGGAATAAACCAATGGCTTCTGCTATTAATTATAGGCATTTAAGGATATTTATGGAACACACACATATGTGCGTGCGTGTGTGTGTGAGCCAACCGTCATATTGCTTTTCTGTAAATAGTTTCAGCTTAATTGTTCTGACAAGATTTCTTTTTCTTACCACAAATTGACGAATTTAATCACTTTAACAGAGTACTTAAGTTTTAGTTCAAGATTAAATCAAATTATAAAATTAAAAAAAAATACAATAAAATATATGATCCCAGTATTGTAACATACAACTACGCTAATGTGCATTAAACTAGGAGTCGTGCTATAGACATAAGATAAATGGATATTTACTAATATATATATATATATATATATATTATATTTTAGAACATGTACAGAATTTTATATATATATCCACTACAAATAATACATTTGTTTCGACATTGAAACTACAATGTCTTATCAGGCGGTGTAGACAAGAATGGAAAGCCTCTTTTCTTATATTTGGTCAGTTGTGTGTGAGATGTTGGTGGGGGTTAGTGATAAGAGAACAAGTCTCGTGTATTGACCGTTAGAATTTTGAAGAAAGTGGTGTGGGTAGTGAATATCGTTGATTAATGAGAATCTGAGTTTTGTAGACATATTTAACATTAGCAGCTAGAATGTAAGTTTTTATTATCTTGCGACTAGACTATATCCTTTGGATTTCTTAGAGGAACAGGTAAGGTGTGGGATGCTTATTTTGTACCAAATATTTTGGTGTTTAAGCAGAATTTTTATAATTAATCTAATTTTGTACATTTAATTTTAATTTTGAATTTAGAAAATCGATTTTTTCTATTACATTTTAAGTTTTAATTAGATCACAGTTTGGAAACTGATTTTTTAAATTAAATTTTAAATTTTAATTAGATCACCGTTTGCGGTAAGATTTAATGTTAAAAATTTAAAGTAAATGGGTGCGTAATAAGTAGAATTTTATGTAGGATGAAAGATTAAATGTTTGTATTTAAGGTAATAGGTGTGTTTGTATTTAAGGTTGTAGGTGAAGTTTAATGTGTGTATTAAGGACCGTTTTTATATTTAATCTAATTATGTATATTAAACATTACTTTAGAATTTAGTAAATCGATTTTTACTATAGAATTTTCAATTTAAGAAAAAAATTTTTTTAGAAAATTAGATCACAGTTTGTGGTGTATGTAGGAGTGTTGTTAGTAGAGTAAAGGTGTAACATATCTAGGGGTTCCTAGCTCTGGCTTTTGTAGCATTTTTTAGCATGAAATAACCTTGGGAAAGGTTATAATTCGTCTCTTTTCTTCTGCTATATATTAAATTATTGGACAAATTGTGTTCTATAGCCTTGGTTGGCAATGAGTCTACTGCAGGAAGTAATGGCAATCTACTGTAGGAAAATCATCTGCCTAATCAGTCATGTCTCTTTCGGGACCTGATCTCCCAAGCGTGCGCCACATAACTTATTGATCTATCCTATCCACATCTGTCTGCCACATAGACTATCGCATCTACCTCCCATTAGCATGGGACAGGCTAGCCTCCCAGAGAGTAAAATACTACGCCTCCTTGGCCTTACACTCTCGGCGGACCTCAAATGGAATGACTATATTGAATCCATTGCCAAATCTGCTGCTATGAAAGTCGGCTCTCTGTGCAGGGCCCGGAAATTTTTCCCACCTGAAACTATTCTGCACATATACAAATCTACCATCCGCCCGTGTATTGAATATTGCTGCCATATCTGGTCGGGTGCCCCTGCTGCTCTCCTTGGGCTTCTTGACAAAATACAAAGGAGGATCTGTAACGTGGTTGATACTAACTTGGCAGACCGGCTGCAGCCGCTCTCACACCGGCGTGATGTAGCTTCCCTGTGCCTCTTCTACAAGTACTTTCATGGCTTCTGCTCCGATGAGCTTAGATCACTGGTGCCGCCCAAGCACGAATTTACACGAGATACTAGATTAGCAACTAGGTCCCACCCTTTTACAGTTAAACAAATAAGATGTAACCGTAAATTCTACTCCAACAGCTTCTTTTCTCGCGCTTCCCGCCTGTGGAACTCCCTTCCACAAGTCTGCTTTCCCGACAGTTACAATCTCCAGGTGTTTAAATGTAGGGTCAATAGACACCTCCTATCACACTAACTCCCAAATATTCTCACAACACTCTCATCTACCCAACCCTCATTCTCGGTATCCTCACCCGCCTATCACCCACCCTCTATTATGTCCTATATTTAACCAGCCTTTCTCCTCTCTACGTAGCCCCCTGCACAGTAGTGGCAGTGACATGCCTTGCTCGGGGTGAAACGCTTATAAAAAAAAAAAAAAAAAAAAAGCTTTATATTTTTCGTGATATTTGTATATTTATAAGTTTATTTTTCAATGAATTTTTTTATTATCAAATTACCATGTATTATTATAATAACTTTATATTGTATTTGACTAAGATCAGTTTGATCCGATATCCAACGCAAAAATGGAAGAAAAGTAATTGTTTTTTTTTTTTGTTTTTTCTTTGTATAATTATGCAGACAAATCTATGTGCGGAAGTCAACCGTGGGCAATTGTAGCGCATATCGATTGGATGCAAACTGAAATGAACGTGGGACTGATCTATTTTCAGTATATCAGAGTGATGATGACACAGCATCACTAGGCAGAGGGATTCCCACACTAAAATCATTGACTAAGAAGGAGGGTTTCTACAGTTAAATCATTGACCACATATGCACAAATAAGTCGTGCTTTCAAGTTGGCTGTGATCTGAGCTGCAGTGAGATTCTCTGCCATGATTAGTTGCTGAAGACTCGCTACGTTTTAATAGATGTCTGCCTGATTTGCAATCCATATTTTGGCGTGAAACCATGACATATGCTGAGAGCTGGTAAGGTGATCATCTGCGCAACGGGACTGTGGGCACCTGCTGTAAAGGGACGGCTGATGATCATCATAATGAATGGCTGTCCTACGTCATAGCATTATACATTCATTATTCCCAGTTTCTGAGAATAATGCATAATTCCTTAACATATTCAATAATTTTGTTTGTTATTCTTATGTTATTTCACGAAGCGATACAATTAAACATTGCCTTTGCCTTTTTTTTTCATTTGAAAAAAATAATTTTGATATTTGGTTTATTTAAACTTGTATTTAATTTGTTGATTTTTAAAATGTTTTCAAAATGTCCGAAAGGTTCAGTTACACTATATCTATTTATGACCATTTTTTACCCATTTGGAAGCTAACTTCAAGACCTCTTTCATATAATTTTGGTGAAACTGTGTCCCTTTTACTTACTAATATTTCAGTCTTTAATTGTTGGTTTTTATTTTTTTGGCGACCGTATATATTCTGAATATGCATGCAGGCATTTTAATATCCTATTCTCTTCGGTGATTTAGTAAGACTATTATTTCTTGTGTGTCATAATTTACAGCAAGTGCACAGTCATGGATTGAAAGAGACATGGTCGTTCAAGCGTGTATCACGTAGGCACTTATTCTAAACTTATTTATGAATGGAACTTTGCCTGTGTGTGTGTCTGTCTGTGTGTGTATGTGTCCATTACATATAGACTCCGAAACGGCTGAACAGATGTTCTTGAAAATTTATACAGTTGTACTATAAACGTCTGCGAGTGTTCTTAGCTAGGATTTGTGACGAGGTACCCCCGATAAATATCGAAAATCGAAAATTCAAAGAATCGGGTTATACAAGGAGTGGTCCGATTTTACTCAAATTTGATACACTCATAAACAAAATCATAAGAAACGATATTCAGAAGTTTTATGGTTGCAGTTCTTACAATAGTGCAGAAAATCGATAATATATATATATATAAAAGGCAAGATGTTTGTGTGTGTGTCTGTTTATCTGTCTGTATCTCCTTTATACAAATCCAAAATTTTTATCCAATTCTCACCTAACTTCACATAAATTTTCTTTAGGCTGAGTCTGAGCTCCCGGACACTGGATTAGTTTTAAAGGTTTCATTACACCCGAGCAATGGCCGGACTATACTGCTAGTTGATCCTAATTTGAATCAAGGATTTTACGTATAAGCAACAGTAATTCAAGCTGTTTTTTGCGCGTTATTTAGACATCCCTTCTAATCCTGGATTACTATATGAAAAATATTCAGCTGATGAAGTGCTTTTATAATAACTCATATGAAATTAGTATTTATTCTCTGAGTTCTTCTGAAAATCTAGGTAATCAAATATCAACCACATTCTGCAATTAATCATTAAAAATCCATGTAGTTAAAACGCAGGATCAAACAAAAGTGGAATGGTTATTTATCATTATGACGATATTTGACAGACATATCTGAAGATATATGGCCATTTGATTTGAAATAAGTCTTTGCAAAACTCTTTCAATAATCATTTCAAGTTCTCTACATTCCTAGAGATCACCTTTCTCTAATTATTTTTTTATAGCGATGCTTTAACATCTTGATTTTTGCACAAAATGTGAATTAGAAAGAAAAAATATAATTACTAACAAGAATTGAATTTCAAAACAAATATACTCAGAGCCATAATAATAATTTACAATTAATATTTTACCTAGATGATATTTATTTCATAAATTTAAAGTCATTCATTAGTTTTTGCAAGGGGTTTTGAAATGGTACCAAAAACGCCTATAATTTTATGCAATTTGATCAACCTATAGGGCAAATTTATTTCGAAATTCTCTTACAGAATCCTAGAACTAAGTTCAACTTTTCTGATTTTTCCCCGGTATTGTTTCTACTTGGCTGAGAATTTTTTTACCATTTTCAATGGCTAACACATTTTCGAAATACTATTTGATACAATCTTTACAGATCTAGGAAAAAACGATCAGTTCATCCGAAGACTGTAAAATATATGAACTTTTGTGGGGTCTCCTCTTTTTCCATGAGAATGGACTCGACTTGAGTATATATATACTCCTGCCAGAGTGAGATACGTGAGTTACCGTAAGAGTCTGACAGATACTGAGTTTTCACGGAGAATACAGCGACAGTAGTTCATAGTAGCTCTGAGCTCCACTCAGACAGAGGGTTACAACGCAGCATCCATTAGCTTCCGACGTGAACATACTAATTCTACCACGGCTTCAACTCAGAGACTTGTATATATATTTCTTACTAATCGTATTCCTGAATTACTAACTTGGGTTTAAGTTTGTATCTTTATGCTTAATATACTTATTTTTCTATATTAAATATATGCTTTGATGTTCACTATTTTGTGCGGTTCGCATTCATGGGATCCACAACATGAACACATCCTTGTTTGAAAGAAAATATTCAGAAATGATGGAATGTCTGAAAACTCGCAGAATAATGGAATTTAAAATTATTCCTCAGTAGAAAGTAACTTTTTCGTCAACTAGTACATCCACGATTTTTCAGCTACAGGTCAGAAAAAGTGTAAGAGAGAACAAAAGGATTGAATTTGAATTCCCTCGCTTGAGTGAAATTTTATTTCCTATTTTCCTAATTCCCCTAAGAACTCAATTCCATTACAATTCTTTTGGAAAACAAAGCTTTCCAAGTAATTTAATAACGTTGGTTTCGGTTAGCGACAGGAATCCCATTTCTCTCTTAAAGTATATAAAATAAAGTTAAATCATTATTCCATTCTATAGTTAGCGAGCGTAGGTAGTGAAAATATATACACTGAAGTAAAATAAAATTGCAACCGTATGCTCACTGCGTTCTGCTTGTTTGTTGATATTGTAAAAGCTTTTCAATAAAGCTTTCAAAGATTTCTATGGCATTGAGACGAAGAAACGTTAATATCAGTCCGCTGTTTATATCTATTGATAGATTTGTTTTTTACAGTATTAACCTATTAAAGGTGATTTGAAACTAGCAAATATTTTTAGAGAATCTTTGGCAATAATAATGTCTTACAGTTACGATTCTTACTAATTAACCCATCGGTGGAAATATAACAGGTTATATAAAACTAGCAAATACTTTTAAAGAATCTTTGGCAATAATAATGCCTTACAAATACGTGTCTGACTAATTAACCCATCGCTGGAAATATTACGGGTTATTTAAAACTAGCAAATACTTTTAAAGAATCTTTGGCAATAATAATGCCTTACAAATACATGTCTTACTAATTAACCCATCGCTGTAAATAGTACAGGTTAATTAAAACTAGCAAATATTTTAAAAGTATCTTTGGCAATAATAATGCCTTACATATACGAGTCTTACGAATTAACCAATTGCTGGAAATATTACAGGTTATTTAAAACTAGAAAATATTTTTAAAGTATCTTTGGCAATAATAATGCCTTACAAATACATGTCTTACTAATTAACCCATCGCTGGAAATATTACAGGTTATTTAAAACTAGAAAATATTTTTTAAGAATCCTTGGTGATAATAATGTCTTACAGTTACGATTCTTACTAATTAACCTATCGCTGGAAATATTACAGGTTAATTAAAACTAGCAAATATTTTTAAAGAATATTTGGTCATAATAATGTCTTACAGCTACGAGTCTTACTAATTAACCCATCGTTGGAAATATAACAGGTTATATAAAACTAGCAAATATTTTTAAAGAATATTTGGCAATAATAATGTTGTACAGATACAAGTCTTACTAATTAACCCATCGCTGGAAAACAAAACTGAGATGAATTCATATCTTTTCATATCTTTTCTACGCCCAATAAAATATAACGAACCCGACAACAATTGGAACTCAGCTATCCGATTTTCAATTCCAAGCAGATATCAATTACAATAACAGAACATTTAAACATAGAACACCGGGTTTCTAAGCTGTTACTCAGTTATATAATCAGCAGACTCGACGTTGCTTAACATTGGTGATCGTGCAAAAAAAACAGTGTTTCATCGTAACCTGATTAATACCCAATTTTTTGACGTGTCACATATAGTAAATCTAGTATCGTGAAATTCTTCAGTGCAAGTGACTATCTTGTAAGAATAATGCACACGTGATCATTTTTGTTGAATTCGAGATCGTTCAGGAAGCTGCATCATCCTTTATCATGTTGCCTTGTATATTGGCTTTGACTCGTTGATGATGATTCGATGTTATCAAGAGTTGTCAAATATACACTACCGGCCACAATTATTAGGCCACCACAGTTTTTTTTAAAAAGAAAATATTTTTTTCATACTATTGTTAGCATTTATTGTCAAGTGGATAATTCTAAATGAAAATAGAATCGTTCTTTTTTATTCTTACTTTGCAAAATTTTACAAGGCAAGTAGCGACAATTTACTTATCGCACCTTGTATTTTATATATTTTATATATATATATATATATATATATATATATATATATATATATATATATATATCCACTACCGGCCATAATCATTAGGCCACACCAGTTTTTTTTTAACAGAAATGATGTATTTCATAATATTTATAGTATTTATTTTCAAGTGGATAATTCTTAATGAAAATAGTTATTTTTTATTATTACTTTCCAAAATTTTACAAGGCAGCCAATTTAGCCTTTGCTTCGACCAGCCAATAATAAGAAGATACTAGCATGAGGAAGAGATTACAAAAACTGGACACCAGAACAGTTCATTTGGTGCGCATATTTTTGTGCAGTATATAAAAAGAACCCATCTATTTTAATTTAGAATTATCCACTTGGCAATAAATACTAAAAATAGTATGAAATACATCATTTATTACAAAAACTGGGGTGGCCTAATGATTATGGCCGGTAGTGTACATTTATCAACATAGTTCCGGATTTTAGGTTTTACGCACATTGTCCAAGATGGAAGCAATGTCAGCATAAGAATAGCAGATTGCATGGTATCTGTTGTGGGACCTCCCCCATTTTGTATATAATAATGGACTCGACTGAGTGTACATATAATAGAGAGAACAGTAAACTCGAATCTCTTGTAATTGCAGTTTACAGTGGAGAGTAATCGTATAGATCCATTAGAATTATCAAGAATTCCGACAGACACCGAAGTTACCCAGAGACCAGACTTAGCTCTGTGCTCCACTCAGCTAAAATATTTTACTCTGACATACTATTTTCAACGACTTCACTTCACGACTTGTATATATTTATTTCTACTAATAGCATTCCTGAATTGACTAACCCGCGTTCCAGTTTGTATATTACGTTCAATATAAACTATTTTTCTATCTCCATATCTGTTTTTGTTGTTTATTATTTTGTGCGGTTCCTCATCCGGAATCCATAACAGTATTCAAGGCTCAGAAAAGAACAACACGGCTGGGTTAAAGTGTTTTCAACACTCAGTCTTAAAATTTTAAGTATTGTTATTCTCACCTTGTACATAAGTGATGAGGTGATTTAGGTGATATTAATTTATATTTAAATTTGAACAGAATACACCTTAGTTCATTTCACATAATCTAAAGCATATAAATATGGAAGAATGTATCAAAGTTTTATTTTCGTTTTAGTGTAGATTGGGATACTTGCTGATTTTAGCATTGGTTATTTGTTTTCCAAAAGCAACCCATCCAAGACTTATTCAAGACTTTATTGTAAATTTCTAATTTAATTTTCTTCTATTTCTAAGTAAACCAAATATTTAGGATGTGGTAAATTGATTTTCTACTTGTACTTCGTGTATTTGGCAATTATCTTTCTTTTATGCAGGTTTCATTGAAAATGTCAATCAAGTTATTATCGTTAAGATTTTTAGCTAATTTTCCATATGTTCTCATGATATATTTTTTTCAGAACGTAAAATTGTATAAGAATTGTCCAATGGTTTTTCGAGCGCTTTTGGCTATAACTTTAGCCATTATCAAAAATGAATTTTGTTTTACTGGTAAAAAATATGTGTAAAGTTTATGCATATAGAGCCATGTGTCTGTTATGAACAGGGTAAACATTATTACCATGTTCATAATTAATATTATTTAGTGCAGGATTTCTTTTTTTATTAGTAATGCCTCCATTGATTTTAACCTTCTTTACCATGTAGATGATTCTGTTATGTATGTTTCGATTATTGGTAATATATTGAATGAGATGTTAGACGGTAGAGTATCATTAACATGTAGAAGAGCTTGTTCCTATATGTGTACTGGTTCCATCGTTTCTCTATGATAACGACGGAAACGAACCGGGAATTTCAATTTATACAGGACGTAGCACAACATTCCAAGATACTTCCATTGATACATATAAAAGTTCTGAAACTCCTGTGTCCATCGATGACGCTTTCGTTATTTCTTTCGTTAGCCTTAGTTTTCTGAATGGCTCACATCTAAACGAACTCCTGTGTAACATGTATTGGTATATCCTGTGCTGAGACGGAATTATATCGTGATTAAAGCTACTTGTAGTTTGTGCTAGATCAGCCTGCATTTAAACTCATTCATAATAAACATATGCCATTCAGTTATATGGGGATTCTCCGTTATGTTTTTTGTAATGATCACCCCAAAACAGTTGCACAGAAATATTAAAATTTTAAAAATTTCGCATTTATCAAATATACACAAATATTACATATATGCCATAGTTACGGCTTTCAACACATGAGAATGAAGACATAATAACTAATTTAATGGCTAATATACCTCTGAACCGAACATGTGCATATGTTACGAGACAGTAGCTGTTATTGATTTAGTCATCACATGTTGTAACTCATCCATATCGGTATAAACAAAACTTGGAAGGCGTTAACATTAAAAAAACAACCCAAAATTAATATAAATTATATTAACACACGTGATCACATGCTATGAATTCTCTTGTACTGTAAAGATATGTGATGATAAAATTTTTCATGATCATCACATTTGAAGACAGGTTCATTTCCAAATTAAAACTGACAATATTAACACGAAAGATATTTTTTTTTAAATATCTACTTTTCTTCCTTGAAATCGTCGAACGATTTCAATTGGATCTCATATATATTCACTAGAAGCCTTTAAATATTTTCAACCGAGATAAATTAATTAATTAATTCAGCATCAGATGAATCTGACAAAAACGCTGAATTGTCATTTTGTTTTTTCTATACAACTGAGAATCCTGATGGTAATGCAAGTTCCATCTATGCCGAGAGGCGCATATTCTTTTCCAAAACTTTCAGTTGCACAGACCGGTAGAAAACAAGAAGAACAAGGACTTCAACTCAAAAAAGTCTACCCACAAAAATAATTATAAATTTGAAGAATAAATATAAATTTAGCAGGTATACGGACGGAAAAGCCAGGCCGGCAGACGCTTATTTTGGAAGAGACTAGTTGAGGATGGCTTTGTTTGCTCCATTTTTTTATATAATCGTCCAAAGCAAGGCATTTTAATGCCACTGTTGAGCAGGGAGTTACATAGGAGGAAACTTATGAGAAAGAGTGACAGGTTATAGGGGGTGTCAGAAAGTGGGTAAGAGAAGGATGAGAATACTGATGAGAGTGGAGTGGATGGAGAAATGAAGCATGAGGGAGAGGATGAAGGTTTGTGAGATATGAGATGACTATTGACTTTACATTTAATTCTTGAAAAGTGTAGCTGTCCAGGAAGCAAGTAAACGGAAAGGTATTCCACAGCCGTGAAGTGCGAGAAAAGAAGCTGTTAGAGTAAAATTTAGTTTACATTTGATTGATTTCACAATAAAAGGGTGGGACCTATTTGCTAATCTTGTTGCTTGAGTAAATTCTTGTATAGAGGGTACCAGTGAGGTAAGTTTATTTTAGCAGAAACAATAAAAGTATTTGTAGAAGAGGCACAGGGAAGTCACAGTGAGAAATTGCCTGTATCCGAGCTGCCAAGTCGGAATCGATCACATTACAGATTTTTTTTTAATCATATCACCCCAAGCAAGGCAGTCCAATGCCACTATAGCGCATGGGGCTACATAGAGCGATTGGGTATAGGAAATGTGAGGGGGATGGTGATAGACGAGTTAGGAGGTACGTAGGGAGAGCGTTGAAGGGAATGGGTGCGAGTTAGTGCGTTAGGAGGTGTCTATTGACCTTACATTTAAACTCCTGGAGGTTGTAGCTGTCGGGGAAGCATTCATGCGGAAGGGAATTCCACAGGCGGGAAGTGCGAGGAAAGAAGCTGATGGAGTAGAAATTGCGGTTACATTTCATCGGTTTCACTGAAAAGGGGTGGGACCTAGTTGCCAATCTAGTATCTAGTGCAAATTCACACCTAGGGGGCACCAGTGATTTAAGTTCATCCGGGCAAAAACAGTGAAAGTACTTATAGAAGAGGCACAGGGAAGCCACGTCACTCCGGTGAGAGAGTGACTGCAGGCGGTCAGCTAAGTCGGTATCGATCACATTACAGATTCTCCGCTGTATATTGTCAAGAAGCCCAAGGAGAATAGCAGGGGCACCCGACCAGATGTGGCAGCAGTATTCAATACACGGGCGGACGGTAGATTTATATATGTGCAAGATAGATTTAGGCGGAAAGAATTTCCGGGCCTGCACAGAGAGTCGACTTTCATAGCAGCGGATTTAGCAATGGATTCGACGTAGTCATTCCACTTGAGATCCGCTGAGAGTGTCAGGCCAAGCAGGCGTAGTGATTTACTCTCTGGGAGGCAAGCCTGTTCCATGCTAATGGGGGAGGAGGTGCGGTTGTCTGTGGTGGTTAATTGACAGCAGCTTCGTTTTGGAAGAATTGAATTTTACGAGCCATTTCTTACCCCAATCCACCACGGATTGGAGGTCCTTTTCAAGCACGGCAGTGAGGTTCACCTTGTCACCAACACCAGATTTTTGATTGAGGCAAGAGTAAACTGTGGTGTCATCGGCGTAATACCTACTTGGGATGTGTCGGCATCGGGGAGATCGTTGATGTAGATTAGAAAGAGTGTTGGGCCTAAGATAGAGCCTTGGGGGATACCTGAGTTTGTAGGATAGTTCTGAGATGCATATCCGTTCAATACCACCTTCAGAGTGCGGTTAGAATGGAATGACTGGATTAGGTCCAACAAAAGTCCAGTTATGCAGTAGCTTCGCAGTTTCAGTAGAGGACCGGCATGCCATACTCTGTCGAACGCTTTAGAGATGTCCAAGGCTACGGTTCGGGCTTCACCATTCTTGTCGAGAGCTTGGTATATATACTCGGTGACGGTCGTTAGCATATCAGCAGTAGACCTGGTGAAGCGAAAGCCATATTGCTTGTCCGAAGGTAGTGTTGATAATGGCTTCGAACACTTTGCCAAAGATCGGAAGAAGGCTGATAGGGCGGTAATTTGCGGGGTCCGAGGGTTCACCAGTGTTGTTAAATATTGGAACCACAGTAGAAGACTTCCAACAGGCAGGAAAGCAGGAGGAGGATAGGTAGAGGTTGTAGATCTTAGAAGGGACAGAGGAGAGTTCAGGGGGCACATTTCTTCAAGACTATGATTGGGATTCCGTCTCCACCACTCGCTTTTTGAGGGTCAAGTTTTGAGATTATGTTAGAAATCAGCGAGGGCGTGATGTGGACGTCATTCAATTGGGTCTCTGTTCTAAGTGGGAAGTCGGGTGTATAGACTCCAGACGAGTCCAGTCACGAGTTGGTCGAGAATCTACGGGCAAAGCATTCAGTCTTGTCCACTGAAGAGGTGAGAACCTCAAACTCGTTGATTAGTGTGGGTATTGAGGACTTACTCATATTAAGCACGCTTTTACAGAGGCGCCAGTAGTCTTTGGCGCCGAACTTAGAGGATGCTATGCGTTGCTTCATTCTGGCAGTAAACAGCATTTTAGCTTCGCTAAGTACCTTTTTGCACTTATTACGAGCAGAGTCGAAAAGGCGCATGTTTTGGTCCGACGCGTGGCTACGGTAAAGCCGGAAGAAGTGATTCCTGTGGGCAATGGCGGCCGAGCAAGCGGGTGAAAACCAGGGAGACGTATGAGATTTAAGCTGATATTTCCTGGAAGGGATGAAAGCATCGATACCAGCCTTAAACCAGGAGGAGACCTCTGATGCACAGTCTTCGACGGAAAGACTAAAAACATTGTTCCAAGGGATGTCGCAGAGGAAGTCACGGAACGAATCCCAGTCTGCTCTTTGATAGCAGTAGGATATATCTGCTGGTCCGGGTTAGAGTTTCTTGGGTAGGGGGGGAGTGGAACGAGATGTTGACAGAAACTATGGCTTGGTCAGAATTTCCGAGAGGGCAGAGCTGTCTGGTGGTGCAAGACTTTGGGATGGAAGTGAAGCAGAGGTCTAGTAGTGAGTCCCTTCCGTTAGGGCTATTGGAGAAACGCGTGGGGAAGTCCACCACTTGCGTAAGGGATTGGGAGATTGAAAAATTAATAGTGTGGACACCAGCAGGGTCGGTGACAGAGTTTTCCAGCCACTTAGTGTGGTGGACGTTAAATTCTCCGTTGGATTTTGTCAAGAAACCTTAAGTGATTTTGTCAAAAACCCCAAGGTGATATATATATATATATATATATATATATATATATATATATATATATATCCAAGTGATAAAAGAACAAATAAATTATTAATAACAACGTTCAAAACATTAAATTAAAACTGTGCTCAATAGAGAAATAGAGCTATGAATATTTATTATAAATTATAGTTTCGGAACATGTACAAATCATAATTTGCTACAAAATGTATACTTTTGTAGTAAGTTGTAATTTGTACATGTTCTAAACTATAATTTATAATAATATATATATATATATATATATATATATATATATATGTATACTTCCATGGCTTCTGTGCGGATGAGCTTAAGTCACTGATGCCTCCTCAACAGGTGTTTACCCGTGCAACCAGACAGGCAACTGGGTCCCACCCATTCACAGTCAGGTTGGCCAAATTCAGACGACAATTCTACTCCTGCAGCTTCCTCTCTCGCACTTCCCGCCTGTGGAACTCACTCCCGTATTCTTGCTTTCCTGACGGCTACAACATCCAGAAATTTAAATGCAAAGTCAATACTCATCTACTAACCACTGGACTCTAGCTCTCTCCCCTCCCCTGTATAACCTTCCCTTTCTCTCCACCTATGTATCTGTCATTGCACCTGCTTTCTCAGCTTTCTATTGTTCCTTTCTAACTAGTTTGTACTCCTCACTCTTTTCTAATTAATCTTTTTACATTTATGTAACCCCTGCACATCAGTGGCGTTTCTGCCTTGCTCGGGGTGAAATGATTAAAAAAAAACAAAAAAAAACATATATATATATATATATATATATATATATATATATATAATGTTGGGTGTTGTTTGTGAAAGTGATTTACATTTAAATACAAAAACAAACGTTGGTTTGCTATTTATGGATGTTGGAAGATATAAAATTTATGTGTTTGTTCCTTTTAACCAATCAAAATAAAAATTCACTTTGAAATTCAGCCAGTAGTTTCTAAGGAATACATACTTACTTATTTCTTCATTTTTTCTTTCTTTTTCTTTTTCCTCCCTAACGGTGAAAGTTTCAACCTCTTTTAACCTAATTTTATTTTCCTTTTTCTTTTTCATTTTATTGTTATTGCTTCTCACTATATCGTATTACATTTGATGTATCTATTATAGTATCAAAAATGTTCTTTCTGCTTTCTCTATATCTTGACCTCTTCTCATAGAAAACAGGAAATCGATGAAGAAAGAAAAAACTTTTTATATTTTTGTTCAAACTTAAGGGGGCTTTAAATGAATTTACTGTTCTTATCAGTACGTATTTAATTCAAATTTTTTCAAAAACCTTTAATTTGTAATTAACATTTTTTTTTTATTATTCTAATTTCCTTCCTGCTATCATTATCTCACTTTTTTAATATCTATTTTGTTATTATAATTTTTTAATAAAAAATTTTATATACTAATTTATTTATTTGTTTTAATATCTCGTCAATTATTCATTAAGCGAATTATTGGTACCTAAAAATACCCTTTTATTGAATACAATTGTTTAAATTTATATGAAATCAGTCTTATCAACCTGTTTACGCCTTTTTTTGAATAATACACATCTCTTTCCTGACTTCATAAAATTTCGAGATTCTAAAAAGTTTCAAGAGTCCCAAAAATTCCAACTTCAAATTTTACACCGATAAATTATCAGCCTTTAATAAGAACAACGGAATTAAAAAAAAATCTCAACATCAAAACAACAAACACTTTCAAACGTTTAACCACATTTCGTAAAAACAAGCTGATTTAGAACTTCAAATATCTAAAACTGGAAAAATCTAAAAGAAAAATTCCCTTATTTTATTTTCGTCTTAAAAAAATATGTTTCATTTTCTCTGTATACTTACGTTTACTTGGATGTAACATTTGACATACGAAAAACTAAACATACCTACTCTTATGGATTTCAAACAAGACGCTTAAAAATTGACAACAATTATGGAAACACATTTCAACCCACAAGGACAAAACAAAAACAAAAAACAAAAAACAAAAAAAAGAAAAACAGCAAAACAAAACGAAAACTACTATTTGAAAAAGCGACAACAGATGCCAAAAAATCTCATTCAAAGAGCAGAAGTCAAATGGAAGGGAAGTTATATGTAGTGGGATAAAAAAAAAATTATGAATTAGAATCAACCTTCTTCCTCACTCTTCCAAAACTTTACAATGAAGTGTGAAATCCTGGTTTTTACCAAATAAAAAGGATTGACCATGTGCTTAAAGAAAATGTCGAAACCGAATTTCGCAGATAGGTGTTAAATTGATTTTTGTCCAATGAGAACGACTTGCAAGACTTAAGAACTTTGCTAATCAAGGCGAAAATCTGAATACTATAAAAGGCCGGTCAGTGTCAATAAAAGTCAGATGGATGCAGCGAGACGAAGCAACTAAAATGTAACGGGAGAACTTTACTCAGCCCGGACATAGGTCGCGTCGCACGTGTCCTCCTTCTTCTTTCTCGTGTGCTGATTTCTTTTACTTCTTCTTCATCATCCAAAGACATTCCTACTGAATACATGCATACATACGTACGTACGCCTATACTCTTTCAACAATTACTACTACGAACATATTCTACAAATCTTGATACCTTTAACTTTCACATTGAACATTAATTTCCACGAACTCTTGTTATTCTTTTCTTTTCTTTTTTTTTCTATTTTTAAATGAAAAATATATATTTTTTCTTACACTGTTCTACACTAATTTACACATTCCAACCTGCAACCAACTTTCTGATAAAAACCTGTATAATTTTTATAATATTTGTAAGCTGTAGGGAGTTTGGTTATGTATGACACAAGGCCGAATCAAATCAAACTTCCTGCGGCTACAATATAAAGGAAATCATCTTGACTAACATTCACCAGCATATCTAAAAACAAAATTACTAGTAAAACATTTCTTATGAAAGAAAAAAATGCCAAACTGTTTAATTTACATAGGGCTTTTTATCCAAACTAAATAATCGCTCATTGCAGTGAAATAGATTTCGTCTCGTAGATCTATCTAAACTTATTTATAAATGGAACTTTGTGTGTGTGTGCGTGTCTTTGTGTGTGTGTATCCGTTACCTATACATTCCGAAACGACTAAACCGATTTTCTTGAAAATTTACATAGTTGTACTATAATCGTCTGCGAGTGTTCTTAGCTAGGGTTGGTGTCGAGGTACCCCAGATAAATATCGAAAATCGATAATCGAAAAAATCGGGTTATAGAAGGATTGGTCCGTGTTTAATCCAATTTCATACACTCATAGACAAAGACATAAGAAACGATATTCAGAAGTTTCAAGGTTGCAGTTCTTACAATAGTGCAGAAAATCGATAATATATATATATATAAAAGGCAAGATGTTTGTGTGTGTGTCTGTTTATCTGCCTGTATGTCTGTATTTTTTTTCAGCCCTTATATTTTAGTTTTTGCTTCGGGTTTGGCCTTAAGTAGTTCTTAGTCTCAACCATGATAACATTTACTTAGAAGACTTATTTAGGCATAAAAATTCAGTTTATGACTAAAAAACTTATTTGATATCGATACCCGGAAATCAAAATGTGACTTACATCCATTCATTTTTCTTTCAGTCAAAGGTTTAGCTTTAACTGGAAACAACTACTGCTTATTAGTCTGTCGTGCAAACGTCCAAATAGTCTGAGCTCCAGGACCATGGATTAGTTTTAAAGCTTTCATTACACCCGAGCAACGGCGGGCTATCCTGCTTGTATGCATATAAAAACGTTCGAAAGCATTCTCAAAATGCCTTCAGATTAATATCGTCTGTCTCTGCTTCTAATATTTTTCTAATATTATCTTTTATTACATCAATTTTACGAATTAAATACTTACTTAAATTGAAAAAAAATTTCGGGTATAAAAACATTTATATTTGTTGCTTTCATGACGATATTTCAGTAAATTTATTAAACTTTTTCTTGAGATACACTTTGCAATCTATAATTCTTAAATGCGTTTCTTTACTTACTAAATTAGGATGATTTCATATTTAAAAGTCAACATGACTCAAAAACACTTCCTGTTGAAATTTTAATGTCTGTGAATTTGGTCGGAGCTTGAGATATATATATATTATTATACATATATCTATCTATCTATATATATATATATGAATAAGTAAAAATGATAACTTCATATTGACATTTTGCAGAAAGATTTTGCTTCTCCCAGTTGTGAGTCAAATTCCAGGCTACAGCAGTAGTGAACAAATATCTTTGAGTCGCGTTAGAGAAAGATAACTCATGACTACCAAAAGCGGCTTCGCAGAAGTAATGAGATTGGCATATCACAGTGATCGTAATAAAGGGTTCAGTTCAAAATTCTTGGCACCTGAAGACGACCGGAGCTTACAATAGCTGAAACGTCGCACAAATGGCAACAAAAGTTTCGGACAATGATTCGAATAATGTAAATAATGTAAATATTGCTTATATATATATACACACACACACACAGACACAGAAACACATCTTTCATATATATATATATATATATATTGTTACTAGATAAATCATTTATAATGTATATATACCTTTACGTTCTCATGCAGGTGCCATTATCAGTCAGTTAAGTGCCATGCGCGATACACGCTTGGACGATCATGTCTCGAAAGAGACATGACTGACTGGGTAGAAGATTATCCCGCAGTAGGTTGCCATTGCTTTCTGCGGTAGACTGGTTGCCGACCAAGGCTATAGAACCCAATCTGTCCTGTTATTTAACCCATAACTGGAGGGAAGAGACGGATTAATACCTTTCCCAAGGGTATTTGCGCGTAAGTGAATGCAATGAATTCAACTGGAATTCGAACTCGGTTCCCCGATTTCTCGTTCCGAGCCGATATCCACTGCGCCACAACGCACATCCAGGTGCCATTATAACTATCCATTTTACATCAAATTTACCTTTATTAGAATTTTTCTTCTCATTGTTATTTTTGTTTTTTGCATTCATATTTTATTATTTTAGTTGTGTAATGATTTTCTACAATGATTCATGATGTTTATTTCTTTACCTTGACTATATAATTATAGTTTTGCTCGATTAAATGCGCTATATTATATACACTTAGAAACAGATTGATAAATGTAGTGTATGTTTATGTCTTTAAAAGAGCAACTCTTTCTGTTTGTATCATTGGTGAACCAATTTATCGCTTCGTTTTCATTTTTCATTGATTTATATTTAAAATTTGTCTTAATTCCGTATATATCTTTCTACTGTTTGTTACTTTATTTTTTCTATATAAATTTTTTGGATTTAATTATTAACATGTAGATTTGTTAAAAACTTCCTTATAATCATCAAATTTGATAAATAGCTATACTTTCAGTAATAGTTTAATTTTATTAAATCTAATTTTATAGTTTTCTACTTCTGTATCTATGATAATTACAGACTCCATTTTTGTAGTTTTATAAGACTTATTCTATTCTTCGAATATTTTTTATAATTTGTAGATTCCATTTTTACAGATTGTTCCTGATTTATTTGCTTGAATGAATAGTTTATTTGTTGCATTTCTTGAATTTATGTCATTCATTAGCAGAATTTTTAATATATTGTTGTATCTCCTTTTTATTTTATCAGCTATGATTATTAAATCAATGAGAAATTTCTGATGTGGTCGGTATTTCATAACGAAAATTCGAAATTAAATAATTTCGAATTTTCGTTATGAACGTTAAGAAGGTAAAATACTTTCCAAATGAAATATTCTAGTTTTCAATAAGTTTGATTTCATAATAATGTACAATTGATATAGGAATATTTTAATGAATTCAGATATAAACAGAATATCTGAATACCTTTTTATTTATACATATATATATGTGTGTGTGTGTGTGTGTGTGTATATATATATATATGTGTGTGTGTGTGTGTGTGTGCCTATATATATATATATATGTGTGTGTGTGTGTGCATATATATATACATATATATATATGTGTGTGTGTGTGTATATATATATATATATATATATATATATATATGCGATTGAGATATATAAGAAACCTTTCTAAAGATATATTGATTTAGTGAATTGATAAATTTCATTCAAAGGATGAAGTTTTCCTTAATTTTTCTCATATTGCAACTTACTTTGCGTACTCCCTTTTATCTTCTTATCTTCCGATAATTTACACGTAATCCCACCCGCAAGTGTAGCAACCCGCATAAAATTTAATACTGAATCATTAAATTTGCAAAAGATAGCATTATTTCTTTTTAAGTAAGGGTGAAAATATTCTGAGAGATTAAGATTAGAGAAATAAGATTATGAAGAGGTTTTTCTTGATCGGATTTTCATCTCGGTTTGCCATCGCATTCTTGACAAGATAAATTGCACACTAAGGAAAACACACGACAAAAGTCGTGCTTCGATATTCGCAAAGTTATGAGTAAAATTTTCATGCAGATATTCTGACAATTTTTCGTGCGTTTATGTTAAGCCCTCTCATGACCATGGTAAATCGATAGAAATATTACATTAGGACGGAATGTCTCAGTATAAGCCCCGGTTTAACGACAAGGTTTATCGGCCATATCTTTTTTAAATGAAATACCATTAAATAAATTAATCTTATAAATTTTACGACTGCACGAATCTCTGGAGGGTGTTTTATAAATCTTCTTGTATGTGTGAAAGTACATGCACACATTTATTTGCTCCTAAATATCCGTCCCTAAAGAAGTATGCACAAAGCAGTTATGCAAAACATAAACTTTTGACAATATGGCCGTAAAGGGAGACAATTTTTGTATCTTCTAGCGCATATTATCTAAACTAAATGGAACTTTGTCTGTGTCTGTGTGTATCCGTTACCTATAGACTCCGAAACGACTGAACCGATTTTCTTGAAAATTTACACAGTTGTACTATACGCATCTGCGAGTGTTCTGAGCTAGGTTTTGTGTTAGGGTACCTCCGATAAATATCGAAAATCGATAATCGAAAAAATCAGGTTATAGAAGGAATGTATCAAATTTCATACACTCATAGACAAAGACATAAGAAACGATATTCAGAGGTTTTAAGGTTGCAGTTCTTACAACAGTGCAGAAAATCGATAATATATATATATAAAAGGCAAGATGTTTGTGTGTGTGTCTATTTATCTGTCTTTATGTCTGTATTTTTCAGACCTTTTATTTTAGTTTTTGCTTCGAGTTTGGCTCTAAGTAGGTATAATTGTAGTTCTTAGTCTCAGCCATGATACCATTTACTCAGAGGACTTATTTAGTCTGCAAAATTCAGTTTACGACAAAAAAAATTATTTGATGTCAATACCAGGAAATCAAAATTTGATTTACATCCATTCATTTTTCTTTCAGTCTACGGTTTCGCTTTAACTGGAAACAACTATTGCTCTTTAGTCTTTCGTGCCAACATCCAAAGAGTCTGAGCTCCAGGACCATGGATTAGTTTTAAAGCTTTCATTACACCCGAGCAACGCCGGGCTATACTGCTAGTAATTTATAATATATTTTTCCAAATTAAAAATGTACTTACCTTTCCTGCTCAAAGAAAATACATAATTACAATTCGTTGATATCAACTTATAAAATATCTCGATCACCATTATAAGAAATTAAGTAGAATCAAAACGTAATGCACATTTTTTATATCATTTCACCCCAAATAAGGCAAAACAGCTTCTAGGAGAGTACGATGAGAGGAGACGGATGAAAGAATTGAAACGTATAGTGATGTTATAGAGAGGGTAAGATATGGTAGTCCACGGGTATATCTTGTTGAATACACCGGTTCCCGTCCGATCACAGAAGTAAAGCAACATCGAGACTGGTCAGTAATTAATGGTTGACCATTTGGAAATAACCAGTGCTGTAAACGTAAGGACCAAGCATGGTCCACCGGTCCTCCAGGTTTGGGGATTGGGTGCAGCGCTAACAACCCTGCCCCGTAAAAAAAAAAAATTGTTACAGAAACAGCAACAAAAATTTGCTGCCCCATGCACCATCTGGGTGTGATGGATAAATGATGATGATGATGAAGATATGGTAGGAGCAACGGTGATAGAAGATGACAATTGACATTGCATTTAAACTTTTATAGATTGTAGTTATCAGGGAAGCAAGCATGGAGAAGAGAGATGGGAAGTGAGAGGAAGGAGGAGTAGAATTGAAAAAGACCTCCAATCCATATTGGACTGGGGTAAGAAATGGCTAGTAAATTTTAATGCTTCTAAAACGAAGCTACTGTCAATTAACCATCATCGACAATCTCACCTACCTCCCATTAGCATGGACCAGGCTTGCCTCCCAGAGAGTAAAACACTACGCCTCCTTGGTCTCACACTTTCAGCGGACCTCAAATGGAATGACTATATCGAATCCATTGCTAAATCCGCTGCTATGAAAGTCGGTTCTCTGTGTAGGGCCCGGAAGTTTTTTCCGTCTAAATCTATCCTGCACATTTACAAATCTACCATCCGCCCGTGCATTGAATACTGCTGCCATATCTGGTCGGGTGCCCCTGCTGTTCTCCTCGGGCTTCTCGATAAGGTTCAGAGGAGGGTCTGTAATGTGATAGATACCGACTTGGCAGACCGCCTGCAGTCTCTCTCCCACCGGCGAGACGTGGCTTCGCTGTGTCTCTTCTATAAATACTTTCACGGCTTCTGCTCCGATGAACTTAGATCACTGGTGCCCCCTAAATACGAATTTGCACGAGATACTAGATTAGCAACTAGATCCCACCCTTTTACAGTGAAATCGATAAAATGCAGCCGTAACTTCTACTCCAACAGTTTCTTTCCTCGCACTTCCCGACTGTGGAATTCTCTTCCAAAAGATTGCTTCCCCGACGGCTACAATCTCCAGGAGTTTAAATGTAAGGTCAATAGACACCTCCTAACACACTAACCTGCTCCCATTCTATCAAACACTCTTCCCATCTGCCCGACACTCATCCTCGCTATCCTTACTCATCTATCACCTTTCTCCTGACATTCCCTATGTCTATCCACTCCTTCTCTTTACCTTCCCCTATGTAGCCCCATGCGCAATAGTGGCAGTGGAATGCCTTGCTTGGGGTGAGATGATTAAAAAAAAAAAAAAAAAAAAAGAATTGGGGTTTATATTTGTCGATTTCCCAGATAAAACGGTGTTATCTAGTTGCACGAGGAAACCGAGGAGGGCCAGATGCCAGAGATTAAAGCTCATCAGAGCAGAAGCCGCGAAAATACTACTAGAAAAAATATAAGGCAGCCATTTCCCGACTTTAAGTATGTGTCTGAATACGAAAAGGCAGATCGAGACAAATTACATTGCTGATCGTTCACTGGATTTTTCGAGAACCCTGAGATGAACAGCAAGAGCACCTGACCAGATATGGAAACAGTATTCAATGCACAGACTAATGATTTATAAATGTGCAAGATGGATTCTGACGAGAAAAACTTCCTGGCTCGGCGTAGCAATCTAACCTACTTAGCAGCAGGTGCCGCTATTGATTCAATGTATTCATTTCACTTGAGATCGATTGAGAGTAGGAGGCCAAAGAGGCGCAATGTATTGCTACCAGAGAGACTAGTGTTATCCATATTAATGGAAGATAAGAAAGCATTCCCTAAAATGTTTAAAGGATAGCCAATACATTTTGGAAACTTTACATTTTACAAGCTATTTCTCTCCACAAACTCACGGATTATGTGTCTTTTCTGAGAGCAGAGGCTACATCTATTTGTCAGCCCATGTAAATTTCGTATTGATACGGGAGTAAATGTTGGTGTCATCTGCTTAGATGCCAACTTGAGAACTGACTACATCAATGATGAATATCAGGAATAATGTAGAACCTAGGATAGAACCTTGATGAACAACCCCATTTTTATGAAAGGTTTGGAAGTATGCCCATTCAGCACAAACATCATTTTCCGATTTGACAGGAACGATTGGATTAAGTCGAACAATCATGCATTCATGCCATAGCCTGGTAGATTATGCAGAAGGTCCGCATGACAAAACCTATCAAACGCTTTCGAGATATCCAGGGCAACAACCTGGGCTTCGCAGATGTAATCAAGGACGGTGATGTTCATTAGCTTATCAGCAGTAAACCTGGCGAAGCGAAAGTCATACTGCTTTTGAGAAAATAATCTGTTGGGTAAGAGATGCTGAATCATTTCGGCATTGATAATAGCCTTGAACACAATGCCAAAAATAGACTGATAGGTCGATAGTTAGAAAGATCGGAGGGCTTTCAAGTGTTTTTAAATACAAGAATGGCAGAGAAGGATTTCCAACAAGTAGAGAAGCAAAGGATAGCAAAGCACAACTTAACGTTTGGAAAGGACGGTAGCGAGTTTCAAATTTAGCGGGACAGATTTAATTGTTTGTTTATTTAATAGCCTTGAACACAATGCCAAAAAGAGACTGATAGGTCGAGATTTAGAAAGGTCGGAGGGCTTTCAAGTGTTTTTAAATACAAGAATGGCAGAGAAGGATTTCCAACAAGTAGAGAAGCAAGGGATAGCAAAGCACAAGTTAACGTTTGGAAAGGACGGTAGCGAGTTTCAAATTTAGCGGGACAGATTTAATTGTTTGTTTATTTAATAGCCTTGAACACAATGCCAAAAAGAGACTGATAGGTCGAGAGTTAGAAAGTTCGGAGGGATTTCCAGTGTTTTTAAATACAGGAACTGCAGAGAAGGATTTCCAACAAGTAGAGAAGCAAGGGACAGCAAAGCACTAGTTAGAGTTTGGAAAGGATGAAAGCGAGTTTCAAATTTAGCGGGACAGATTTGTTTTGTTTATTTAAAAGATTCGTCAGTGCTAGGCTTTCATGTGGAGCCCATACGTGGTACGGAATCCGTTCAGAAATATAAATGATATCAATTATATCTATCTGCGCTCTATAAACAATGATTAAACACACTTTCCAGAGAAAAAAGCCGTTTGGGTATTAGAGATGACTAATCTGTTTCGAAATTTAAGGACAACGGAATAAAACAAGAACAGTATCAATAATAGAAGCATTTTCAGGTTTTTCAAAAAAAAGTTATGAGAAAGAGTGACAGGTTATAGGGGGTAATAGGAGGTGGGTAAGAGAAGGGTTAAGATACTGAGAGTAGAGTGGGCGGAGAAAGAAGCATGAGAGAGAGAGAGGGGATGCAATCTAGCAAGATAAGTGATGACTTTACACTTAAACTCCTGGAGATTGTAGCTATCGGGGAAGCAAGTAACCGCAAATGAATTCCACAGGCGGCAAGTGCGAGAAAAGAAGCTCATGGAGTGGAATTTGTGTTTACATTTTATTGGTCTCACAGTAAAACGGTGAGACCTAGTTGCTAATCTTGTTGCTCGAGCAAATTCCTGCATAGGGGTAACCAGGGAGGTTAGTTCATCGGAGCAAAAACCGTGAAAGTGCTTGTAGAAGAGACACAGAGAAGCCACATTTCGCCGGTGAGCAAGAGACTGTATCTGAACTACCAGATCGGGATCGATCACATTATAGATTCTCTGATGGATTTTGCCAAAGACCCTTAGATGGAGCAGGGGCACCCGACCAGATGTGGCAGCAGTATTCAATGACATGAACACTACTTAACATCTGAAACTTATTTTCCTGACTGTTATTTTTAAAAGAAAGTTTTTTTTTCTAGGAACTTAAACTGACAGTAGAAGTGGTTTCCCAGGTGAGTATAATCCACATATTTCCTCATAAGGAAACAGTTATACTCCCATTAACGTTTTGAAGACTGAATATTTGTCTGGCTGTTGGGAACATGGTAATAGATTACAAAGTTATCAATGAAAACCAGCATTTATTAGAGACCGTACGTGAAGAAGTTTCCAAATATAAGTTTCCCCACTCATCATGCTTCTACATAGATGGGACAATATATTTCACAAAGAATTTTTCTCTTTGAAGATTATCATAAAAAATACTTGTCACGAGACAAAAATAAAAACAGTAACTGTTATGACTGGTTTAAAATTACAGCTACGCCGATTTGAAACACTAGTATAGCAGACAACTATAGCAGAAAGTAATAGCAACCTACTGCGGAAAATCCTCTATCCATTCAGTCATGTTCTTTTTCGAGACATGATCGCTCAAGTGTTTATCGCGCACGACATTTAACTGACTGACTGAGGTGGGCAAGAGAATGTTGTTTTGAGAATGTAAAAGATGGTTGAATTTATTTTAACAAAGACCTAACAATCTATGATATTCGACGATTTTATAATCAGTTTTGACCCTGATGCGAAGTGTAAAGCTGAAACAAAATCGTGATTAAACTATCATCTATACAGCATCTGGATCAAAACTGATTATAATGCGACCGAATATATATATATATAGTCATCCACAGACATATCTGTTCCGCTGTATCACACCTCATCAGTACGGTTAGACATCTGATTCCTCAGCGATTCTACATCTGCGCTCGGTAGAGGAAGGCGGACTGTAGCGTGTTATATACAATGTAAACACATGCCAGTAACTGAGAGTGTTCAAATTCATTATTGAATGAACGATGCGCAGATGCGTGATTAGCTACTGTTTTTTCAAAGTACTCAATCGAGGTGTGAGAGCGTAGTCATCCGCAGACAGATCTGTTTCGCTGTATCACAACTCGTCAGTACGGTTAGACATCTGATTGCTTTTTACCAGGATTGAAACCCGACCGAATTGACATTCGCCGACGATTCTACCTCTGAACTATGGGCGCTCGGTAGAGGAAAACGGACTTTAGCGTGTTATATACAATGTAATACAATGTATCTGTTCTTTAGAATTGTCCTCTAGTCTGCTGCGGGCTACACTTACTTAGTGCTTGTTGCTGAACAAGGAATCGCAACACCAAACAACAATGTAAATATATATATGCAAGGCCCCCGACTGAAGATTTAAATTTACGAAGACTTCCTGCGTCGAAATCATCAACTACCTATTTCTCATCATTTTCTCGTTTGGGAAAACCAGGTGTGGTAAGACTAGGTGTGGGAATGGTGCAATATATTATAATTCTGAATTAATTGGATTTAATCAGAAATGCGAGTTCGAATTCCATTTTGGTATATTATATTCACGTACGCTCAAATAATTCAAAAGTTATGAATCCATCTTTTCTCCCTCACGCACAACCGGGGGTTAATAAAACTTGCGTCACTAAAAAAAAAATAAATAAATAAATCTTACAATGTAAAATTTGTTCTAGTTTTAGATAACCCGCCATGGGGTGATAAGACGTAGAAATCGAATGATTCCATCAACTTAGGTATCTCGATTTAAGAATAAGTTTCAGTTCTGTCAAAGAAACTTTGAACAAAGAAATGTTTATAGAGACCTTGTAATCTTCTTTCTTTCTTTCTTTCTTTCTTTCTAGTTTTATAATTCCTTTTATTTAATTCTTTTCTATTGCTTTTTTTTCTTTTTCGTTTTTATATTTGTTTCTCTACTTCGTTGTTCTTTTTCTACTTTTATTTATTTCTTCTCCATTTTATGTCTACCATCTTTCTTTCTCGTTATTTTGTTTTTTTTACTGATATTGGTTTATATTATTTGTTTCTTTTCTGTATTGTGCTTCGTTAGTTTGTTTGATAGTTCGTTATCTCTTGTGTTTTTGTTTGTTTGTTTGTTTGTTTGTTTCTTTCTTTGTATGTTTCTTATTCGTTATTGTGCTTTCTTTGATGACTGATTCTTTCTTTCCCTTATTGCGCTTTGTTACTTTGTTTGATTATTTCCCCTTTATTATGCTTTATTTGTTTCTTACATTTTTTTTCTTTCTTATCGGACATATTTTTATCCTTCTTTTCTCGAATTTTTTGTTCAGTTGATGGATTACATTTTTCTTACATATAAATAATTTCATAAGGATCCTTCTCTTCATTCCTCTTCAAAAAAGTCACTTAGTTGCAGAAACCAAATTAGTTCAACTCCTTTGACTCCCCCTCTTAAATCAATTCAGCTCAATTCACTGGCACTCCCTCGGCATAGTCGGGGTCAAGAATTCCATTTCCTGATCATTGGTTTTGGTTTTACCTTCTACTATGTTTTCTCAACTGAAAACAGGTTGGCGTGGAGAAGAGCGTTTGGTGTTGCGATTCCTTGTTCAGCAACAAGCACTAAGTAAGTGTAGCCGGCAGCAGACTAGAGGACAATTCCAAAGAATAGATCGCTAAAAGGACAAGAACTCCAAAGAATCGATCAGTTCGACTTCGGATCATCGCCCAAAGGTGGGAATTATGGGTAAAGCAGACTCCCAGACGGAATGATATGAATCAAAGACGGACCGACAAAGAGGCAACGGAATGATCTGAAATAAGGGAAGATCAGTAGACTTTGGTTAGAAGTGCGATAGGAAAGAAACAAGTTCAGTAAAATGTACCAAATCTGTTTTCGGAAGAAAGAAATTGGTTGGTTGATTTTGTTTTGCGATATATCAACCACAATGGGTCATTTAATACCAAATTATAAATAATTTGAACAATTTTATGGTTTCAACGGAATATATTTTGAACGCAATTATATGTTTCATTTACAGATAAAATAGCAGTCAGTTAAGTGCCATACGTGATACACGCTTGGGCGATCATGTCTCGAAAAAGACATGACTGACTGGGCAGAAGATTATAACGCAGTAGGTTGCCATTACTTTCTGCGGTAGGCTAGTTGCCAGCCAAGGCTATAGAACCAAATCAGTCCTAATATTTGACTCAAAGCTGGAGAGGGAGGAGATGTATTACGTAGTAATTAGTAGGAGATCAGTTTAGTATTTCATAACAATATAAAACTGACCCCTTACTTTATGCTCAGTCGAAGCCTTAATCGTGATTCCAACTATTATATTCAGTCAGTCAGTTGAGTGCCATAAGTGATGCACGCTTAGGCGATCATGTCTAGAAAAAGACATGACTGACTGGGCAGAAACTTATCCCGCAGTAAGTTGTCATTACTTTCTGCGGTAGACTAGTTGCCGACCAAGGCTATAGAATCCAATCTGTTCTGTTATTTAACCCATAACTGGAGGGAAGAGATGGATTAATTCCTTTCCAAAATGATGCAACAGATTCAACTGGAATTCGAACTCGGCTTCCTGATTTCTCTTTCCGAGTCGATATCCACTGCACTACACCGCACATCCTTGATAAAATATAACGCTGCTAATTTTATTGTAAATAGCTATTGTTGCCCATTTTCCTATGAATAGCTATAATTATGTTTTTGTTTTTTTTACATAAAAATGTATTACTAGTATTTTTGCGAGAGAAATGTATTTTATACACTTGTACTGTTTTTTCTTTGCTTGCGTGTACACTATTTCTTCAGAGCTGGCTCTCTAGCAGGTGTTACTACCCCGAGTAAGGGTTAATCTAGGAAGAACAGCAGTTAAGAGGTGGTTACATGCTCCTGATAACCTTCAATCTACTTATCAGAGGCCTTGTTATAATAAAGACATTGTGTTTTTATTTGTATATAATTTGTTATCATTTTCAACGGCAGGAGTACACTCGTTAGACTATAAAGAGTAATTGGTGATCATTTTACTATATAAAAATGTATTTCTGGTAGTTTTACTACTAAAAACGATTTCTTATAAGTTCAATATTTACCTGTAGTTGAGACCCTACAAAGTTTTACCGCTTCTGGTCATGGTGACTCTGGAAACTACAATTAAAAGGTGTTTTTTACGCTCATCAGCATTGCCAATTTCTCTCTCTGAGGACTTACTGCGGGGTGTAGTTTATCGTCATACCCAGAACTAGAAGTTTAACCAATTGATTTATTCCATATTTTGTTTACTTATTTGAACATATATTCCAGACTAAAAGGATTAATATCCCTGTCCAGATAAAAAATTAAAATGCATAGCTAAATCCGCTGCTAAGGAGGTCAGTTCTCTGTGCAGGGCCAGGAAGTTTTTCCCATCTGAAACAATCCTGCACATATACAAATCTACCATGCATTGAATACTGCTGCCATATCTGGTCGGGTGCCCCTGCCATCCGCCTAGGGGCCCTTGACAAAATTCAATGGAGAATCTGTAAAATGATCGATCCCGATTTAACAGCTCGAATACAGTCACTTTCTCACCGGCGCAACGTGGCTTTTCTCTGTCTCTTTTACAAATACTTTCATGGCTTCTACTCAGACGAACTTAGATCACTGGTACCTCCAATACATGAATTTACTCAAGCGAAAAAATTAGCAACTAGGTCCCACCATTTTAATGTGAAAGCAATAAATTGTAAACGCAAATTCTACTCCAGCAGCTTCTTCTCTTGCTTTTCCTGTCTGTGGAATTCCCTTTTGTTTACTTGCTTTTTTGACAGCTTCAATCTTCAGGAATTGTAATGTAAAGCCAATAGTCATCTACTATCTCACTAACTTGCTTCCTTACTCCCTCTTTTTCTTTCTACCTCATGCTTTTTTCTTCGTCCACTTCACTCTCATCAGTATTCTCATTCTTATTTTACCCTCTTTCTGACAAACCCTGTAACCTGTCACTCTTTCTTATAACTTTCCTTCTATGTAACCCTCTGCTCGACAGTGGCAGTAAAATGTCTTACATGGGGCGACACGATTATAAAAAGAATAGTGTCTGAGCTTATTTCCGAGATTCAGGAGTTGTATCCACATTCATCAAATTCTTACTATGACACCTCATCTGACGTAAATAATTCTTGTTATTATCAACACAAATTACCTTTTCGTGAAAGAGACGTACCAAGAAAATTTCCTAGATATTTTCTATTCTTTTTTATCATCATTTTCTCACAATCAAGACTAAAATACCACTAACACGAAACAGTACACTAGGAATGAAAAAATAACCAGACTTGAATGTGTTGAAAGGAAAATATAATAACAGAATTCGTGAAGATAGGTGATGAAATTTGGCATATCATTTTAGGTTGTGAAACTTTTAGGTGGCAAAAAAGCAAATATATGGAAAAGATTTCCACAAACGAGAAATGTGATACAATAGAATATGGTTATTACTAGCTAGTTCAGCAGTAAAACAGTGAAACCTATTTGCCAATCTAGTAGTAGAATTTATGCTCCAAGGAGTACAATTACCATGAAAATATTTGTAGAAAATACAAAATAAAATCACGTCACGGCAGTAGAAATGCGGCTGAAATCGAGAATGCTGGTTGATCTGTATATGTGGAGGAATATTTCATTGCGTGGTGGTTTATTCTGAATCTGTGTTTTTTTTTCATGATCGTGTCGCCCTAAGCAAGGCATTTTGCTAACGATGTTGAGAAGGGGGCATCATAGGAGGTAAGTTATGAGAAAGAGTAACAAGTTACTGGGGGTGTCAGGAAGAGTGTAGGAGAAGGATGAGAAGACTGCTGCGAGTGGAGTGGACGAAGAAAGAAGCATGAGAGAGAGAGAGAGAGAGAGAGAGAGAGAGAGCTAGAGAGAGAGAGAGAGGAAGCAAGTTAGTAACATAGTAGATGACGACTGACTTTACATTTGAATTCTTGAAGATTGTAGCTGTCGGAAAAGCAAGTAAACAGAGGGGAATTTCACAGGCGCGAAGTGCGAGAGAAGAAGCTGATGGAGTAGAATTTGCGTTTACAATTTATTGGTCTCCCAGTAAAAGGTTGGGATCTAGTTGCTAATCTTGTTGCTCGAGCAAATTCATGTATGGGGGAGTATCAGTTAGCTAAGTTTATCGGAGCAGAAGCCATGAGAGTATTTGTAGAAGAGACACAGGGAAGCCACGTTGCGCCGGTGAGAAAGTGACTGTATCCGAGCTGCCACATCGGGATCAAATCGGGATCAATCCCATTACAGATTCTCCGTTGGATATTGTCAAGGACACCTAAGTGAATAGCTGGGGCACCCCACCGGATATGGCACCAGTATTCTATGCAAGGGTGGATGGCAGATCTCTATATGTGCAGGATTGTTTCAGACGGGAAAAAAAACTTTTTAACTATGCACAGAGAACTGACATTTTTAACAACGGATTTTCTATAGACTCTATATAGTCATTCCACTTGAAGTCTGTTGTGAGAGTTAACCCGAGGAGGCGCAGTGTTTTACTTTCAGGTAGATTAGACTAATCTATGCTAACGTGGAGCAGGAGCAATTGTCTGTGGTGATTAATAGATAGCAGCTTCGTTTTAGAAGCATTAAAATTCACGAGCCATTTCTTACCCCAGTCCACCACCGATTGAAGGTCCTTTTCGAGTTCGGCAGCTAATCTTGCTTTGTCGGCCCCGGCAGACTTTTGATCAAGGCGAGACTAAAGTGTAGTATCGTCTGCGTATATGCCTACTTGGGATCTTACTTGATCGAGGAGATCGTTAATGTAGATAAGAGATAGCATAATTACTGTCTAAAAAGTAATATGTGAAATACATGGTCGAGAATTGAGCCTCTACTGGTTTTTAATATTTTCTCTATGCGAGCTCAGATATACTGTGCTGACAGGGTCTGTTTTTGCCTAAAACTAATTCTCCTTAGCGAGGTGACGATGAAATTATTTGTTCGAAAATAGAAGAGTATCCAGATTTCGAACATATTTATTATGATCATAAATTTTGTTATTATCTAAAAATTTTGTCACTGGGTAACCATAATAAGCAAAATGAACTCGTACAGTATTTGCAAGTGAAGGTTTTATGATCCTTCCTTGTTTCCCGTTTCTTTTGGACTGATGCCATCCACATATAAGCTTTGTTATTATCTGCAAAGCCGCCTCTAAGATAATGATAGTAAGAAAAAAGGTCCCCCAAAGAATTTACTAGAGAAGGTTGCATGATCCTCGCTTGGTTTTCGCTACTTTTGTCCTTGTGCCATCCATATATAAGCATTGTTATTATCTACTAATATAATATACTGGAGAAGGATTTTTTTAATAATCATATCACCCCAAGCAAGACATTTTACTGCCACTGTTTTGCAGGAGGTCACATAGGAGGAAAGTTATGAGAAAGACTGATAGGTTATAGGGGGTGTCAGGAATTGAGTATGAGAAAGATGACGGTGGCCATAAAGCGAAGGTTCAATTTAGATAATGACTGTAATATAACATAATCCCCCACTTTATATTTATATAATAATTTCTTGTCTGTTGATAAGCCGTAGAAAATGAATCAATCAGTAAAATAAATACTGATTAGCTACACATGCATGTCTTTTAGGTTTATTTACATTCTCTGGAATATAAATGTATAGATTTTTTTAATATCTCCCCAAGCTAGGCATTTTATTGCAACTGTTGCGCAGAGGGTTACATAGGAGGAAAGTTATGAGAAAGAGTGACAGGTTATAGGGGCTGTAAAGAAGTGGATAAAAGAAGGATGACGGTGGCCATAAAGTGAGGGATCAATTTATATAATGATTGTAATATAAAATTGATCCCCTACATTATATTTGTATAATAATTTCTTGTCTGTTGATACACTGTAAAAAACGAATCAATCAGTAAATTAAATACTGATTAGTTACACATGCATGTCTTAGATTTATTTACATTCTCTGCAATATAAATGTATAGATTTTTTTCATAATCATATCTCCTAAAAGAAATGTATTTTATTGCCACTGTTGTGCAGGGGGCTACATAGGGGGAATGCAATGAGAAAGAGTGACAGGTTACAGGGGATGTCAGGAAATGGATAAGAGAAGGATGATAATACTACTGAGAGTGAAGTTGACGAAGAAAGAGGCATGGAAGAGAGAGAGAGAGAGAGGAAGCAAGTTAGTGAGAGAGGAGATGACTATTGACTTTACATTTAAATTCTTGGAGATTGTAGCTGTCGGGAAAGCAAGTAAAAGGAAGGGAATTCCACAGGCAGGAATGCGAGAAAAGAATCTGTTAGAATAGAATTTGCTTTTACTTTTTACCGCGTGATAATCTGCCCAGTAAGTCATGTCTCTTTCGAGACATGATCGTCCAAGCGTGTATCACGTATGGCACTTAACTGACTGATCAGTACTTTATTATGATTTCTAACTGAATACTTACAATGTCCAAAATATTATCTGGCTTTAAATAACCTAAAACATTTTGATAAATCGTAAAAACAATCAACAATTTTATGACCGGTAAGTAACCGTTAATCTACAAATGTTCCAAAACTTTATGAGTATCGGTAAATAGGAATACTTTTTATCAGTCTACAATTTCGTATTTTGTTATTAGCGAATCATGAATTTAGATGATAAAGGCACGTCTCAATACATTACTGGAAATTATTGTCCAATTTTCTGTTAATGTAACTTGGTGGCATAATGTGAGGAGTATGGAAAATATGTTTTCACGTCTGTGTCAGGAAATTTAGATCAGCGTCATCTTAGATGAACGTACTTATCACCTGGTTCACATCCTGAAACAAAGAGGAGAAAGAGAGTCAGAAGATATGTGATTTTTATAGGTTTAACAACGCCACCTAGTGTCGTTTGACGAAACCAAGTTGGATAATCATATTCCTGATTCCTTTCCGCTTAGAATCAAGGGAAAATATATTTATTTTTTTATTGCTAATTATAATTATTTATTGATTTTATTTCATTTTCTCACACGAATCTAAGTCAAAATCCATTCGATATGCGAAATCCTCCTATTTTTGATCGAAATTTAGGCAAAACTCCTTACACAGATGCTCTTTGTTCTAACATCTAAGCTAATCTCTTATGGTAATTGATTTCAACGAAACTCGAATCCATAAAGGCATAAAATATGATAAATGATTTTTATAAATTCATTTTTAAGCCTTTTGCTTAGATAAAATTTAAGATTCTAATATAGTCTAAATAAATAAAAGCATGAGTAAGCAAATATCAGCAGTGACCGATATCAATATATCTTTTCACTTACACGGCGAAGAAAGTTTGTTTTTTCTCTTAAAGAAAAAAGAGACAAGTAAATAAAAGAAGCCAGAAAAATGCAATAAATATCGGAAATAAAAACCGAGGTGCATCACGCGGAAAATGCGGAATCTAATATTTTTTTTAAATAACGTCGTATATAACACGAGTTTAACAGGGACTTTCAATCAAACATTATGGCGCATGAATACTATCTATCTATCTATCTATCTATCTATCTATCTATCTATCTATTGTTAGTTTATTTCTATTTATCTTATTCTGTATATTATCTATCTATCTATCTATCCATCTATCTATCTATCTATCTATCTGTCTGTCTGTCTGTCTGATTGTCTATCTATCTATCTATCATGTGTTTTTTTATCAATTGTTAGCTTTTTTCTATTTATCTTATTCTGTATATTGTCTATCTATCTATCTGAGTCTGTTCCTTATCTATCGATCTATCTATCTATCTATCTATCTATCTATCTATCTGTCTGTCTGTCGTTCTGTCTATCTATCTATCATGTGTTTTTCTATCAATTGTTTGTTTATTTCTATTTATCTTATTCTGTATATAATCTATCTATCTATCTATCTATCTATCATGTGTTTTCACATATCTATCTATCTATCTATCTATCTATCTCTATGTCTGTGTCTCTATCTATCATGTGTTTTTCTATAAATTGTTAGCTTATTTCTATTTATCTTATTATGTATATTTTCTATCTATCTATCTATCTATCTATCTATCTATCTATCTATCTATCTATCATGTGTTTTTTATCAATTGTTATTTTATTTTTATTCATCTTATTCTGTATATTATCTATCTATCTATCTATCTATCTATCTATCTATCTATCTATCTATCACGTGTATTTCTATCAATTGTTATATATACATACATACATATTCGTATTGCAATTTTTAATTTATACATGTTCGGCTGAGGTTCAATTTAACTTATTTGTTAAAGCTTGTACATGAAGTCTTTATTTTGCATAATTTTTCTTGTTGATGAATATAAATATAAATTGTTCAGTGAAAGAGTAAACATTAGTTTCGAAAGCCCATGTTCATGATTTTGTGCTATATCGCTCTTATCATTTTCACATACCTTGTCTTTAAATCGTGTTAGTGTTTCAAATGTTTGATTTACTTATTGTTAATACCTAATACGGAAAATTTTCATTTAATTCCCAGTCTTTTTTAACTGGCAACAGATCTCAGTTTATTTAATTTTTGCTTCAGTTATTTATATCTTTCTTTTATTTAGGATCTCTCTCGCCTCTCTACACACACACACACACACACGCATACATACATATATATTACGGAAATTAACGAATTTTAACGAAACTTGGTTATAAACAACCGACAATTTGAAATGAATTGTTTGAACATTATTTTTTATCGATACTCGTATTTAAGTAGATATTCTGTTTTTAATTTAAACTATTATATATTTATATCTACTGGCCTGATTATTTACGATAAATTTTTATTACAAAAATGTGTGCCATTCGGCAGGATTCGAACCAGAATATCTACTTAAATACGAGTATCGATAAAAAATAATGTTTAAACAATACATTTCATATATATATATATTGTCATCCGCAGACAGATCTGTTTCACCGTATCACGTTGAGTTGTGATAATGTTTAGAGACTGTTTTTCCGTAGATTTTCTGATAAAGGGTATTATAGCGAGCAGGTATTTTATAGTAGAGTGCTCGATATCGAGGTAGATATGGACCGTTAATAGAATTAATGCTGAGAAGTTTGTGACTTAACTGAGCAGGTTCATACAGACTTCGAAGTTGCGTGAAGACACCATTATCCTCAAAAGAGCAAAGTTTCTTTCTGCTGCTCTAATCGGGTATTTTTCTCTTATTTATATGGAGTTTGGTGTAATTTTTTTTTTTTTGTAGGAGAGGTAATTAAATTGTATTTTATCCAATGTGGTATGTGGTAGTTATTTTCTGGTTGTGACAGCAGGCTTTGTCTGTTGAATGCTGCTAGAAATTTGCTGTATAAGACAATCTTCTGTGAATGTGTTCGTCTGGGGATATTTTTCTGTATTTAAATCGTTTTCTGACACATTTCATCCGTTTGGATTTCATCGGACTGGGATTGTGTATTTTAAAATTTAGAAAAAATTAGCATAAATACAAAATTAAATGGAAAGAAAAAGAGAAAGAATCTTGTTGAAATTTGCTGGATGTTAAGCTAAAAAAAAAATAGAAAATAAAAGAAATGTTTCTAAATTTTCAAACTCCCAGAGTCTCACTTACACGCGCATGCGTAGTCATAACAACAAGATAACATGGCGCATGCGTAGTCATAACGACATAACATAACAATCCGATGAATTTCTAAGGTATGAAAATCATCACGAAAACATTTTTCTAATTTGTTATACATCTTTTCCCAAATATTATTGATATATAAAAAAATACATATATATAAACTCTGCTTAACATTAAAAGTCTTAGATTATTAATGAGTATACATGCAGATAATGCCACAGTGTATGAGAGAATTTTGATGTACAGTATCTCTTAGCTGTTCTCTCCTTTTATCTAAATTTTACACTTCAACGTGGAACAAACTGGTTGATATCATTCAATATATCCAAAACTATACATTCAACATTTCATCACTTCCATGCAGCAAACCTGTTGAGTGCTCATATCTTCTAATAGGCTCCTTGCCTCGAACGCCTACTTCAGCTAAAGCTCATTCCGGACCTTAAATGAAACGGATATATTGGTCTCATCAGTGAATGGTGCTGTCAAAATGGTAAGTAAATTGTATCGTTCCAGAAAATACTTAAACACCACTTCCATTCCCTATTTATAGATATGAACTACTCCTTCCTCAGAAATGGTAATTTGTGGAATATAATCCCAAGGGAATGGTTCCGTGATAACTATAATCTTGGCCTCTTTCAGTCCAGTCTCAACCGATATTTATCCACCTCATCTTTGTAATATCTTCCTATTTCAATTTTCCTCCTGCCTTACAATCTAACTAACTGACCCTCGACACCGAGTGGTCTCTGGGCCCTGCATTGTCTGCACTATCAATAATTTAAGGAAAGAAAGAAAAATCGATAGAAGTACAGGAAGTAAGAAAAATATTAAGAAAATACGTGCATCTATATATATAAAAGGCAATCTGTGAGTCTGTGTGTGACTGTTCTATATGCACGCCTACATTTTTTAAGCTACGCCATTCAAACTTTCTAGGGACACATATCAACAGGGAAGCCAAGTCGACACATACTTTTTGAGTTTATGTTAAGCAATTTTCCCTTTCGCACTTTTTGACCAGTGGGGCCGATTGTTTACATTTGCTCCGTAAACATCTAAGATCTAACATGGTTGCTGGATTACGTCACATAAATCAAATCTAACGTGTCAAACTCTACTAAAATATTTTTTATTTAAAAAAAATGAGCTTTTATATTTAATTTTTATTCCGACGTTTTCTTTCCGTAAAACATCTAACATCTAAGATGGTTGCTGGATTACGTCACAGAAATCAAATCACACGTGTCAAATGCGACTAAAATATTTTTTATTAAAAAAAAAATGAGCTTTTATTCTTAATTTTTATTCCGACGTTTTCTTTCCGTAAAACATCTAACATCTAAGACGGTTGCTGAATTACGTCACAGAAATCAAATCACACGTGTCAAATGCGACTAAAATATTTTTTATTAAAAAAAAATTGAGCCTTTATATTTAATTTTTATTCCGTCGTTTAAAAAATTCATCTGGTCAACAAAAAATATGAATTTTTTCCTCGTAATTTTGAAACAAAAAGAAATATTCTTTTTTTAAAAAAAGGTGTTTTTTCAAACAGAAACAAAATATGTAAAATAAAAAGTGGCATTTTCGCCTACTACTAAAATTTTCTGAGTTGCACGGACAATTCCGGGCTATGATACTAGTATATATATATATATATATATATATATATATATATATATATATATATATATAGAGAGAGAGAGAGAGAGAGAGAGAGAGAGAGATGAAAGCGTTAGAAAGAGAGAGATGAAAGAGTTAGAAAGAGAGAGTGAGAGAGAAATTGAGGCATGGGGTGAAAATATAGATAAATAAATATGAACAGACTGACATAGAGATATAGCTAGATTGATAGGCAGGTAGAAAGAGAGAGAGAAAGAGAGAGAGAGAAAATAAAGAGAAACACACAGAGTGAATGACACAAACGTACAATAGACAAACAGACGGACAAAGAGGTAGACAACTACGGATTCGTTTTAAGCTATTGTCTTTCAAATGTAAAAATTTACCTTGTCTTAAATAAATTTTTCTTTGGTAATTACGTAGCCTTACCGAAAAATAAAATGATCAAAACCAAAATATGTCTGTCTTAATAATCACAGAGAGATGATTCTTGATCTGTCACCGTTGCATGAACTCATGTATTATGTGTACGTTGGGATTTGTGCGAGAAAGGTTTACTAACGCTTGGGCCATTGAATGTACGCAAACCTAGGTATACTGGCACACACACACACACACACACACACACACACACACACACACACACACACACACACACACACACACACAGACAAACAAACAATCAAGCTCAACTTAAAAATGGTTAATTTCAGCTATCATTTCATTGCATTAGTACAAGAGCTAAGAAAGAAAGAAAAAGAAAAGAAATAAACGCTCTAAGCACTAAAGCAGTGGTTCCCAAACTTTTTCTCTCATTTCCCCCTGCACCCAGTTCAACCATCTAGATTTCACCCTTCATGTGTATGAGAGAAAGTGCAGTTAAAACACACTGATTGATACTGACTTGGCAGACCGGCTGCAGCCGCTCTCACACCGGCGTGATGTAGCTTCCCTGTGCCTCTTCTACAAGTACTTTCATGGCTTCTGCTCCGATGAGCTTAGATCACTGGTGCCGCCTAAGCAGGAATTTACACGAGATACTAGATTAGCAACTAGGTCCCACCCTTTTACAGTTAAACAAATAAGATGTAACCGTAAATTCTATTCCAACAGCTTCTTTTCTCGCGCTTCCCGCCTGTTGAACTCCCTTCCACAAGTCTGCTTTCCCGACAGTTACAATCTCCAGGTGTTTAAATGTAGGGTCAATAGACACCTCCTATCACACTAACTCCCAACTATTCTCACAACACTCTCATCTACCCAACCCTCATTCTCGGTATCCTCACCCGCCTATCACCCACCCTCTGTTATTTCCTATATTTAATCAGCCTTTCTCCACTCTACGTAGCCCCCTGCACAGTAGTGGCAGTGACATGCCTTGCTCGGGGTGAAACGCTTATAAAAAAAAAAAAAAATTAATAATTTATTTTTCAAATGTACAAATATACTGATAAACTTATAGTTACAGAGTAAAGTGGATAGAGAGCAGTTAGTAACAACGGTGTGACTGTTAGTGTACTCCTGTACCATCCCCCACCACCATTCAGAGATCATGTTTGAACGTAAACGGACCGATAGGTACAGTGTCGCACATCTACAACAGGCTCTCTCTCTCACTCTCTCTCTTTCTCTCTAACTCTCATGAGAAAATCCACCCCAATTTGGGAATCGCTGCACTAAAAATATGACAAAAGCAATAAGAAATAATAAAAAACGAGGAAGCAAAGACATAATCGCTCTAAGAAATAAGAGGGTAAGGAACGAAATAAATAATAAATAATCACACTAAGAACTAAAAATGTGAATAGAAAGGAATAATCACCCTAAGAACTTAAAAGGCGTGCGGAAAGAAAAGAATAACAATCAAAGGACTAATACAAAAGGAAGGAAAAACGTAATCACTCTAAGAATTGAAAGGAAATGAGAAAAGAAAGATGATTATTTCAAGACAAAAATGATTGAGCAAAGAAATAAAAAATCAACCGTTTGAGATTTCACCCACCCAATCGACTCAATTAAAAACTTAATTTTGACGGATAAAGTTTATTGCATTACACCCCTGCGGTCAATTAAAAATATTACAAAGAAACGTGTCCCTTCAAATATAGAAAAAGGAAATCTGATTCCTTTTACAACCCAAAAGTATGCCATTGAAGTTTAACAAAATACTTAGAATGACCTACAATGACATTATTGAACTCTTTGGTCTTATGCGTGGCGTCTGATTTACGTCGAAAATGTGTGGTTAAACAAAAGACAGTGACATCCCGCAATCATCAAAGCAAAATCTGACAAATGGAATTTACATTGACCAGCTCCTGTCTCACTTTTATCGTCCCGGTCAGTGTAAACATTCGTTTAATTAACGGTTCCAGAGTGGAGACAAAATGTCTCTGTCGTCCAGGTTAAAGATGCTGAGAGATTTTAAGAAACTCATTTGGAAAAATATTATCCTTAACTAAACATCTATATTTCCTCTCCGTTTACGAAAAGTAAAAACGAACATTTGAAGGAAAGAAAAAAAAATACGCATACTTCTTTCAACCACGCACCGAAAAACAAATTATTCAAATAAGTAATTTTTTTATAGAAAATCGTTCAGAAACTCAGTTTTGTTATTCTCTAAGAGATGGAGGTTGTAGTCAGACAGAACAAAGAAACTACGAATTTAAATACCTCCACTCAATTGCCAAAAGAAAAAACAAACAAACAAAAACAAAACAGCATATCATGATGTTAAACGGCATCAAACTTAAAGTTTTATCATGGAAATGTCTATGCTATTATTAAGAGGAAAGATCAAATTTTGTTGTTATTATTTAAAAAAAAAATAAAATCCTTTTTAACAAATTCGAAAATTTAATTCACGTTTAATTTTTTGTTTTCCGTCAGCGATTCACGCTATGTTTACGTAAGGTGACTATTAAGAAAATTGAGTTAATCGAGTAAAATGATTGAGGGCGAGTAAGTTTTCCTCCGCTCTCGACCGCCGGTGGAGTGATTTCTTTTTCAAATCTGAAAGGCTTCAAAAAACAAATCAAAAAGAGGAAGGTAAGACAATTGCTCTAATAACAAAAACGGGTGTGGTAAGAAATAAGAAAAACACCCTAAGCACTAAAAAAAGCGGAAAGAAAGACATAACCACGTGAAAAGAAAATGATGAAAAAAGAAAAAAATGATCACTTCAAGAACTAAGAATGGCGAGGAAAGAAAAATAATCCCTCTATTAAAATTTAAACGAAAAGAAACAATGAGTCTAAGAACAAAAAAATGAGGAAGGAGAGTTAGAAATAGTCAGTATAGAAACTGAAAAAGGAAAGGAAAGACAAAAAATAATCACTCTGAGAACTAAAAATATGTATGTAAAGAGATAATCTCTCTAAGAACAAAAAAATTAAAGAAAGATATATCTAAACTTATTTATAAACGGAACTTTGTCTTTGTGTGTGTGTGTGTCCGTTACCTATAGACTCCAAAACGGCTGAACCGATTTTCTTGAAAATTTACACAGTTTTACGATAAGTGCCTGCGGGTATTCTTAGTTAGGTTTTGTGTCGAGGTAGTCCCGTTAAATATCGATAATCGAAAAAATCGGGTTATAGTAGGAGTGGTTCGATTTTAATCAAATTTGATACACTTATAGACAAAGACATAAGAAACGATATTCAGAAGATTCAAGGTTGCAGTTCTTACAATACTGCAGAAAATCGATAATATATATATATATATATATATATATAAGGCAAGATGTTTGTGTGCGTGTCTGTTTATCTGTCTGTATGTCCTTTACACAAATCCACAATTTTTATCCGATTTTCACCAAACTTCACACAAATATAAAGCTTTCATTACACCCGAGCAACGTCGGGATATACTGCTAGGATAGATAGATAGATAGATAGATAGATAGATAGATAGATAGATAGATAGAAAAAGAAAAGGCATAGATAGATAGATAGATAGATAGATAGATAGATAGATAGATAGATAGATAGATAGAAAAAGAAAAGGCATAGATAGATAGATAGATAGATAGATAGATAGATAGAAAAAGAAAAGGCATAGATAGATAGATAGATAGATAGATAGATAGATAGATAGATAGAAAAAGAAAAGGCATAGATAGATAGATAGATAGATAGATAGATAGATAGATAGATAGAAAAAGAAAAGGCATAGATAGATAGATAGATAGATAGATAGATAGATAGATAGATAGATAGATAGAAAAAGAAAAGGCATAGATAGATAGATAGATAGATAGATAGATAGATAGATAGAAAAAGAAAAGGCATAGATAGATAGATAGATAGATAGATAGATAGATAGATAGATAGATAGATAGATAGATAGAAAAAGAAAAGGCATAGATAGATAGATAGATAGATAGATAGATAGATAGATAGATAGATAGATAGATAGATAGAAAAAGAAAAGGCATAGATAGATAGATAGATAGATAGATAGATAGATAGATAGATAGATAGATATGAACAGACAAGAATGGAAAGAGTGATAGAGAAAATACCTCTAAATAAAAGGACAAAAGGATAAAGAGAAAGTGAAAGAGATACAAACAAGTATTGCCAGCTAACTAGTTAGATTACCAAAACTTGTAACCTTAGTGATTACATCTCGATGTAATCACTCCATAGAAATTGTTGAACAGATTTTGGAAACTTCATTAAGGACAACAAGAAGGAACGTGAGAAATGGTCAGTAAGTATAAATGCGGATGTTTGTAAGGTTCTAAGGTAAACACCTATGTTCAGTTAGGGTAATAATCTCTGCCCTTGGGCCTTAATCAATAAATTCTGTTGATTGGCATAACAGCTTGAAGGTGCACAGTTACTTTAATAGTTAACGAGACGGAAAACCTGAGCGTTGAACCGAATAAAAACATATGCAGCCGAGATTTGCTCTCACTTTTACGTTAATAATATTGTCAAAGGCATGAATCTACCATCAATAATTCTCTTTCTAGTGACTGCTGCTTTCAATCGTTGCTAGTAAAATCTGATATACGTTATTTTAAGGAATTGTCAATTGGAAATTAAATCGTTAGCTCCAAGAATTGCGGTAAATATGTCAGCATTTTATCCGTTCGATTACCCGAATAAGAACTTATTTAAAATGGAGGGTAACTGGAGGTATAAACATTTGTAAATTGATAGATAAGAACTGACATAGATAATTAGATAGAAAAGAACTAACATAGATAGATAGATAAGAACTGGCATAGATAGATAGATAGATAGATAGATAAGAACTGGCACTAGGATAGATAGATAGATAGATAGATAGATAGATAGATAGATAGATAGATAGATAGATATGAACTGGCATAGATAGATAGATAGATAGATAGATAGATAGATAGATAGATAGATATGAACTGGCATATATATATATATATATAAATAGATAGATAGATAGATAGATAGATAGATAGATAGATAGATAGATAGAACTGGCATAGATATGAATAGGATAGATAGATAGATAGATAGATAGATAGATAGATAGATAGATATGAACTGGCATAGATAGATAGATAGATAGATAGATAGATAGATAGATAGATAGATAGATAGATATGAACTGGCATAGATAGATAGATAGATAGATAGATAGATAGATAGATAGATAGATAGATAGATATGAGCTGGCATAGATAGATAGATAGATAGATAGATAGATAGATAGATAGATAGATAGATAGATAGATATGAACTGGCATAGATAGATAGATAGATAGATAGATAGATAGATAGATATGAACAGACTGAGATAGATAGATAGATAGATAGAGAGATAGAGAGATAGATAGAGAGATAGAGAGATAGATAGATAGATAGATAGATAGATAGATAGATAGATATGAACAGACTGAGATAGATAGATAGATAGATAGATAGATAGATAGATAGATATGAACAGACTGAGATAGATAGATAGATAGATAGATAGATAGATAGATAGATAGAGAGATAGATAGATAGATAGATAGATAGAGAGATAGAGAGATAGATAGATAGATAGATAGATAGATAGATAGATATGAACTGGCATATAGATAGATAGATAGATAGATAGATAGATAGATAGATAGATAGATAGATGGATAGAACTGGCATAGATAGATAGATAGATAGATAGATAGATAGATAGATAGATAGATAGATATGAACTAGATAGATAGATAGATAGATAGATAGATAGATAGATAGATAGAATATGATGATGAGATAGATAGATAGATAGATAGATAGATAGATAGATAGATAGATAGATATGAACTGGCATAGATAGATAGATAGATAGATAGATAGATAGATAGATAGATAGATAGATAGATAGATATGAACTGGCATAGATAGATAGATAGATAGATAGATAGATAGATAGATAGATAGATAGATAGATAGATATGAATAACTACATAGATAGATAGATAGATAGATAGATAGATAGATAGATAGATAGATATGAACTGGCATAGATAGATAGATAGATAGATAGATAGATAGATAGATAGATAGATAAATAGATAGATAGATAAATAGATAGATAGATAGATAGATATGAACTGGCATATAGATAGATAGATAGATAGATAGATAGATAGATAGATAGATAGATATGAACTGGCATAGATAGATAGATAGATAGATAGATAGATAGATAGATAGATAGATAGATAGATAGATATGAACAGACTGAGATAGATAGATAGATAGATAGATATGAACAGACTGAGATAGATAGATAGATAGATAGATAGATAGATATGAACAGACTGAGATAGATAGATAGATAGATAGATAGATAGATAGATAGATATGAACAGACTGATATAGATAGATAGATAGATAGATAGATAGATAGATAGATAGATAGATAGATAGATAGATAGATAGATTGTGGCTCTCTTCAAACTATTTCTTTCTTTATTATTTTGTAATTACCATAACCTGAAAAATATAGAGATGTTTACTTGATTGAATCTTCCCTGCTGATAACAGTTAGGATACTAGTAGCCCTATTGTACGATTCGCTATCAGCATTGTCACATTATGTCTATCAATTCACGGGCATATAAATATCCAAATCCAAGGTCCATGATCCTCTCAAATTAAAATGATGTTGCTGTATGAGTTGAAGAGGAGGAGGTAAAAAGCGCATTTTGAATTAACGAAAACTTACGGTTAAGCACTAGACTTAGAAAAGTTTAAAGACCGTAGTAATCAGGGAAGTTAGGACTCGGCAGCTCCAACCGGGATGTGGCAGTGGTATTCAATTTTTTTAGTTTGATCTCGCACTTGTAAAGATTGAACAATTGGGACTGAAATTCAATTAATATCTCAAGTGGAACACGTATACACGATCAATCGCTTAAGAAGTTGGGGAAATTATCGGTTCTTGAACTGTTCAAAAAAGTACCTGACTTCTATTGTATTGCTTTATATTTAAAAGACAAAGGTAAGACCGAAACCGAAGTATTGATGCCTTGTTTCGACTGGAGATGCTAATCCAATCCTTCTTTTCTTGACAGAGTTCAAAAGCTTTTACGCGGTCATGTAGGTAATGAATGATTGTCGACACTACAAATCCTTTCGGACTGACGAAACGTTGTTAGCCCGTCGCTACTCTATTTTTCCCTCTATTTGGCCTGTTAGTGTCAGGTTCTCCAAGCCCTCCTTTCTCATTGCATGTCCCAGAAACTACGTATTCTCTTCCTGCTGCTCAGTATTCATTTCTTTTTCGTCTCTATCGTTTCAAAAACCTCATCATTACTCACTTGCTCGTTCCATGATATCCACAGCATCCTACTGTAGAACCATATTTCAGTTGCTTCAAGTTTTTTCTTCACTTTCGATGATATTATCCAGCATTCTCTGCCATACTGAAGAACTGACATCACATAGCAAACCACTACTCTCTTTTTTGTTTCTAGTGAAATTTTTCTTGTCTCTTAATACTATACTCAGCTTCTGGAATGCAAATTTCACCATGCCAATTCACCTTCGAATCTCTGTGTTGCACTTTCTGTCTTTTGTTATAACACTTCCTAGTTATTTAAATTTATGTACCAGCTTGATTTTATTATCCCCCACCTGTCTGTATTTCGCATTTTGGGCTGCACTTTTTGTTGATAACCATGCATAAGGTTTTCTTGTAGAATATTTGTTGTCCTTTCTTGTCAGTCTCTTCAGCAGGAGGTCTTGTGGTTTCCTTTCTGTGTCCGTTATCAGATCTCTATTATCTGGGTAAGTAGCAAAGTGGTTGCATACATATTAGTTGGAATCGAGATAAGTGGAACAAAAAACATCTCAAATTCTGCTTCTTTTGATGGACAATCTCAGAAAAATGTATGCCAGTCTATGCGAAAACTCAGTCAATAGATGAAAAATAAGGACTGTAGAAATATAACGGAGTTACCCCTTTGCTGCATATTGGTTATAATTTTAAGCAATATGCAACAAAGGTTAGATAATGGGTGCAATTGAAACCAGTATGCAACAAAGTTTAGAGAAAAGTTACAATTGTAACCAATATGCAACAAAGGGTTAACCCTGGGATTAGAATATTCGAAAATATCATACCCAGTACGAACTGCAGTTTCTTATTTCTAATATGTTCATAATTACTGTTCTGCCCTCGTCACTATCATATTGTTTAATAGTTTTAAATATGAAGGCAATACTGAATATACAGATATAACTATTCCTAGAGAATTGATCAGAATGTTTTACAAAAGATTCCTAGAGGTTTTCTGCCTTGGCTTACCAATACATCAATACAACCGTCTTTCGCCATATTTTTTCTCTTGTCAGCAGAACCCATTTGGATTATTACTTAAAAGGACATGCGGTATAGAAATAACATTAAAACAGTCCACCTTCAGAAGGACTGTCTCATCGGCCTTAATGCAAATATTTTAGGAGAAGTATTGCTGACAGCCTCTGATAAACTTTCATTTTAGTTGTTAGGCAAAAATGTATGAAATTTTTTGTCCGTGTTTATGATCTGAAAATTGAAAAACGTTAGTTGTTTTCTTCTATAGAATTGTAGCCATTTTCATAGTGGATTTTTACTGAGTGTTGTCTTTTTCTTATTCATTGAAAGTAATTCAATTATTAGTAGCTTTTTGGCTGCCCAAATACACTGCATATATATATATATATATATATAAATATTTATATATATATGCATATATATATGTATATATATATATATATATATATATATATATATATATATATATATTCAGTTGCATTGATATGAGTTTTGACTCTGGATTTGACGCTTCTGCGATCGTCAGACAAGATGATTAATTTTTAAAAATTTTTTAAGTAATAAAAATATCAAATTAGAAATAAATTTATCTACATATACATATATATGTGTGTGTGTGTGTATGTGTGTGTGTATTGGCCATCCAATATATATATATATATATATATATATATATATATATATATATATATATGTATGTACTAGCAGTATAGCCCGTCGTTGCTCGGGTGTAATGAAAGCTTTAAAACTAATCCATGGTCCTGGAGCTCAGACTCATTGGACGTTGGTACGAAATACTAAAAAGCAATAGTTGTTTCCAGTTAAAGCGAAACCGTACACTGAAAGAAAAATGAATGGACGTAAGTCAAATTTTGATTTCCTGGTATCGATATCAAATAAGTTTTTTCTTCGTAAACTGAATTTTGGAGGCTAAATAAGTCCTCTGTGTAAATGATATCATGGCTGAGACAAAGAACTACAATTATACCTACTTAGAGCCAAACCCGAAGCAAAAACTAAAATAAAAGGGCTGTAAAAATACAGACATACAAGCAGATAAATAGACACACACACACACACACACAAATATCTTGCTTTATATATATATATATATATATCTTTTCTTTTTTTTTTAATCATATCACCCCAAGCAAGGCGATAACGCCACTGATGCGCAGGGGGCTACGTAAGGGTAAAAAGAATGGAAAAGAGAAAGCTGGAAACCACATCCTAAACAGGGAACAAGGGATGAGCCTCTTCACCTGTTCAATAGACGTGGGTGGAGTGTGAATCGGGCGATAGTTTAGTTTAGTCTATCTACTCCAATTGAAAAAATATTTAAAAAAATATAATATAAAAATATAAAAAAAGAAAAGAGTGAAAATATTGGAAAAGAGAAAACCGGAAACTGCATCCTAAACAGGAAACAAGGGATGAGCCTCTTCACCTGTTCAATAGATGTGTGTTGAGTGTGAATATATATATATATATATATATATATATATATATATATATATATTATCGATTTTCTGCATTATTGTAAGAACTGCAACCTTGAAACTTCTGAATATCGTTTCTTATGTCTTTGTCTATGAGTGTATCAAAGTTGATGAAAATTGGACTACTTCTTCTATAACCTGATACACACACAGTCACACACACATACATAGACACACACACAGACAAAGGTCCATTCATAAATACGTTTAGATATATATATAATTCCAGATGAAGAGAACCATAAGTTTTACAATTCCCAGCATAATATAATTAACTTTATTTTTTAATTAAAGTTAATGTAGTTTACATTGTGACACGGAAATTTCTATGTTTCGAGATTTTTTAACGCGTCATCAGACAATCCCAGATCATTGTTGTAAAAATGATTTTCATTTGAATATAAGAAACAATGTGCTTGTTATTTATCGATATGGAAAGAAAAAGAAAATTGTTCATGGGTTTACTTAAACTAATCAGAATAGAGATTCACTTTAAATTTGAAAAAATAATTAGTCGTGGGGAATACATGATTTGTTCTTTCAATCTTAATGGCAAAAGTGTCAGACGATTTTAAAACCCCTGACTAGACTACATTTCCGTTGATGTATCCGTTATTGTTCCAAACCAGAAAAACGCACTACTAATTTTCAACCTAGTTTTAGGACACACAAATCTCTTCAAGCAAACTAGTCTACCGCCTGCAGGTCCAATCACCCACAACTTTATTAGTGTGTAAAGGCCGAGGCCGGTCTGAAATATCAAATATATATATATATATATATATATAAAATAGAAATAAATAATTACTGTAAAAAAATACATTTTTAAACTTACAACCTTTTAGTAGTTTTTCCTATACATATTAAGACAGTATACGTGGCTCATCATTATGCTACACACACACACACACACACACACACACACACACACACACACACACACACAGACAGATATATATATATATATATATATATATATATATTAACTTTCCTCTTGTATACATGGATAACAATATTTGATTTAACTAACGAAGCTTCCTGTAAAAGTCTACATTATGTTGTCTCTCTCTCTCTCTCTCTATATATATATATATATGTGTGTGTGTGTGTGTGTGTGTGTGTGTGTGTGTGTGTGTGCTTCTCCGCGTACGCGAGCGTGCGTCTGCCTGTGTTTTGAGCGTGCAGTTCTGCGTGTGTGTATGCTTGTAGAGTATGTTTGAGAGGGTGTCTCTATAGATATAAACAGAAGAAAAAGTTATATACGCTTGCATGGAAGGAATATGTTCGAGTGTTTGCTGATAAGTCATTCCAATACTTCATTTTAGAAATTAGGTGGGAACTTTCTTTCCACTACTATATATATATATATACATGCTTCGCATTTTAAGCGCGTAATTTTGAGTGTGTTTGTTGATGCATTTAGATTTGGAGACACATACTCATTTTTTCAGTCCTGGTCTCGTGATCTCATGCGTGCTTCTGACAAAATTCGCTCCCAACTCCCTTCAATATTTATTTATGACTCTCATCTGTTTATCTTTTCAATTTTTGGCATGACCGCATATTTTATTTTATTTTTTCTCGCTAGATCGGGGAAAGTATATTTCTTCATACATTTAAAAATTTTTCTCTTCCTTTCTTTTCACGATTATTCGCTTATTTTTGTTTATACAACTTATTTTTCCCTCGTTTTTTCTCCAATTAAAACAAGGCGACTTCCATTTCCCTGTTTATATCTTTCCCGTAGTTACGTTAACATTTATATAGTGCCCAAATGTTGCAATGTTTTATGGTAGCACTTTTTTTCATTTCAATATTTAAGCTGATTCTTTATAAAGCTGAGAAAATTAAGAAATAATTAATTGTTTTCTCACTTGTCTTTATTTTTTTTATTGAAAGATGAATCGATTTAACATTGTTCAAACTTTTCACGTTCCATACAATTTTATGCACTCTTTTTCCATTTTATCATTTTTTTGTTGTTTTGGGGGGTTTTGGTTCTGCCTTTATTTTGACCGATAACGTTTTTTTTAATCGTATCACCCGGAGCAAGGCGGTAACGCCACGGATGTGCAGGGGGCTACGTAAAAGTGAAAAGATTGGAAAAGAGAAAGCCGGAAACCACCTCCTAAACAGGGGACAAGGGATGAGCCTCTACACCTGTTCAATAGACGTGGGTGGAGTGTGAACCGGGCGATAGATATATCTATCTATTCCAATTGAAAAAAGTAAACAAAGTGAGAAGGTTGGAAAAGAGAAAGCCGAAAACCACGTCCTAAACAGGGAACAAGGGATGAGCCTCTTAACCTGTTCAATAGACGTAGGTGGAGTGTGAACCGGGCGATAGATAGATCTATCTACTCCAATTGAAAAAAAAACAAAGTAAGAAGATTGGAAAAGAGATAGCCGGAAACCACATCCTAAACAGCCAAGAAAGGAAGAGCCTCTTAACCTGTTCAATAGACGTGGGTGGAGTGTGAACCGGGCGATATATCTATCTATCTATTCCAATTGAAAAAAAAACAAGGTGAGAAGATTGGAAAAGAGATATATCTATCTATTCCATTTGAAAAAAAACAAAACAAAGTGAGAAGATGGAAAAGAGAAAGCCCTGAAACCACATCCTAAACAGGAAACAAGGGATGAGCCTCTTAACCTGTTCAATAGATGTGGGTGGAGTGTGAACCGGGCGATAGATATATCTATCTACTCCAATTTTGTTCCTAATTTCTATTTCTATTTCTTGTATCTCCTTGTCTCTCACTCTCATTAAAGTTTTTTTTTAATCATATCACCCCGAGCAAGGCGGTAACGCCACTGATGTGCAGGGGGGCTACATAAGAGTAAAAGCACTAGATAGAAGAGAGTGAAGAGAAGGACCAACCATTTAGAAAGGTGCAAGAGAAAGAAGGGAATACAGGTGTGATGACAGTTGCAGAGGTGGAGAGAAAGGAAAGAATATACAGGGTGGTGAGGAAAGAACTAGAGTCAAGTGGTTAAGAAATGAGTATTAACCTTGCATTTCAATTCCTGGAGGTTGTAGCCTTCAGGAAATCAAGAATAAGGAAGCGAGTTTCACAGGCGGAAAGTGCGAAGAAAGAAGCTGCAGGAGTAGAATGGTCGCCTGCATTTGGTTGATCTCTCTGTGAATGGGTGAGACCCAGTTGCTAGACTGGTTGCACGAGTAAACATCTGTTGCAGAGGCACCAGTGACTTAAATTCGTTAGACCAGAAGCCATGAAATTATTCATAGAACAGACAAAGAGAAGCCACATCCCGTCGGTGGGAAAGTGGCTGTAGTCGAGCCGCCAAGGTGGTACATATCACATTACTGATTCTCCTTTGGAGCCTGTCATGTGGGTCATTTAATAAATAAGAATTTTTCGGTATAAGTATTTCTAATACAAATTTTTTTTTTTTAATTTTTAAAAAAATTTTTTTCCTTTATTTCTTTTTCAAAGGGATTTAATTGTGTTTTGCAGATTGAAAAACACTTTGAGAGTTTTGGAGAGATAACGGACAAAGAAGAATGCTCCAGGAATGAACAAAGGTCTGTTATCAAGTTTTTGGTTGCTGAAGGGTGCAAACCAGTTGAATTTCATAGAAGAATGTCAACTGTGTATGGTGCCACATGTTACAGCCAAACAATGTCTACAAGTGGGTTAAATTGTTTAAAGAAGGACGGAGCAGTTTTGAGGATGAAGCAGACCTGGTAGGGGGGCTACAGAAATGAGGTCGCCTGAGGTGATCGAATCAGTCAATGACCTCATTCAGTCTGACAAAAGGGTGACAGTGGATGACATTGCAAGGACTTTGAGCCTATCATTTGGGGCAGCACACAAAATTGTCCATGATGACCTTCCCTACTCATCAAGACAACGCAAGGCCTCACACAGCAGCCCAAACGGTGCAGACCATCAACGTGCTGTGCTGGGAACTGCTCCCTCATTCCCCTTACAGCCCAGACCTTGACGCTTCAGATTTTCACATGTTTGGTCCCTTGAAAGCGTTCACGAGAGGCACGAAGTTTGAAAGTGACGATGAAGTCAAAAGTGCTGTGAGCGATTGGCTGAGACATCAAGTCCAAAGATTTTTACGCTGAGGAAATACAGAAGCTTGTGAACAGATGGCAAAAGTTTGTGACACTGATGGGTGACTACGTTGAAAAATAAAAAAAGGTAAGTTTCTATCTGTATTAGAAATCATTATATCGAAAAATTCACCTTATTTATTGAATGACCCTCGTAGAAATTCTTATACCGAAAAATTCACCTTAAATCGAGGATCCGAGTTCGAATTCCACGTGAATACCCTGCATTAACATTCGCACTCATACGTATTAATCCGTTTCTTTCTTCCAGGTATGGGTTAAATAACAGAACAGTTTGGGTTCTATAGTTGTGGCTGGCAACCAATCAAGGGCATATCTTTGGACTCTGCCCTTAAACAAATTCCAATGAATCTTTCTCCATCGCTTGGGAGAAAGCCGGCTCAACCCAACGAGGGTGAACGCCGTACAGATACAGAGATAGATATACTGAAAATAGTTAAGGACAAGCTTAGCGACTGATTAGTGCTAAACTTCACATCACAACACTGACATTTCTTAGTGGTCTTTTTTTCTTTCGATCTTTTTTCATTATCTTTCATTCTTTTTATCTATCTCTTTCCGTCAACCTATCTTTCTTTCTTTCTTTCTTTCTTTCTTTCTTTCTTTAGTTGTGTCTTTATACTTACTTTTTCTTTCTTTATGTTTCTAGATCTTTCTAATGTGCTTTCTTTATGTTTTTCTTTCTTCTTTCTTTATAGTTCTTGCTTTTTCCCTTGATCGTTCTTTCGTCTTCATTTTTTATCTCGTTCTCTTTACCTTTTTTTTCGTATGTTCATTCTTTCTCTTAGTTATTTTGATTAAGAGGATACCGATTGTGATGACATATGTTAAAAAGATGTTATGGTCAAACACCCCTATTCCTCAGATAATGAAATCTCCCGCCTATATCAATAGGAGTTAACAGGAAATTAACTCGTGAAGTTCTTGGAAAGTTCTTAGAAGTTCTAGAGAATTCTTTAGAGTTCTATTGGAGTTCAGTAGAGCTACTAATGCAGTTGATCTTAGTCGGCAGTTAGCCGAATATTAAGGCATCAGTTTACAGTGGAAGATTACCAAGTTTCTAACAATTTGGTTGCGTTAAGTCGATTAGCAACCGATATAGCAGATTATAACTTTCAGTGCAAAAATACTCCACAACAAAAGAAAACATTAATAAAGATCAGTCAGTTACGTGCCATACGTGAAACACGCTTGGGCGATCATGTCTCGAAAGAGACATGAATGCCTGGGCAGAAGATTATCCCGCATTTGGTTGCCATTACTTTCTGCCGTAGACTGGTTGCCAGCCAACGCTTTAGAACCCAATCTGTCGTATTATTTAACCCATAACTGCGTTAGACTGGTTGCCGACCAAGGCTATAGAACCCAATCTGTCCTGTTATTTAACCCATAACTGGAAGGAAGAGACGAATTAATACCATTCCTAAGGGTATTTGCGCGTGAGTGAATGCAATGAATTCAACTGGAATTCGAACTTGGCCCCCCGATTTCTCGTTTCGAGCCGATATCCACTGCACCACAACGCACATCCGCTTAATAAAGATACAGAACAATAAAAGAGAAAGAATTAAGAAAACAGATGATAACAGTTGACACAATATTAAAATTTTTGAAAATCAAATTTGACTCAAAGGGAGAAAAAAATTCGCAAACACAAAAACAAAAAAACAAAAAAAATTCGCAAAATGCACAAAAACAAAAAAACAAAAAAACGTTTAGACATAAAATGAAAGGTGCTTAAAAAGTTTGATAAATGCTACAGATTATGACGATTTGATCCAATTATAGTGCTTATGGCAATCCGTAGAATTTACTTGGAACAAAAAGTTTTCATATAAATCAAAAGCGAGTTAAGCAATGACGGAAAATTGGAAATCGACAGAAGAAAAGGATAGGTCGCCTCACCCGATTAAATCTATTCAACATGTTGATTGTAAGATAACTAGAAGGATTATTGGTCGGCATAAGATTAACAAATATTAAGATAAGCACAGGTTACTATGTTGATAGCGGATTTAAAAAAAGACTGTAAATCCCTTAGTCTCGTCAGCAAATAAAAGAGAGACGAAAGGACTATCAACTGTAAGACAACAGAACCTATGGTCTCAACAGGTGATAAAAAAAAATGGTGTGTGGTAATAATTGGTTAGCTCAGAATAAATTTGATACAGATATAAATCTATATATATATATATACAGGTATAAATATGAGTAGAGGAGTAAAATATGCCTGAAACTTTGACACATAATTCTGAATATAAACAGAAAACTGATAAGAAAAAAGGTATGTTTTTAATTAAAAAGAGAAATAGAAATTCTAGGACATAAAAAGAAGAAAGATTGGTTGGAAAAATTAGCACCTATAGAACATATGGAAGGTAAAGAATGTAGAGGGGAAACAGTGAATAACTGACTTAAGAAATTGGTAAATCAGCAAAGATGTTGCTTAAAGGTGCAAGAACAAGGAAATTATCAGGACATATGATAAACCGACATTTTCTTATCTTTAAAAAGTTCTTTATTCTCTATCTTACATTCTAATTCTATCGGTCCTAATTTTAAATATCGGTCTAACTTCCGTTTTGGGGAAATCTTTGGGGTATATTTCCATTCTGATTCTACCTGCTTTTCTTTATTTCCTACTAACAGTATAGCCCGATGTTACTCGGGTGTAATGAAAGCTTTAAAACTAATCCATGGTCCTGGAGCTCAGACTCTTTGGATGTTGGCACGAAAGACTAAAAAGCAATAGTTGTTTCCAGTGAAAGCGAAACCGTAGACTGAAAGAAAAATGAATGGATGTAAGTCACATTTTGATTTCCTGGTATCGATATCAAATGAGTTTTTTCGTCGTAAACTAAATATTGAAGGCTAAATAAGTCCTCTGAATAAATAGTATCATGGCTGAGACTAAGAACTACAACTATACCTACTTAGAGCCAAACACGAAGCCAAAACTAAAAGGGCCGAAAACAATACACACATCCAGGCAGATAAACAGACACACACACAAACATCTTGTCTTTTCTATATATATATATTATCGATTTTCTACACTATCGTAAGAACTGCAACCTTGAAACTTCTGAATATCGTTTCTTATGCCTTTGTCTATGAGTGTATTAAATTTGATTAAAATCGGATCATTCCTTCTATAAACCGACATTTTCGATTATCGATTTTCGATATTTATCGAGGGTACCTCGACACAAAACCTAGCTAAGAAGACTCGCAGACACTTACAGTACAACTGTGTAAACTTTCAAGAAAATCGGTTCAGCCGTTTCGGAGTCTATAGGTAATGGACACACACACACACAGGCACACACTCACATACACAAACACACAGACAATGTTCCATTTATAAATAAGTTTATATTTATCTATGTTCTTTAGAACTGTTTATTTTTTACTCACATTACTAGATCTCGATCTATTGATTTTATGTTCTACCCCCCTCCACCAACGACTATCATATATTGTATTTATCAATCAAAACAATATTCTGATATTTGAGGTGGTCCATACATGGTCAAAAATCATTAAAATTAATGCTAAATATACCGCAAACCCTGACTATTTAACTTATCTAAGAGCTTGTAAATTACTAAGATTAAGACGGTCGGGTAGAGATAAAAAAATATATAGCACCCATAGCTCAGAGGTAGAATCGCCGACTGATGCCAGTTCGGTCGGATTACAATCCTGAGTAAAAGTAATCGGATGTTTAACCGTACTGATGAGCTGTGATACAGCGAAACAGATCTGTCTGCGGATGACTATATATACAAAACCATATACCCACCCCCCTCCGGTTATCATAAATTGTATTTATCAATCAAAACAATATTCTGATATTTGAGGTGTTCAATATATGGTCGAAAATCATTAAAATTAATGCGAAATTTACCTCGAGCCTGATTATTTAATAAATTGTAAAATACTATGGATATAATATATGATTTTTTAATCGGTAATCCATCAAAAAGTATTTGAGTGTTTGGCAACAAAGATGAGGACAGCAGTCTGAACAATGTAAATAGTCTAAATATGATTAAAAATTCTTGACTTGACAAAGAGAATTACTTAGAGCCATAAAACATATCTGCTATTCCATATATTCAACGCAGTTCAAAACACCTGCCACGCCGTTTCTCAAGTTTATTTTCTCTTTCCAGAAAAACAAAAACAAAAATAAAATGAGTGTTTTGTCGCATAAATATCGATTTTGGGAAATTGGTCGGACAGAACAATCTTAAGACGCCTCCACATACCCTACTAATAAAATAATATTGGAAAACTCATAACTTAACATTCGTACTTAACCTGCATCAAGCCAAGTTTAGGATTTTCTAAAATGAGCTTGAATAAAAGGGGGACGCTGAAAATTTCTAAGCTCATCAATCTATAATCCATTGAAATATAAGTTTTTTATGGTTCTTACGCTTGACTATATTTCAAAGCGGATGTGCGATGTGGTGCAGTGGATACCGACTCAGAGCAACAAATCGGGGAGCCGAGTTCGAATTCCAGTTGAATTCAATGCATTCACTTACGCACAAATACCCTTGACAAAGGTATTAATCTATCTCTTTTCGCTAGCTATGGATTAAATAGCAGGGCAGATTTGGTTCTATAGTCTTGGCTGGCAACCAGTCTACCGCAGAATGCAATGGCAACCTACTGCGGGATAATCTTCTTCCCAGTCAGTGAAGTCTCTTTCGAGACATGATCGCTCAAAGCGTGTATCACGTATGGCACTCAAATGACTGACGATATTTCACGGCCTCTTATTTTGGATAATTATTTGATTGATAGATTGTGTGATTGATTCCTTTTTGACGGGTTATCAACTTTTTACAGGTCATTTCAAAGCACGAAATATTTTCAGTGTACACCAGTAAACAGAAAAGCGCTGTACACCCGTAAACAAAAAAGCGTTCTAAACACGTAAACAGAAAAGGACTCTAAACACGAAAACAGGAAAGCGATCTAGAACCGCAAAGAGAAAGGCGCTGTACACCGGTAAGCTGAAAAGCGCTCTGCACCCGTAAACAGAAAAGCGCTCTAAACCCGTAAACAGAAAAGCACTCTAAACACGTAAAAAGAAAGGTGCTCTAAAACCGTAAACAGAAAAGCGCTTTAAACGCGTAAACAAAAACGCGATCTACAATTGCAAACAGAAAAGCGCTCTACACACGTAAACAGAAAAGGGCCCTACACACGAAAACAGAAATGCACTCTAAACCCGTAAACAGAAAAGCGCTCTTAACATGTAAACAGAAAAGCGCTCTAAACCCGTAAACAGAAAAGCGCTCTAAACCCGAAAACAGAAAAGCGATCTACAACCGCAAACAGAAAAGCGCTATACACCCTTAAACAGAAAAGCGCTTTAACAAGTAAAAAAAGCGATTTAAACCCGTAAACAGAAAAGCGATCTAAACCCGTAAAAAGAAAAGCGATGTACAACTGCAATCAGAAAATGCTCTACACCTGTAAACTGAAAAGCGCTCTCCACACCTAAAGAGAAAAGCGCTCTACACCCGTAAACAGAAAAGCGTGCTACAACCGTAAAAAGAAAAACGTACTAAACCCGAAAACAGAAAAGCGATCTACAACCGCAAACAGAAAAGCGCTATACACCCTTAAACAGAAAAGCGCTTTAACAAGTAAAAAAAGCGATTTAAACCCGTAAACAGAAAAGCGATCTAAACCCGTAAAAAGAAAAGCGATGAACAACTGCAATCAGAAAATGCTCTACACCCGTAAACTGAAAAGCGCTATCCACACCTAAAGAGAAAAGCGCTCTACACCCGTAAACAGAAAAGCGCTCTACAACCGTAAAAAGAAAAGCGTACTAAACCTGTAAAAAAATTGCTATACACCCGTAAATTGAAAAGCACTATGCACCCGTAAACAGAAAAGGGCCCTACACACGAAAACAGAAATGCGCTCTAAACCCGTAAACAGAAAAGCGCTCTTAACATGTAAACAGAAAAGCGCTCTAAACCCGTAAACAGAAAAGCGCTCTAAACCCGAAAACAGAAAAGCGATCTACAACCGCAAACAGAAAAGCGCTCAAAACACGTAAAATGAAAAGCGCTGTACACCCTTAAAGAGAAAAGCGCACTGCAGAAGTAAACTGACAAGCACTCTACACCCGTAATCAGAAAAGCGCTCCAAAATTGTAAACAGAAACACAATGTATAATCGCAAACAGAAAAGAGCTCTACACCCGTAAACAGAAAAGAGCTCTTCACCCGTAAACAGAAAAGCCCTTTAACCCGTAAACAGAAAAGCGCTCTTAACCTGTAAACAGGAAAGCGCTCTAAACCCGAAAACAGAAAAGGGATCTACCACAGCAAACAAAAAAACTCTCTACACCCGTAAACTCAAAAGCGCTCTACACCCTTAGAGAGAAAAGCGCACTGCAGACCTAAACAGAAAAGCGCCCTCAACCCGTAAACTAAAAAGTGCTCTACACCCGTAAACTGACAAGCGCTCTACACCCGTAAACATAAAAGCGCTCCAAACTTGTAAACAGAAACGCAATGTATAACCGCAAACAGAAAAGCGCTCTATACGCGTAAGCAGAAAGGCCCTTTAACCCGTAAACAGAAAAGAGCTCTACACCTGTAAACCGAAAAGCCCTCTAAACCCATAAACAGAAACGCGATCAACAACCGCAAACAGAAAAGCGACCTACAACCGCAAACAGAAAAGCTTACTACACCCGTAAAGAGAAAAGTGCTCTAAAAACGTAAAAAAAGCGCTCTATACCCGTAACATAAAAGTGCTCTAAACCTGGAAACAGAGAAGCGCTCTTAACCCGTGAACAGAAAAGCGCTCTTAACCTGTGAACAGGAAATCTTTTTAAACCCGTAAAAAGAAAAGCGCTCTAAACCCGAAAACAGAAAAGCGATCTACCATAGCAAACAGAAAAGCTCTCTACACCCGTAAACTGAAAAGCGCTCTCCACCCTTAAAGAGAAAAGCGCACTGCAGAAGTAAACAGAACAGCGCTCTAAACCCGTAAACAGAAAAGAGCATTGAACCCGTAAAATGTAACGCGAAATACAACCGCAAACAGAAAAACGCTTTTTACCCGTAAAATGAAAAGCGATCTACACCCGTAAACAGAAATGGGGTCTAGATCCGGCAACAGAAAAGCGCTCGAAATACGTAAACAGAAAAGCGCTCTAAAACCCGAAAACAGAAAAGCGCTCTACACCCGTAAACTGAAAAGCGCTGTACAACCGTAAACTGAAAAGTGCTCTACACCCGTAAGCAGTAAAGCGCTCTAAACCCGTAAATAGAAAGGCGCTGTACACACGTAAACAGAAAAGTGCTCTAAACCCGTAAACAGAAAAGTGTTCTACACCCGTAAACTTAAAAGCACTCTACACCCGTAAACAGTAAAGTGCTCTACTCTAGTAAACAGAAAAGCGCTCTAAACCCGTGAACAGAAAAGCGAACGAAACCTTTAAACAGAAACGCGATCTACAACCGCAAACAGAAAAACGCTGTACACCTGTAAACAGAAAAGCGCTCTATACACGAAAACAGGAACGCGATCTACAACAGCAAACATAAGGGCACTCTACACCCGTAAACGGAAAAGCACTCTAAACCCATAAACAGAAACGCGAACTACAACCGCAAACAGAAATGTGCTCTACACCAGTAAACAGAAAAGTGCTCTAAACCCGTCAACAGAAAAGCGGTCTACACCCGTAAACAGAAAAGTTATCTAAACCCGTAAACAGAAAAAGGCTGTACACTCGTGAATAGAAAAGCGCTTTCAAACCGTAAACAGAAAAGCGCTCTACAAACGTTAACAGAAAAGCCTTTTAACCCGGAAACAGAAAAGCGCTCTACACCCGTAAAATGAAAAGCGCTTTAAGCCTGTAAAAAGAAACGCGATCTACAACAGCAAACAGAAGAGCCATCTACACCCGTAAACCTAAAAACGCTATAAACCCGTAAACAGAAACGCGATCTACAACCGCAATCAGAAAAGCGCTCTAAACCCGTAAATAGAAAAGGGCTCTACACCACGTAAACGGAAAAACGCCCTACACCTGTACACAGAAAAGCATACTACACCCGTAAACAGAAAAGCGCTCTAAACCCGTAAACAGAAAAGCGCTCTAAACCCGTAAACAGAAAAGCGCTCTAAACCCGTAAACAGAAAAGCGCTCTAAACCCGTAAACAGAAACCCGATCTACAACCGTAAAGAGAAAGGCGCTCTACACCCGTACAAAGAAAAGAGCTATAACCCCGTAAACGGAAAAGCGCTCTAAATCCGTAAAAAGAAACGCGATCTACAACCGCAAACAGAAAAGTGATCTACACCTGTAAACTTAATAGCGCTATTCACCCGTAAACAGAAAAGCGCTCTACACCCGTGAACAGATAAGCGCTCTAAATTCGTAAACACAAAAGCGCTCTAAACCCGTAAACAGAACATCGCTCTACAGCCGTAAACTGAAATGCACTATACACCCGTAAATAAACAAGCGCCCTACACCCGTGAACAAAAAAGCACTCAAGTCCCATGAACAGAAAAGCGCCATCCAGCCGTAAACAAAAAATCGATCTACACTCGTGAAGAGAAAACCGCTCTACACCCGTAAACAGAAAAGCGCTCTACACACGTAAACTTAAAAGCGCTCTACCACCGTGATATGGACCCGGTATGGTGCCATAAAATAATGAGTCAACGCGGTGATGGGTCAAAAACATATATTACCACAACAAGATATTCAAACAGATACAGAGAGTTAGAAAGAGGAAGAGGAAGTACAGCTGGGCTACAAGTGACCGACAGACTAGGCTGAGCTGAACTGTAGTCGTACTGGAAACCAGTGTCCCTGTCGCCCCGGCTCTCCTCAAAAATAATTAACTCTCGGTTAATATCAGCAAAGATGAGTCCATTAATAAGTGGGTAACTCTTCACAACATCCCCCTTCCAAGAGCTATTCCCCCCGAAATGCTGTTTAATATTTCTTTCGTTTAGGTTCGAGGATCAAAGGAACCGTGAACTTCCTTTTCCTATTAGATCGCCTTCTTTCGGGTGAAACTTGGGGTGCCTTGATGTCAAAATTCTCGAAGATGTTATCTATCGGCTCTTTATTTGATGGTGTTGAATCATTTATGTCAGCTGTCCGACATTTCTTATTTGATTTTGGTGTCACTTATGTATATCCTTGGGACCTTGTATCATGTAGACGAGGTCTCCCCATCTTTGTTTCATAGTGCCCACTTCCCAAAACGTCATGTCATTTTTGTATACTTTAAAAAGTACATTTTGCCACAAGATTAACGTTTTCAGGGAAGTGTGATTGTCTTTTTGAATTTATCTTGCTTGGGGATAAGCTAGTCGAAAACTAATCTGATTTTTCTCGCAAACATCGTTTCCGCCGGTGAAAGTTCCGCTGATGTCGTGGGATTTGGAGTAATTCTATGCACCTGCAGAAACTGTTGCAGCGCCATTCTAAGTAGGTGTGCCCTGTGCTTTCTTAAGTGCTCGTTCCAATGTGTCAACGAAACGTTCCGCTTGCCCATTGGGCCTAGGGTGAGATTGTGGAGTCGTGATATGGTTTACTTGAAACGTTTCGCAGAATTGTTTAAATTCGCAAGATGGGAACTGCGTTCCTTTATCAGTTACCACACAATACGCAACGCCGAAACGTGCAAACAGTTCATGCAGAAAAGCTATCGTGCATTCTGTGGCTGGTCTTTTACATATGAGGATTTAATGGCCCCGAAAAATCGATATGTATCCTCTGCCATTGCTGGTCCGTCTTCGGCCAAGGCTTGCACATAACTAGCGGAGCTTTAGCAGCAAACGCGCACCCTTTGCATGCGTCAATCATTTCTGTAATATATCTGTCCATGTTAGGCCAGTAGAAAAATTACATGAGTCTTTTAGTTCGGTTTTTTCCAGGATGTCCCGTATGAAGGTCACGAAGGATTTTCTTTTGAAAACTTTTTGATATCACCACTCTTTCGTTGTATAATAGTACCTCAACACAAAAAGAAAAAAACCTCAGGCAAACTTGAGTCTTTTTTGTAAATTTTATTCTTTAAGAGCCTCTCTTTTAATGTCGGATAATGTAACTGGGAGCACTCTTATGGTGTTGGCGATCATGTTTTTATTTGATCATGGTTTTATTTCGCAATGCGTTCTCAATGTTGCGATTATCGAGTCTTCGAGTCTGGATAATCCGTCAGCGTGTCAAATATTCTTGAAAAACAAATGCTCTATTTTGAAAATGTATTTCAATAATATTGCTCCCCATCGAATGAGTCTGTTAGCGGTGTACACCGGCAATCCTTTTTTACTTCCATATATTGTCAGCAGCGGCTTGTAATCGGTTTATAGAGTAAAATGCAGATATTTGTGAAATTTGGTCACAGCAAAGATTATATTTAATGCTTCTTTTTCGATCTGTGAAAATCGGGAAGCATGCGCTATCGGTTTCCTCGTTCCGTTCGGAAGCTTATGTAATATACAAGCTCCAATGCCATAAGAGCTGGCATCGCTCGCTACTATAATATCCAATTTTGGGTTATAGTGGGTGAGGAAAAGGTTTGACGTAAGTGTATCTTTTATTTTCTCGAATGCTGATTGACATTCCGGTGTCCAATTCCAGATTTTATCTTTCTTTAAAAGATCATTCAACGGATCTCTCAAGTTATGCATGTTCTTTAAGAATTCTTAATAGAAATTTTCTAGGCCTAAAAAGCATTGCAGTGCTTGTACGTTATTCGCGGCCGGTGTTTCTTTAATCTCCGTAGCCCTATCAGGATCCGGTCGTCGACTGTCTTTATCAATAATGTGTCCTAAATATTTTATTTTGGTTAAATAAAATTCGCACTTATCTACTTTAACTTTAAAAACATATCCCTGGTATTACCGAATACGCTTATTATATGCTCTCTATGGTCTTTCACTGATTCACTCGTAACTAGAATGTCGTCAAGCAGGTCGTTGCGAAATCAAGGTTGCCAGCATGGTGTCCATGACCTGTTAAAAAAGTAGCAGGCGCGACCTTGACTCCAAATGCCAATCTATTAAATTTATAGAGAATCTCTATGTGTATTTATACACAGCAATTTGGAGCGTTCTTCGTCAACCTGGATTTGTAGGTAAGCGTCTGATAAATCGATTTTTGAAAAAAAATTGTCTCCGTTTAATTTGTTGAATATTTTTTCGGGGCTAGGTAGAGGATAATGATGGTCTTTTAACGAAGCGTTCAAACCCGTCGAAAAATCAGCGCATACTCTGATTTGATTTGACTTCTTAACACATACCACTGGAGCAGCCCATTCGGAAGTGTCAATTTTTGACAGCATACCTGCATTTACTAATCTAATTCTTCGTCTATTTGGTTTACCGCTGCAAACGGAACGTTCCTCTTCTTTTTGAACACGAGCTGTGCATTATCCTTTAAGTTGAATTGAGGTTTTATGTTAGTACATTTCCCTAAGCCGCCTGAAAACACCTCCGGGAATTTTTCCTTTAGTTCCAGTTTCAGTTCTTCAATGTTGGACGTTGTAGTTTCTATTTTATGACAGAACATACTCATTGGACAGTCCCACAAATTGAACTTTTCAATCCAATTTGTACCGAAAAAATTTTCCCTATTTTTCATCACATATGCCCTCAAATTTTTAGTTGTTCCATTTAATGTTACTGCGAAAAATACTTCTCCTAAAATGTTTATTTGTTCAACTCTCACAGAGCGTGCCGTTTTTTTAGTTCTCAATAAAATTGGCTTTTACAGTCGCCTCCACGTATGCAAATTTATGATCGTCAGGTCAGATCCACTGTCCAGCTGGAATTTAATTGTTTTATTTAATATTTGCACGATTACATATTTGCACAAATTTCCATCTTCCTTATCGTTTGACTACGTCTTCCGTATTTTATTTTTTGTTCTTCTGGCTTTTTTCGCATACCAGCAACTTGATGTTATATGGCCAGCTTTACCGCAATTCTAGAAGATTTTTTTTCTTTCTTGACAGGCACAACCTCATCCAGTGTAATTTTCTGCAAATGTAACACGGACCTGGTGGTGAATTTTCTTGTCTTATAGTATGCTTGTCACGATATTTTCTTTTTTCTTTTTCTGGGGAGTGGAATTTTGATCTATACATAATTTTTTATATGAGCGACTCCCGACTCCTCGATATTCCTAGAGTGACTTTTACGGATACGACCCTCTGGCAGTCTTCTGTTAATTTTTGGAGGGTTAAACCCGGCTCATTTTCCAGTTTTGTTAGCACTTGATGTCTAACTTCAGCGTCTCCGGCTGAGACCAGACCTTAAGCAAAAATTAGGTATTTAAAGTCGTCAGCAGATAATTCCGCTAATTTGAAATCGTTACAGTATTTATTTACCGTAGCGGCAAATGTTAAATAGTCCTGCTGATCCTCTTTGATGAATTTAGGCACTTCCATCTTTTATGAAAAAGTGATGTTTTCTGCCCAAATAAATTTAACAGTAGCTTGACTGTTTCTGAGAATTCCAGGTCTGTTGTCTTTTTGGGGAGGATAAAATCAACAAACCTACTACGCTCTGCTGTACCCAACTTTCTTTGTAATAAAATCACTTTCTTGGACTTTAGCCAATTATTACAGTCGACATAAAATAAATCCTCGTACCGCCTGTAAAAAGCATCAAAGGTTTTTTCGTATTCAGGTACATACTCAAAAGTTTCCATAGTATTCCAGATATTACTCTGGGAAAAAGCAGTATCGTTCTCAGTTTGTTTGCCATTTAATGATTTAAGCAGTAAATCTTGAATTTGATTTTGTCGTTCCTCGGTCCTTTTAAAGACTTGTTCTTGCAAATCCGTCTGTTGTTTATGTAGCTCCATAAATAATTGTTGTTGTTGTTGTAACTGCTCGTCGCTTTTTTTGTTGTCGATCCAACTTTTTCATTAACTGAATTATCACTTTTTTTAAGTCTTCCATTTTTTGTTCAAACTCAACACGACTAATTTTTCGTAAACACGAGAGGAAAGACACTAACTGTAGTTACAGTTTTTTCGTAAGACGTACGTCAAAAGGAAAGAGATAAGCTCAAAATGAATCTACTTACAGATTTTTCTGTGACGCCGTTCCGGGGTTGTATGGAATTTTTTCATTCAGCCTTTAATTTTTTTCCTTCTCTTTTTTTATTAGTTTCAGGATGTTTTAGATGGGGTATATATTTTTCCTTTCTTAATACTTCGCGTTTTTTCGACCGATTATATATGAGTGGGTGGCTATCACTTGGAAATTGAAATCCAAGTTTGACCGTTGATGTTCAAATTTCCGTTTTTCCGACGTTGCTAGTTGATATGTGGCGATAGTGGTCAAAGAAAAAAGGTTTTCTTTTCTTGCGTTAATTCTTATATTTTCGTCGCTCGTTGATATATCGACAGTGGTCAAAGAAAAATGGTTTTACTTCCCTACGTGAATTCTTACATGTTCGTCGCCAGTTGATATGGACCCGGTATGTAACCATAAAATAATGAGTGAACACGGTGGTAGGTCAAGGACCTATATTACGTCAATAAGAGATACAAAGAGATACAAAGAGATACAAAGAGAAAAAGTAATAATAGATTGGCTACAATTGACTGACAGACAGACAGACTAGGCTGAGCTGAACTGAAGTCGTACTGGAAACCAGTGTATCCGTCGCCCCGGCTCTGTACTCGAGAGTAATTAACTTTCGGTTAATATAAGCAAATAACAGTCCATTAATAAGTGGGTAACTCCCCACAAAAACCAGTAAACAGAAAAGTGCTATAAACCCGTAAACAGAAAAGCACTCTGCACCCATTAACAGAAAGGCGCTCTACACCCGTAAAAAGAAACGACCTCTTCACCCGTAAAAATAAAAGCGCTTTACTGCCGTCAACAGAAAAACGCTCTAAACCCGTAAACAGAAAAGCGCTCCAAACACGTAAACAGAAAAGCACTATGCACCCGTGAACAGAAGGCGCTCTACACCCATGAACAGAAAGGTGCTCTACACCCGTAAAAAGAAAAGCGATCTACATCGGGAAACAGAAAACCGCTCTACACCCGTGAACAGAAAAGCGCTCTAAACACGTACACAGAAAAGCACTATACACCCGCGAAGAGAAAAGCGCTCTAAACAAGTAAAGAGAAAAGCGCTCTACACACATTAACAAAAAAGCGCTCTACACACATTAACAAAAAAGCGCTCTACAACTAAGAACGGAAAAGCGCTCTAATCACGAAAAAGAAAAGCTCTGTACACCGGTGAAGAGAAAAGCGATCTAAACCCATAAACAGAAAAGCGCTCTACACCCTAAACCAAAAAACGTTCTAAACCCGTGAACAGTTAAGCACTGAAAACACATAAACAGAAAAGCGCAATACACCCGTGAACAGAAAAGCGCTCTACACCGGTGAACAGAAAAGCACTCTACACCGTCAACAGAAAAGAACTGTACACCCGTCAACAGACAAACGCTCTTAACCCGTAAACAGAAAAGCTTTCTACTCCCATGAAAAGAAAGAGCTTAACTGAAAAGCGCTCTAAATCCGTGAAGAAAAAAGCACTCGACGCACATTAGCAGAAAAGTGCTCAACATACGTGAAGAGAAAAGCGCTCTAAACCCATAAACAGAAAAGCGCTCTACACCCATGAACAGAAAAAGGCTCTAAACCCATAAACAAAAAAGCCATCCAAAACACGTAAACAGAAAAGCGACACACACCCGTGAATAGAAAGGTGCTCTACACCCGTAAAAAGAAAAACGATCTACATCCGTAAACAGAAAACCGCTCGACACCCGTGAACAGAAAAGCGCTCTAAACACGTAAAGAGAAAAGCGCTCTACATCCGTGAACAGAAAAGCGCTCTTAACACGTAAACAGAAAAGCGTTCTACTCCCATTAAAAGAAAGAGATTAACTGAAAAGTGCTCTAAATCCGTAAAGAAAAAAGCGCTCGATGCAAATTAACAGAAAAGCGCTATACACCTTTGAACAGAAAAGCGCTCTAAACCCGTAAACAGAAAAGCGCTCTACACCCGTGAACAGAAAAGCGCTCTTAAGCAGTGAACAGAAAAGCGTTCTAAACCAGTGAACAGAAAAGCGCTCCAATACGTAAACAGAAAAGCGCTATACACACATGAACAGAAAAACCCTCTAAACCCGTTAACAAAAAAGCTCTCTAAACCTGTAAACAGAAAATCGCTCTACAACTGTAAACAGAAATGCGCTTTACACCGCAAATAGAAAAATAAAATTAATGCCGTTCATATGGCAACTCAATGACGCATACTCAATTCATAACACAAGAACAGATTTTGATTCTTAGTTTTTGTGTTTAATTCTTATCTGCGATATTCACAAACCAATTGTATCCTCATCTGACCGTTTCAAAATATTTTGATTGGGAAGATTTTCACGAATGAAAACATCGTTTAAGAGTTAGTCGAAAAGATTTAACATGAATTTTATAGAAACGATATCGAAGAGCAGCTTGATATATGCCAACAATTCATTGCAAATCATGTTGAATTAATTGAAAAATTTAATTGTATTCCATATTTTTAAAGAATCAAGTTAACAAAACAAAAATTATTCATGAGTCAAACTAATATTCAGATGGCAAATACTATATGAGAATGTCTTCGATAAGACCATTTCCGCATAATCATATTGATTGATTGTGTCCAGAAAGTGACGATGTTGGTATCATGTATCGATACATAATTTGATCAAGATTTTTCTCCATATAATTAAAATAATTATATTTTATAAACGCAAATTTTTGATTTGAGAAAATATTTTCTAGTTGACATTGGAAATGCGATATTTTTCCATACGTCATTATCTTATTTTATTTCAAAAGGAGAGTCGCGATAGTTCTCTATACGCCATATTCATAATTTATTTCGAGAGGAGAATTGCAATTGTTTTTCTTTTACGCCATTATTTTATTCCTATTTCAAGAGGATACTTGCAATAATTCTCTGTACGCCATAATATTTTATTTCAAAATGAGAGTTGCGATTGTTCTATATACGTCATTATTGCATTTCTATTTCAAAAAGAGAGTTGGAATAGTTTCATATACGTCATTATCATAATTAAATAGGCGTAAGAAATAAATGCCAGATAGAACTCAATGTTTACGTTCAAACTCTTTTCCTCGATTTTATCCCGAGAAGTTAAATTCTGATTGTCATTCGAAGATGAGAAATCCTGAAATGACATCATTCGATGATTGCATATCCCGAAATTAAGTTTTTCGAAGATAACATATTCTGATGTAACATATTTCGATGTTGATATATCCTAACATATCTTCTTTTGCAGATGACATATGCTTACAACTGTACAAGCTCAGATATGAAGCAACCTTAGAATTACATAAAAACATAATTAAAGTCAGGGAAGGAAAATTGTTCAATATATAAGATAACGAAGATAAATTAAGAATTAGGCGTTAAAACAAAAGTAAGTGACTTGGATTGTATTATAGACTAGCAGTATAGCTGGGTAAAGTATTAAGACACAGGAAACTTTCACTAGAAACAAAGAAGAGAGTACTGGATTGCTATGTGATGTCAATTCTTCAATATGGCAGTGAATGCTGGACAATATCAACAAAGATGAAGGGAAAACTTGAAGCATCTGAAATGTGGTTCTACAGAAGGATGCTGTGAATATCGTGGACCGAGCATGTGAGCAATGACTAAAGAATTAAACGAAAACAAAATTAATATTGAGCATCAGGAAGAGACAACTGAAGTTCCTGGGACATGCAATGAGGAAGAAGGGCTTGGAGAACCTAAAACTAACAAGCCAGATAAAGGGAAAAAGAGACAGAGGAAAGCAGCGGATAACATATTTGAAGGGTCTGAGCAGGTGTATGACAGAATGGGGGATGAGAGACGTTACAGGAGAAAGCATGCTAAGAGCGTCTAGGGATAGGTAGACTTGGAAGGCCATGATTGGCTACGTCCTGAAAGGACAAGGTACATAGAGGAAGAAGTATAGCCCGGTGTTGCTCGGGTGTAATAAAAGATTTAAAATTAATCCATGGTCTTGGAGCTCAGAATAATTGAAGGTTGGCACAAAATACGTAGATTTTAAGACTAAGAACTACAATTATATCTACTTAGAGAAAACCCGAAGCAAAAACCAAAATAAAAGGGCTGAAAATCTGATTTTGATCATACCCGATAGAATATCGGGGTTTCGATTTCCAATATCGGAGTCAAATAAGTCATCCAAGGATAAACTAAGTATGGCCATGAAATCTTATCGTACCCATCGGGAGTAAAATTTGAGAAAATGAGCCATATTGATGGCTGAATATCGGTTTTTGTTCAGATTCGATAGAATATCGGGGGTATCGATTTCTGATATCGGGGAAAATGAGTCGCCTGAAAAGGTCTACTAATGTTTGAGACTAAAATCTCTAATTTTACCATGTTAGAGCAAATTCTTCAGCAAGAACCACGATAAAAGGGATGAAATCCTGATCTTGATGCGACCTGATCGGATATTGGGGTATCTATTTCTAATATCTGGGTAGGGGGAATCGAAAAGATATGTAGCCCATGATGTGACTGGAAGCCTAAAGTATATTTGGATGAAGTTTGATTTGAATTGGATAAAAATTGTGGATTTGTATAAAGGACATACAGACAGACACACACATACACAAATATCTTGCCTTTTATATATATAGATATTCCCTGTCCTGTCACAATGTTAGGCACATAGGCGTTTATATAAAAATGCTTGTACCCAACTGATACCTAATAATAACTGCATCGTTCATTTCGAGAGTTCTTAATTAGTTGTGATGCTAATCTGAAGTCTCTAGTTTCGCTTTTCTTTTATATTTCAGTTGGCAATCACACAATATATCGGCAATAACCTTGGTCTCACACTTTCAGCGGACCTCAAATGGAATGACTATATCGAATCCATTGCTAAATCCGCTGCTATGAAAGTCGGTTCTCTGTGTAGGGCCCGGAAGTTTTTTCCGTCTGAATCTATCCTGCACATTTATAAATCTACCATCCGCCCGTGCATTGAATACTGCTGCCATATCTGGTCGGGTTCCCCCGCTGTTCTCCTCGGGCTTCTCAATAAGGTTCAGAGGAAGGTCTGTAATGTGATAGATACCGACTTGGCAGACCGCCTGCAGTCTCTATCTCACCGGCGTGACGTGGCTTCCCTGTGTCTCTTCTATAAATACTTTCACGGCTTCTGCTTCGATAAACTTAGATCACTAGTGCCCGCTAAATACGTATTTGAACGAGATACTAGATTAGCAACTAGATCCCACCCTTTTACAGTGAAACCGATAAAATGCAGCCGTAAATTCTACTCCAACAGTTTCTTTCCTCGCACTTCCCGACTGTGGAATTCTCTTCCAAACGATTGCTTCCCCGACGGCTACAATCTCCAGGAGTTTAAGGTCAATAGACACCTCCTAACACACTAACCTGCTCCCATTCTATCAAACACTCTTCCCATCTACCCAACCCTCATCCTCGCTATCCTTACTCATCTGTCACCTTCCTCCTGACATTCCCTATGTCTAACCACTCCTTCTCTTTACCTTCCCCTATTGTAGCCCCATGCGCAATAGTGGCAGTGGAATGCCTTGCTTGGGGTGAGATGATTAAAAAAAAAAAAAAAGAACCGGCTTAAATCTGAAAAAAAATGATTAGATTGAACAGGGAATACTATATCTAAATATTTGTTTTTTGCTGACACTAAGTCATTTTATGTATTCAATTTTAAAAGTTTCAGCAATATTAATATATGCAATAGGATTAAATCTAGATTATGACAATATCACGAAATAGGATTAACATCATCTTCTAGATATTGGTGATTCTAAACAAATTTGAAATACAATATTCCATAAATAATCAGCAATACCTCCTTAAGATTTGTTGTTAGAATTAACAATGACACGAGAGTCATTTAATAAATAAGGTAAAGTTTTCGGTATAAGGACATCTAATACAGATAGAAGCTTACTTTTTTATTTTATTTTTAACGTAGTATCCCAGCAGTGTGACACACATTTCCCACCTGTGCTAAAGCTTCCGTATTCCCTCAGCGTAAAAATATTTGACTACATCGTCACTTTCAACTTCGTGCCTCTTGTAAATGCTTTCAAGGAACCAAACAGGTGAAAGTCTGAAGGGGCAAGGTCTGGGCTGTAAGTGGGACGAGGGAGTAGTTCCCAGTCCAGCTCTTCTGTTTGTCCTCTGCAGTAAGCATCTTTGGCACCCACTGCCAAATGACCTTCAAATAAGCAAGGTCGTTATGGAAAATTTTGTGTGCTGTCCCAAGAGAAAATCTTTTTAAAAAGGTAAGCTACTCTCAGTATTAGAATCCTTATACCGAAAAATTCACCTTATTTATTGAATGAACCTCATATATTCTCCGATATATTCTGAGTTAATTCTGAGATACATTTTTATCATTGTCTATGATTATTCGAACTGTTTTCATTGTAGCAGAGTATTGACAGTCTTTAATTGCATGAAATTGCAGGAAGAGCATTTGGAGGTACTACAAATTGGAAAATAATTATTAAAATTCCCAGGATAGTAGGTTTATTGATAAAACAGAAATGAAAAAGAAAGAGTGATGAGAATCATGATTTTAACATTAAAAAGAATTTAAGAGCGGTTACAGGTGAATCGATCTCAGGAATAAATTATAGTATAGAATAAACTACTATTAAAGATACAGTAAAACTAAACAAAAACAAGGTACCCCAACCTATCCACTTTCTGCCAATTAGAAAAAATGATTGATGAGTTGTCTGAATTTTTTATCCTTTTTTTAACAGTCGAGTAGAGAGAAAAAAATTATTTATAGCGCCTATTAATCCGTCTCTTCCCTCCAGTTATGGGGTGAATAACAGGAGAGATTGGGTTCTATAGCCTTGTCGGCACTGTCGACCGCAGAAAGCAATGGCAACCTACTGCAGGATAATCTTCTGCCCATTCAGTCATGTCTCTGTTGAGACATGATCGCCCAAAAGTGTTTCACGTATGGCACATAGATGACTGACTGAATATAATAGTGGAAAAATGATTGATGAGTTGTCTGAATTTTTTATCCTGAGAAATGAATTTTTAAAAATTTTTAGGTTATACTATCTGTTCATAAAGTTATATTTTTAAAGAAACTGTGATGTAATTTTTTCTAGAAAAAGAAGACATCTAAATTTTGCTTAAATATGCTTATTAACAGATTTCCTAAGACTAAGACGGTCGAGTAGAGAGAAAAAAAATTATATATAGCGCCTATAGCTCAGAGGTAGAATCGCCGACTTACGCCAATTCGGTCGGAATAATTTAGTGAGATTCGATGAACTTATCATTAATTTAAGTTTTGCTACTTTGCTGGATGGAAAAAGTATTAATCCGTCTCTTCCTTCCAGTTATGGGTTGAATAACAGAAGAGATTGGGTTCTATAGCCTTAGTCGGCAACCAGTCTACCGCAGAAAGCAATGGCAACCTACTGCGGGATAATCGTCTGCCCAGTCAGTCATGTCTTTGTCCAGAGAGGATCGACTAACGTGTTTCACGTATGGCACTTAATTGACTGACTGAATATAATAGCTGAACATGATTAAGGCTTTACTGGGCATAAAGTGGGGGATCTATTTTATATTGTTATGAAGTAATAAATTGATCCCCTACTTATTACTACTTAATGATATAATACATTTCTTCCCCCTTAGGTACGAATCAAATAATAGGACAGATTGGGTTCTCTAGCCGTGGTCGGCAACCAGTCTACCACAGAAAGCAATGGCAACCTACTGCGGGATAATCTTCTGCCCAGTCAGTCATGTCTCTATCGAGAGATGATCGCCCAAACGTGTTTCACATATGGCACTTAACTGACTGACTGAATATAATAATTGAACATATGATTAAGGCTTCTACTGGGCATAAAGTGGGGGATCTATTTTATATTGTTATGAAGTAATAAATTGATCCCCCACTACTTACTACTTGATATGGGCTTTTCTATTTCTTTCCACGTAACTTCCTTAATTATTGTGATATTACCACTAGCGTTTAGTGGTAAGTTCCACATCCATATTTTATTTTCGCATTCGCAAATGTTTTCTGATTCATTTTTCCGTCGCAACGATACAATTGTTTTTCAGTGAGAATTTTTCTAACTAAAGAACTAATCTAAGCGTTTAAAGAAAGAACTGTAAGTCATCAAAAACCTTTGAAGTTAGTCTACAAAGTATTGCTTCCAGACGTCACAACGAAGGCCAAAGCAAGACTTGACATAATAACCTTAGAGAACGGGTTATAACAGTGGCGACGAAGAATCAAATCTCGTGAATTATAGCAGGAGTGACGAGATATCGAAACTGATTAAAGTTATAACTGGAGTTACATCAATTTTGAACCCATATCAAGTAATAACAATTAGGGAAATATTTGTTGCTTCTTCTTTTTCTTCTTTGTGCCATGTCCCTTCAGGACGTAGGCGATCATGGCTTTCCACATCTCCCTATTTCTGGTGGCTCTTAGCACACCTTCTCTTGTTACACCATGCAACCCTCGTTCCATCATCCACCTGATTAAATCTTTCAAATATGTTATCTGCCGCTTTCCCCTGTCTCTTTTAACCTCTATCTGACCTGTTAGTATCACATTCTCCAAGCCCTCTTTCCTCATTGCATGTCCCAGGAACTTCAGTTGTCTTTTCCTGATGATCTGTATTTATTTCCTTTTCGTTTCCATCATTTCCAAAACCTCATCATTGCTCACATGCTCGATCTATGATATTCGCAGCATTCTTCTGTAGAACCACATTTCAGTTGCTTCAAGTTTTTCCTTCATCTTTGATGATATTGTCCAGCATTCACTGCCATATTAAAGAACTGACAACACATAGCATTCCAGTACTCTTCTTTGTTTCTAGCGAAATTGTCCTGTTTCTTAATAATTTATTCAGCTTTTGAAATGCATTCTTGTGCTTTTAGGAATATAAATGTATAGAAACTGCTGTGACCATAAAGTGACGGGTCAGTTTATATATTGATTGTAATATGGAATTGATCCCCCACTTTATATCCAGTATGCTTCTGTAGAACCATATTTCACTTGCTTCAAGTTTTTCCTTCATCTTCGAAGATATTGTTCAACATTCACAGCCATATTGAAGAACCGACATCACATAGCAATCCAGTACTCTCCTTTTTGTTTCTAGCGAAATTGTCCTGTTTGTTAATACTTTACTCAACCGAGAATTTGAACTCCATTATCTTGAATTTGTATCTTTGTGCGTAGAAAACAAGAGAAAAAATTCTTCAAGAATAGAGGAAATATTAGCTCAGTTTGTAAAAATTTAAAAAAAAACAGCAACAACCACAACAACAACTGCAACAATTGTTAAATTACCAGAATCATTGGCAATGAAACTATTTCTGGATGAATCAGAAATTCTCCATTGTCTTTTACTCCTGCCGCGCTGACAAACACCAAACCTGAATTTACCGTTTCTGCATTTTTTCAAAGATATGAACACATTTTTAGAGAAGAATGCATTGAAAGGGAAAACAAAGAGCAAAACCAGACTTTTTTTTTTGGTGGGGGGGGGGGGGAGTTAGCACCATTAAAACAGGAAAGATACTGTGAATTCGTAATACCGAAAAAGGCAGGAGAAATTTGTTTGAATTAGAAGTTAATTATTTGAAAATATTTTAAGCGACAAAGGCTCATTTGCTTGAACAAAAAAAAAAAAAAACGAAAATTTTATCACATACGCTGGAACGTAAAAGATTCAGACTAAACGAACTCTCTCCGGGTATGTTTAAAGTGTTAATTTTCGTTCACGGGTGTTATGAGGAAACACGCCTATTCCGCAGATGATGGACTCCCCCTCCTATATTAATAAGAGTTAACAGGAAGTTCTTGGAAAGTTCATAGAAGTTCTTTAGACTTCTATTGGCGTTCAGTAGAACTACTAGGCAGTTGATATTAGTCGGCAGTTAGTCGAATACTAAGGAGTCAGCTTACAGTGGAAGATAACCAAGTTCTTAAGATTTTGCGTACTTCAAGTTGATTAGTAACCGACCTAACACGATTATAACCTTCAGTGCGAAAACTACTCCACAACAAAGGGTTAACGGTAAATAAAGATACAAAAATAAGTGAGAAAATTCTAACAAAACTTAAACAGATCATTAAAGCTATGCTAGAGGAAACAGAGGACGAATCCCAGAGAATCTGAAGTGTAGGGAGCTGGTTAATGTTTCTTTTGTTCGGTCTTGTGTTCTTCTTAACCGAGCTCCCTACAGCTTACAAGTTTTATGTTGAATAATATTCATCAGAAGTTTTTTCGTCAGAAGGTTGGTTGTGGGCAGTTGGAATATGTGGATTAGTGTAGAAAATTGGAACAATCAAATATACGCTTTGAATGCTAAAATAGAAATTTATTTCAAGAAAGAGTTGTAGAAATTAATGTTCATTGAGAAAGTAATGAGTAGAGTTCGTATTGAATGATGAGGTTGATATATTAAGAGTTCATACAAACTGTTTGTAGCAGTAATTGTTGAGATAGAGAAGGAGAAAGAGAGAGAGAGAGGACAATGTTGAAGTTGAGAGTTACATCTTTGATGTGTGTCTGAAACCGCCTCCTATGAAATGACCGCTGTGACAGGTTAGAGACCATCCTTAAATATTGAAAACTCATGTGGGGTGGCTCAAAGAAACAATTTTTTCTTTAGATATGGAAAAACCGTTTTTCTGACGTATTTTGAATTTTGCGGTTAGATGACCAATCAGAATCCACAGATCTGCTACAGGTACGTAAAAGGAATTTGATATTTATTTTTGGTTTACCTCCAGAACTGCTGCGTAGAGCCCAGATGCGCAAAGACCAATTTTGGTCATTTGCTTTCTGGATCTCTGAGAGCAAACTTTCGTTTGCTCGGTATCACCACAAATACTAAATCTGAGACGTGATGCCGTAGAAATTAAAGAAAAAGCAATTTGAATTTATTTTTTAATTATTTTCTTCCTTTTGGTTCTTATCTTTTTTGTCTAATTTTTGTTCCTGTTTTTTACTAACCTAAGTTCTCTACTTGTCGCTCTTGTAATGCACTGCGACTATGTTTGTGTAAATTGTTTTTAATTATCAAATTTAGGTTCAACTTATACTAAGTTAAAACTTAGTTAACTTCAGTCACACATTTATTCTTTTTTTTTAATTGGAGTAGATAGTACCTTCTATCGCCCGGTATCGCACTCCGCCCCCTTCTTTTGGTGATCGCCTTGTTTCTTGTTTAGGAAGGGGTTCCCGGTTGATCTCTCTCTTTTTCGGTCTTTATGTCGGGTCGGCCGGAAGCTTTTTGCAGATGGTGAGTATGGTGGCAATGTCTCTTCATTCTGAGGGTACCGGGTTGGCAGTTTCCTGGTTGCTGCTTCCGACTGGTAGTTAGGAGCCCGAACTCTTGCGTAGCATCTTGAGAGGCTGCTTTGATGAACAGTTGAATAATATCGGGGTTCCTGTAGTGCCATTTCGCGCATGGACGGGAGTCCCTGCATGAATTTCCGATGGGCAACCCCGAGGCCACATTATGCTGCATTCACCATCCTTCACCTGCTGCAATTAACGACCATCTGACCCTACTCTAGACCTCTCTCTATCCACAACTATAACCAGCATGAAATTAAACAAACAAAATAGCAAGCCTAAACCAGCTAGTCGTAAATCGCCCAAACCTATCTGCGTTACCTTCACAAATATACGAGGTATTCGCAGTAACTTTAATAGTGTAGAATCTTTCCTTCTAACTAACTCACCCGATATCTTAGCTATATGTGAGACTAACCTTGACCCTTCTATCCCCTCTTCAGAGCTGTTCGTTCCTGGTTACCTTCCTCTCTTCAGGAAGGACTCCAATGTCCATATGCATTCGGTCCCTCGTTTGCTCGGTATCACCACAAATACTAAATCTGAGACGTGATGCCCTAGAAATTAAAGAAAAAGCAATATGTATACGTACAAGCGAAAGAAAATATACAAAAATCAAAATAATCAATATTACAGATGTTGAAGTCTACATCTTGGAAACGACTGTCCCTTTAAATATTTAAAATACTATAAATAAGGCAATGTACAAAATAAAAATTCACACTGCTCAGCTAAACCAAGAAGAATTCTCACAAGAAAAAATTCGTACATAGCATTGCGACGAAAAATGTAATCACAGAAATCGAAAGATTTGTGAATGTGAAAAAAATAATGAGTATGTGAAAATGCTACTCGACATTGAGAGTGATATCACAATAATTAATGAAGTCTCATGAAAAGAAATCAGATAGCATATATTAAGCAGGGCTTCGAATTATGAGAAATTGCGTTTTTATTGGTCAAATAGTGTGTAATAAATCTGTAAAATATATGTTTGTTGTGTTAAAAATACTACTAAATTATTCAGCATTGAGTGGATAGTATTATTTAAGTTTTGGAATTTTTCTACAAATACCAATTGCAAAAATATAAATGGATAATCAACGAATTTTTAAAAAAAGAAGGAAAAAGCAGAGTTAAAATTTAAAGGGGAAATTAAACAAATATTTTTCATATATTATGTGTTGGTTAAGTTTTCCAAATTAGAAGCAACATTTTAAGTGGAAAAAGTATTGAAACCAAAATGGGGTGTACCATTCGGAGCATTGAAGCAAATCAATTTAGACAGACATAAAAAAAATAGGAGTCATAGAAAAGATTAACCATTCAACCAGCACTGTATTTGAAAAAATATAAAAATAAAAAAAAATTGTACTGATTTTTCGAGAACGTTAAACAACCTCATTACGGCCAGTTCCCAAGAGAACCCATTACAACCAAATTTTCCAGAGAAAATTCTTGCCAATTTGAACGGCGAAAAGAATTGACAAATACAGGTTGAATATGAATAGGCAAAGTCAATAATTATAAATTCTCATAAGGGTTTGTATAACGACAACCGACATTTTTTATATAAAACTAGCAGTATAGCCCGGAGTTGCTCGGGTGTAACGAAAGTTTTAAAACTAATCCATGGTCTTGGATCTCAGACTCAACCCAAAGAACATTTGTGTGAAGTTTGGTGAGAATCGGATAAAAATTGTGGATTTGTATAAAAGACATACAGACAGATAAACAGACACACACACAAACACCTTGCCTTTAATATATATATATATATATATATATATATATATATATATAATCTATTTTCTATCTATTGTAAGAACTGCAACCTTGAAACTTCTGAATATCGTTTCTTATGCCTTTGTCTATGAGTGTATCAAATTTCATTAAAATCGGACCACTCTTTCTATAACCCGATTTTTTCGATTATCGATTTTCGATATTTATCGGGGGTACCTCGACACAAAACCTAGCTAAGAACACACGCAGACGCTTATAGTACAAATGTGTAAATTTTCAAGAAAATCAGTTCAGCCGTTTCGGAGTCTATAGGTAACGGATACAGACACAGACACACACACAGAGACACACACACAGACACACACACAGAGACACACACACAGACACACACACACACGCAGTTCTTACACTAGTGCAGAAAATTTGATATCGATACCAGAAAATCAAAATTTGACATACATCCATTCATTTTTCTATCAATCTACGGTTTCGCTTTAACTGGAAATAACTATTGCTTTTTAGTCTTTCGTGCCAACGTCCAAATTGTCTGAGCTCCAGGATCATGGATTAGTTTTAAAGCTTTCATTACACCCGAGCAACGCCGGGCTATAATACTAGTTCGTTAATATATTTATCTTCAGTGACTTCAATGCCCACCACGCGAAATGGCTGAAAGACTCTGTCATTGATCTTGCTGGCGTCTATACACTGAACTTGGAAATTAATCAGTCTCGAAAACAAGAGGTGGATTTCCCTACGCATTTTCTGATATTCATTAAGGATATGAAACTTTACCTTCTTGGCAAATCTCGTCATACTGTGATTTCTTTTTAATATCTCTTTCCGCTACCCGTCTTTTCAGGAATCTTCTACCAGTAGAACTGCTACCAACGAGCGGACAGCGACTCGTTCCCCGATTTTCTTTGCAATGTCCGTTGGAGAAAATTTTATAGTCTCCCTGTTGAAGAAAGTGCTTTTGAGGTCTCCTCCTGGGGAAAAGTCGACATCGATGCTTTCATCCCAGCCAGGAAATTCCGACTCATTCATTCATCTACCTGTTTTTCTCCTGCTTGCTCGACAGGGTATAAAGGGTGTTAGGAAATGGGTAAGAGAAGGATGGGAATACTGGTGTGGTGAGAGTGGAGTGGACGGTGAAAAGAGCATGAGAGAAAGGATGCAAGTCAATGAGATAGGAGACGACTATTGACCTTACATTTGAATTCTTGGAGATTGTAACTGTTGGGTAAGCAAGTACACGGAATGGAATTACACAAGCGGGAATAGAGTATAAATTCGGGTTTCATTTTATGGATTTCACTGTAAAAGAGTGAGACCTAGTTGTTAATCTATTAGCTCGAGTAAATTTATACATAGGGGGAACCAATGAGCTAAGTTCATCGTAGCAGAAACCGCGAAAGTATTTGTGGAAGAAACACAGGAAATCACATTACGCCGGTGAGAAAGTGACTGCATCTGAGCCGCCAAGTTGGGATTAGTCATATTACAGATTCTCTGTTGGATTTTGTCAAGGATCCCTAGGTGGACAGCAGGGGCACCTGACCAGATATGACAGTGGTATTCAATGGGGGATGATAAATTTATATATGTGCAGTATGTTTTCAAACGGGAAAATCTTCCTCGCCCTACAGAGTAAAATGATGCTAAGCTGTTGTTTGCTGAAAAAATGTATAGCTTCTAGCATGTTTGCTTTCAAAGACTACTGGTTGCTCTGCAAAAGTGCGCTAAACAAACAACAGCAAACCCTTAATCATTTTTAGGTCCTCACGTCCAAAGCGGAAAAGTTTGAGAGCTTTGATCATAAATTCTCTTCCACCTCCACACTTGAGTACTACACCCGACTTCCCACCTAGAACTGAGGTTCCACTAAGTGATGTATATATAACTCCGTCTCTGGTCTCTTACATAATTTCTAAGCTTGACTCCCATAAGACAAGTGTACGTATTCCAGTCATCGTCTTAAAGAAATATGCACCTGATCTCTCTTATGCTATCTCCAAATTTTATGACTATTGCCCGTTTGCTTCCTGTTTCCCTGCTTGTTGGAAATTTTCCTCTGTAGCCACTGATTGTAAACAACTCTGAGCAGCCCTCAGAATCCCTTGTAATTATTACACTACTCTTAGCCTTTACCATTTTTGTTGACGTGTTGAAGGCTATTATCAATACTGAAATGGTTCATCATCTCACATTCCACAACCTACTCTCTGACAAGCAGTATAGCATCCTCTTCACAAAGTCTACCGCTGATGTACTAACGTCTATAACGGAATATATATATATCACAGAAAAATGAAAGAACACGTAGATTAAAAACCAACTGTTCAAGTATTTACTTATAGAAAATGTGCTTGATACAGAGTAGACCTTAATATTTTAATTTTAAAATAGTTTCCAAAACATAATATCACTACACAAAAAATTTCATGTTTCAACACAAAACTGTTCCTCTTCAGGTGATATTTTAAAATATATTTTGACATATTACATTTTATATATATATATATATATATAACATGTTTATTATATATATATATATATATATATATATATATATATATATATATATATATATAATACATTTTGACATATTACATTTTATGTATATATATTTATGATATAATATGTTTAAATTTATAAAGCATGTTTATAGCGCCCATAGCCGAGAGGTAGAATCGCCGACTTACGACAGTTCGGTCGGGTTTTTTATCCTGGGTAAAAGCAATCGGATGTCTAACCGTACTGATGTGCTGCGAAACAGATTTGTCTGTAGATGACTACATATGTGGGAATATTTTTTTGTTTAACATTATTATTTAAACAAATGACAATTCAAATTGTCGGCTAATGCCAATTTCGTATAATTTTGTAATACACACACACACACACACTGATATATATATATATATATATATAGCACATAATGAGCCAGACGAAACTACCTAGGTTTCTCCTATTTAGTTCGCTCTACCTTTGTATTGATCGCTTTCTTTTAGATGGTTACTCGTGTCGTTTTTTTTTCTTTGGGCTTCGTGCTGATTTCGGTCCGAAAACTTTTGTCTGACTTTCATGCCCTAAGCTCTATTTTTTTACCATTTTTTTTCTACGTTCAATAGTTTTCAAGGAAGGTTTTCGACATGAGTATAATTATAATCACACACACACACACACACACATATATATATATATATATATATATATATATATATATATATATCATACTTTGCCCTGAAACGCTCGAAAGCATTTCACAAGTTTTGGTAAGCTGTCATTAAACTCCAGTTACAGGGCTACGGTATTTCTGGACGATTATTCGATTTAATCTAATCGTTTCTATTATATCGTAAAATGAAGGACATTTTCAACGGGCATGCTTCCAGATCTTTTCATACTGACGGGGACCTTGCTCAAGGCTCTATCTATGTGCTACGCTTTTTCTGATCTTCATCACTGATCTTCCTGATGTAGTCCATTCTCAAGTAGACACCTATGCTGATCTCATCACCATTTACTCCCGTCTCAGTAAGAAATCTGCCAATATTGACAAAGTAAGCTTCGTTGCTGCTCTGTGAAGGACTGAGGTAAGAATTGGCTCAAAAATTTTAATGCTTCCAAAATGAAGCTGCTATCCTTTAATGACCGCAGAGAAATTCTCCTACTTTCAGTCAGTATAGATGACGCTAGCCATTTTGCTCATTTATCCGAGGGTCATTCAATAAATAAGGTGAATGTTTTGGTATAAGCACATCTACAAGGGTCATTCAATAAATAAGATGAATTTTTCGGTAGACGGACTTCTACGAGACTCATTCAATAAAAAAGATGAATTTTTCTGTATAAGGACTTCTAATACATATATAAGCTTACCTTTTTTGAAACGTTTCAACGTAGTCTCCCAGCAGTGCTACACACTTTTCCAATCTGTGCACAAGCTTCTGTATTCCCTCAGCGTAAAAAAATCTTTGGACTGATGTCTCAGCCAATCGCTCACAGCACTATTAACTTCATCGTCATTTTCAAACTTCGTGCCTCACATGAACGCTTTCAAGGGACCAAACAGGTGAAAGTCTGAAGGGGCAAGGTCTAGGTTGTAAGCGAAAGAGACTGCTGGGACAACTCGATCCTCTTCTGTTTGTGCTCTGCACTAAGCATTTTTGGCCCCCACCGGCAGCTGACCTTCGAGTAGACAAGTTCATCATGGACAAGTTTGTGTGCTGTCCCAACATATAGGATCAAAGTCCTTACAATGTCATCTACTGTCACCCTTCTGTCAGACTGAATGAGGTCATTGACTGATTCGATCACCTCAGGAGACCTCACTTCTGTCGGCCTCCCAGGCCTGTGTTCATCCTCAACACTGCTCTGTCCTTCTTTAAACAATTTCGCCCACTAGTAGATATTTTTGGCTGTAACATGTGGTACCATACACAGTTCACATTCTCCTATGAATTTCAACTGGTTTTCCGCCTTCAGCAACCAAAACCTTGACATCTGACCTCTGTTCAATCCTTGAGCATGCTTCTTGGTCGGCCATCTTTGTTAATCTCCAAAACCGTCTTTTTTCAATCTGCATAAAAAATTAAGTCCCTTTGAAAAAGAAGTAAAAGAAAAAACATTTAAAAAAGTAAGTTTTTATCTATTTTAGAAGTCCTTATACCGAAAATTCATCTCATTTATTGAATGACCCTCGTAAAACTACCATTTGTTTGTGCATTAAATACTGTTGCTATATCTAGTCGAGTGCTCCTGCTATTTAGCTCGGCATCTCAAAAACCTCCAAAGGCAGTGTAATCGATCCCGTTTTAGAAGCTTGATTTCAGTCACTTTCTCACCGACAGGGTGTGATTTTCCTCTGTCTTTTCTACAAATACTTCCACAACTTCTTCCCTGACGAGCTTCTTTCACATGTTTCTCATCCACATGAGTGCTAATAGATTGGCAACTAAGCTGCTTCTACTCTTACAGTTTCTATTCTCGCGCTTCCCGCTCGTGAAACTTCCTTCTTTAGTAGTTACAATCTCCAAAAGTATAAGTGCAACGTTGATTGTCGTCTTTTATCTTATTGATTCCCATCTTTCTGTTAACCTTTCTTCATTATCCCCACCTAACTTTTTCCTTCTATTTTTTTTCTTTTTCTCTTACTGTAACACCCCCGTGCGCATCAGTAGCGGTACTACCTTGGTTGGGGTGAAATGATTAGAAAACAATATATATAATAATGTTGTGTCATTCATATAAAATTCATTTTGTTAATTTCAAAAATATATATATATATATATATCATGCTTTTTAAAAGAACGGAGTAGCTTGAGCTGTTGCCCTGGAACACTCGAAAGCGTTTGACAAGTTTTGGTAGGCTGGCTTTCAACGCCAGCTACAGGGCTACGGTATTTCTGGGCCATTGTTCTATTTAATCTAATCGTTTCTATTATATCGTAAAATGAAGGACAAAATGGCGCACATCAATTTTGACACGTTCATATCCCTCTAAGATAACTGACAAAATATTTGAATGGAATCACGTTACAGGTGTACGTAATTGAATCATTTTATGAAATAATCTTTATAACACTGCTTGTCCCTCCATTCGTTATTTCGCCCAACCATTACGCCCTGCCAGTAGCGCTTAAATAATGCATTATCCCGTTTTATTTTTGCGTCGAAATAGCCGGAGAAAAATACGAGTTTCAATGAAAAATAAAAAGACAAGAAGATAGAAGTGTTTAACGGCTGATTCAGTGAACTGGAAAAAGTTGCCAACTTCAAATCATTTACTTGTACCAAATTCTTAAATTAACGACCAGCACTGAAATTTATGATCGTCGTTGAAATACTTTAGTTAAGGTCACATATTTAACGACGCGATAGCTGAATTTTTATAAATATTTTATTGTCATAAAACACGCTATGAGCTTCTTCAATCATCAACTTAAAAATTAAGATTCATCAGAATATTAAATTAGGAAAACTGTGAAATTTCCACGAAGTAAAATATGTCATGTCAAATTATCTTTGCATTTAGAATTAAAGCAAACGCTGTGATAACTTAAAAAATCGGGCTTAAGTAGATCAATATATTAAATTTAATGATATTTATCTTAAATATTTCCTGTAATAAATTACAATATTTCATCATGAGACTTAACACATATAAATACACATAAGCAGATCCAAAAATTCCTAAAAACACACAATGTATTTAATAAATACATCTAAACTTAATTATAAATGGAACTTTGTCTCCCTGTGTGTGTGTGTGTGTGTGTGTGTGTTTGTGTGTGTGTCCGTTACCTATAAACTCCAAAACGGCTGAACCGATTTTTTTGAAAATTTACACAGTTGTACTATAAGCGTCTGCTTGCGTTCTTAGCTCGGTTTTGTGTCAAGGTGCCCCCGATAAATATTGAAAAACGATAATCGAAAATATCGGATTATAGAAGGAGTGGTCCGATTTTAATAAAATTTGATACACTCATAGACAAAGACATAAGAAACGATATTCCGAAGTTTCAAGGTTGCAGTTCTTACAATAGTGCAAAAAATAGATAATATATATATAAAAGGCAAGATGTTTGTGTGTGTGTGTCTGTTTATCTGCCTGTATGTCTGTTATTTTTTTCAGCCCTTTTATTTTAGTTTTTACTTCAGGTTTGGCTCTAAGTAGATATAATTGTAGTTCTTAGTCTCAGCCATGATACCATTTACTCAGAGGACTTATTTAGCCTTCAAAATTTAGTTTCTCTCGAAAAAAAAATTATTTGATATCGTTACCAGGAAATCAAAATTTGACTTACATCCATTCATTTTACTTTTAGTCTACGGTTTCGCTTTAACTGGAAACAACTATTGCTTTTTAGTCTTTCGTGCCAACGTCCAAGAGTCTGAGCTCCAGGTCAATAAATTATTTTTAAAGCTTTCATTACATTCGAGCAACGCCGGGCTATACTGCTAGTGTGTATATACATGCAAAGTGCGATGGATGAATTGCCGTTTGAATAACGCAAAAATGAAAATAAAACTGACATCTCATTTTAACATATATTTACCAAAATACCACAAACACCTTGACATACTAAAGAGTACATATATTTAATAAATTTTCCATTAGCTTTATCCACGTTTTCCAGACGACTTCGGTATCACCTGCAACTCTTCTAAGCGGTCGGCTTTTTTTATGTCCGTGAGCGCTGCCATAATAAATTTAGGTGTTTCGTTTATAGGACACAATATCATCCAACAATTAACTGAAACAAAAAAAAGTAAAATTGCACACCCGCAAAAAATGGATCAGAACGACTGAAAACATAGTAGAAAACCCAGACCAGGGCAAATTTCACAAGTCGGTGTGAAAATTATGATTCCGGATTCTGATTAGATAGAAAAATAGAAAATCCCAGTCAATTTTACTTAAGACCTAGAAAATGGGTATGCGGTTTCGATTCAGTCACATAACTAAATTTCCCTACTTAACCACGGTACTTGTCCGATCAAATCAGTCAGATGGGAGCGGTAATTTGATAAGGACCTCGTCAAAATGTAAGGAAGAAATTTCAAGACGCCGACCTGTCATGCCTCGTTGTCATACATTCATTCTTCCTCCATCTAATTTTCCCATTTCCGACTTCACTCACACGCCGTCAAAGAGACAACAACAATAAGACATTTTCAACTGACTCACAAAAACTAAAGTCCGATAAGAACAATTTCCTTTATAGCTTCACCTTCCTTTTCATAAAAGGGAATGGAACATAGTCTTTATTAGTAATCTTTTAATCTTTTTACATACAGGCATTCTGCCACTTACTACTATTTTTCTGGAACATTTAACTACTTACATTTTCTCTAAAATATTTAACTTGTAAAAATTAATTAACTACATGCATTTTCTATTCGAGTATTTTCTTTCTTACAAATTTGTTACTCTGATTAGTTCAGAAAAAAATTACTTTAACATACAAGACGAAATATTTTATTCTTCCACATTCCAACATCCGACATTCAAACTTCTGATATTTTAACATGTGGGGATTGTCGGCTAGATTTTTAAGTGGATTTGTACCCGACATGACCGACGCACCGACACGTTAATCTTCCACACAAATCCGCCTTACACATATTAATCCAGGGGTTTGCAGTATGAGTAATTCTGTGGCCTGTTTTAAAGAGTAATCTGGTCGCAGAAATTGTTTGACAGTCATTACTGTATTTTCCTGCTTTTGTGATATGACTCAGGGTTCTGTTGTTGCATATAAGTTTTTTTCAGCTGACCCTCAATTCATCCAGGGCAGAACTATCTACTCAAGGCCACTGATCTAGGTATCTGAGTTGAGTGTGATGACATGTAGAAAGATTAATTGGCTTTAACACCCTCATTACTCGTGATTACTGCAAACAACTTTAGGTTGACTAGATACATCATCCACCTCTTTTCCGAATTCTGTGTACTGTCATCAAACAGTTGTACAAACGTTCCTAAATGTTCATATTACTTCTTGAGGTGCAAATGCCAAACAGTACAGAATGCCATTTACAAATTTCTGGCGAAGTGAATTGAGTCATGGTGTTTTTTTTCCCATATAAGGTGTCCAAGTGCCTCTAATATACTGGGCTGTCGACAAAATCAAAATCAAAATCAGGCGACGCGCCTCCGTGAAATTAAATATAATTTGGCAACAACTATATATATATATATATATATATATATATATATATATATATATATATAGATATATATATATATAGGAAAAACTACTAAAAAGTTGAAAATGTATTTTTTTTTGACAGTATTTATTTATTTTTATTATTATATATATATAATATATATATATTTTATATTTCAGACCGGCCTCGGCCTTTCAACAGAAACAAATGATTTTAAAATTTAAACTAGAAGCGTCCGTCGCAAGAAGCGTCCGTAACGTGATGCAGAAAGCAACAGAGTATATTTTTAAACGTAAATCTAACTGTAATAATACTTTTAAATGTTGTTTTAAAGTAACATTTTTTATGTGTATCTTAAAAATGTTTAACTATTGAAATATTTATAAAGATTCAAAATACCTAAGCCCCTATTTAACCCTAGCCTATATGTATTTAATTTTAAAATCCAGTATTTTTCTTTCTTTCTGCGTGAGTATGTAGAACTAAAATCGGAATCTATCAGTAAACATTTGCAGTTTTGTAATGTGTGTCCTGGTTGATTGAAGTGTTCAGCTATGAGGGAATAAGGGTTGTTTTGGTGTATGCTTATTTTATGATTATCAAAACGGAATCTAAAACTATTTCCAGATTCACCAATATATATATTGGTGAATATAGCTATTATATATATATATATATATATATATATATATATATATATATATATATATATATACCCTGGCATGTATGTATCGCTCATTCAGTAATGAATTGGATCACACTGGCTATTGAACGTGTATAATGATAACATACACGCTAAAATGTCTGCCTTCTACCGAGCGCCCATTGCCCAGAGGTAGAATCGCCGACTGCGGTCTGGTTTCAATTCTGGGTTAAAAGCAATCGGAGTCTAACCGTACTGATGAGCTGCGATACAGCAAAACAGATCTGTCTGCGAATGACTATATATATGTTCTTTTAATAATCATATCGCCCCAAGCAAGGCAGTTTAATGCCATTGGTGCGCAGGGGGTTACATAGAAGGAAAGTTATGAGAAAGAGTAACAGGTTATAGAGGGTGTCAGGAGGTGGGTAATAGAAGGATGAGAATACTAATGAGAGTGGAGTGGACGGAGAAAGAAGCATGAGAGAGGATGCAGGTTAGTGAGATAGGAGATGACTATTGACTTTACATTTAAATTCTCGGAGATTGTAGCTGCCGAGGAAGCAAGTAAACGGAAGCTTGGATGAGTATAATAAAATACATGTGAAATAACTAAGACTATATATATATATATATAGATATAGATATATAATGTGTGTGTGTAAAATATGATTTTAAGATATGCTATATTTATGGTTTAAAGAGCCCGTTATCCAGGTTAAACCGCGTATAAATTTAAGATTTGATACTGAGATTAACATTCAACCGAATGTCAAACCAGTCTATGTTGCGTTCAAGCATCAAATGGACTGTCGTTATTTTGTGCTGAACTCAGTGCCTGTGCGAGAGAGATTTCAAACATGAACCTTCGCAGGCCAATAGAGGGTCGCAGACTTACAAGACTACTCGTTATTACAGTGGTTTCTATAGTCAATAGATTTTTTCGCTGGACTTGCTACTGCCATGACAAAGCGCTTTTGGATTCTGTGTTGTTATTCTTTTAGACAGATTGTCGACAAATGTAAGAGAACTAAACTTTATTAGGACATAATGCAACTCTCTCTGCTAGAATTTGAACTCGATACGACAATGTTACAATCTTTGCCCATAACCTCTTTTTGACCATGAGACCTGAGTTCGAATCTCACCATAATCGATGTGATTATAAAGATGACACCTTAAACTGGGAGTGGGACTTTCGAAAGTAATTGAAAACCCTACCACGGGTTGAAATTGTGAATGAAATTGGGTACATGTATTCGTGAGAAAGACGTCTATAGTTGAGAAGTACGTAATTAACAGGTCATCCGGATTGAGGGTGTACAGGCGTTGTTAAAAAATTAATCATGCACACTAGCCTAAAAACTGTAATTAAGTGCCACTCAGCAGGGTTGCAGTATAGACCGCAGGAATGTTTTGGATAGCCACCCTGGCAGACGGGTGTGTTCGAAAAAAGTAGTTAATAATCATAGATACACACAGAAACACATACCCTTATATACGAATTTACTCGAGCCACAAGATTAGCAACTAGGTCTCATTTTTTACTGTGAAACCAATAAGATGTAAACGCAAATTCTACTCCATCAGCTTCTTTTCTCGCACTTCCCGCCTGTGGAATTCCCTTCCGTTTACTTGCTTCCCTGATAGCTACAATCTCCAAAAATATAAATGTAAAGTCAATAGTCATCTCCTATCTCACTAAACTGCATCCTCTCTCTCATGCTCTCATCTCATTTCTTATGTATTATCATCACTCATTCACCCGCTTACTGACATCCCCTGTATTTTGTCATTCCTTTTCATAGCTTTCCGCCTATGGAACCCCCTGCACAACAGTGGCACTATATTGCTTAGGGCGACACGATTATATATATAGTAGCAGTATAGCCCAGCGTTGCTCGGGTGTAATGAAAGCTTTAAAACTAATCCATGGGGCTGGAGCTTAGACTCTTTGGGCGTTGGCACGAAAGACTAAAAAGCAATAGTTGTTTCAAGTGAAAGCGAAACCGTAGACTGAAAGAAAAATGAATGGATGTAAGTCAGACTTTGATTTCTTGGTAACGATATCAAATAAGGTTTTTCGTCGTAAACCGAATTTTGAAGGCTAAATAAGTCCTCTGAGTAAATGGTATCATGGCTGAGACTAAGAACTACAATTATACCTACTTAGAGCCAAACCCTAAGCAAAAACTAAAATAAAGGGGCCGAAAAAAATACAGACATACAGGCAGATAAACAGACACACACACACACACACAAACATCTTGCGTTTTATATATATATATATATATATATATATATATATATATATATATTATCGATTTTTTGCACTATTGTAAGAACTGCAATATCGTTTCTTATGTCTTTGTCTATGAGTGTATCAAATTTGATGAAAATTGGACTATTCTATAACCCGAATTTTTCGATTATCGATTTTCGATATTTATCGGGGGTACCTCGACACAAAACCTAGCTAAGAACAATCGCAGACGCTTATAGTACAACTGTGTAAATTTTCAAAAAAAATCGGTTCAGCCGTTTTGGAGTTCATACTTAACGGACACACACACAAACACACACACACACACAAACACACACACACATACACACACAGAGACAAATTTCCATTTATAAATAAGTTCATATATATATATATATATATATATATACACTCTGACATAATATAAAATATTTTGTTTCACGTATCTTTCAGATTATTCTAGAAATGGTCAGAATATTTTACCAGGTTGTTATCATATATAACCTAGTTTTTTTTCGAGTTGCGTTTGTCTGGTTTGTCTGTTTAAAACAAGACAGATATTTTATTAGCTGGCATCGTTTTTTCAAATATCCATAATATAGTAGCTTATGGATTAATATTGCACAACTAGATTATCTTCATCTTAATCAAAATAGTTTACCTCGTCCAACGTGAAGATGTCACCAAGTCTACATTTCTTGTAGCTAAAGAATTTAACTATCAATACAACTTCTTCAGAGGGGAAAAAGATGATTAACGTGCTCTTCCTTTGGTGGAGAAATGATTTCAAAATATGTATGAAATATTGAGTGAGACACTGATAAACTCCACATGACTCATAATAAAAATCAATATCTTGGAATTATCTGAACATTTGCTTTTTATATCCTACAGATATTAGATGTCATGGGTCCTTATCATTAACTCTAGAATGAACTCTTTCTACCTCTAGTATATATCTATACTACCCCTCTCAAGAGACAGGGAGTCGAGTTGGTAGTAGTTCACTCCAAATCATTCTGTCATCCTGACACCTTCCACATTTTGTAATGTTATTTTTGTAAATATATATTTGTTATTTTTAACCTTATGATCGCGTTGTTCTTTTCGGACCTTAACCTGGTCCATAACAGATAGATAGATAGATAGATAGATAGATAGATAGATAGATAGATAGATATGAACAGACGTGAATAGATAGATAGATAGATAGATAGATAGATAGATAGATAGATAGATAGATAGATAGATAGATATGAACAGACGGTGATAGATAGATAGATAGATAGATAGATAGATAGATAGATAGATATGAACAGACGGTGATAGATAGATAGATAGATAGATAGATAGATAGATAGATAGATAGATAGATAGATAGATAGAACAGACGGGATAGATAGATAGATAGATAGATAGATAGATAGATAGATAGATAGATAGATATGAACAGACGGTGATAGATAGATAGATAGATAGATATGAACAGACGGTGATAGATAGATAGATAGATAGATAGATAGATAGATAGATAGACTAGATAGATAGATAGATAGATAGATAGATAGATAGATAGATAGATAGATAGATAGATAGATATGAACAGACGGTGTGATAGATAGATAGATAGATAGATAGATAGATAGATAGATAGATAGATAGATATGAACAGACGGTGATAGATAGATAGATAGATAGATAGATAGATAGATAGATAGATAGATAGATATGAACAGACAGATAGATAGATAGATAGATAGATAGATAGATAGATAGATAGATATGAACAGACGGTGATAGATAGATAGATAGATAGATAGATAGATAGATAGATAGATAGATAGATATGAACAGACGGTGATAGATAGATAGATAGATAGATAGATATGAACAGACGGTGATAGATAGATAGATAGATAGATAGATAGATAGATAGATAGATATGAACAGACGGTGATACATAGATAGATAGATAGATAGATAGATAGATAGATAGATAGATAGATAGATAGATATGTGTGTTTATGCATGTAAAGGTAATTGAATGACAAATGAGAAAAAAATCTATGTATCGCGTTCCGTCTTCTAAAAAAACTTCATTAACCGGGATTAATAGTTTTATTGTTGATATAATATATATGTAGCGACTGGTGCATGTAGGGTGTTTATCTATAGGCGGTGAGACTAGCTATTCACCCTTCATAAAATTCCATCAATTACAATATAGCGTTATTCTCATGTAGTCATTTTAGTGGATAACATGTTTTAAAGAGTTTTTTCTTTTTTCTTTTGTCACTCAATTATTCAACAGTAATTTCTACTCTATTTTAAAGATGAAGATAGAATGTCACCATCAATACTGAAAAAAGCAATAACAGTTATTTGATTTGGGAAACATATTTCCTGGGAAAATTGTTGAAAAGATTTAAATCCGAGCAAAATTAGCGCTGACTGTTCGGTCAGTGAATGTCTAATGTTTTCTTATGAAGAAGCAGTTAATATTTCTTATATCATATTCTCCCATTTACTGGGAACGATTTGACGCATTTTTAATTTGATTTTGTCGACTGCACAGTATAGTAGGGTCAGTTGGGAACCGTCTGTGAGAAAAAAGATTACCATGACGTCGTTCACTTTTCCAGAAATTTGAAAATAGAAAAAATGACAAACGTGAAACGGCATTCAACAATCGTTCCGAAATGTACATCTGAGATTTTATACTACGGCAAACTATTTTGAGCGTCGCTCGTTGCGGTGCAGTGGATATCGACTCGGAGCGACAAAGTGGGGAGCCGAGTTCAAATTCACTTACGCGCAAATACCTTTGGGAAAGGTATTAATCCATCTCTTCTCTCCAGATATGGGTTAAATAACAGGACAGATTGGGTTATATAGCCTTGATCGGCAACCAGTCTATCGCAGAAGGCAATGGCAACTTACTGCAGGATAATCTTCTGCCCAGTCAGTCATGTCTCTTTCGAGACATGATCGCCCAAGCGTGTAACACGCATGGCACTTAACTGACTGACTGAATTTTATTTGATTTATTCAACGAATGCTTTAACAAGAAAAAATACTTGTTACAAAATAAATTTAATATTTAGTACAATAACTTTTTTTTATCACAGCTTTCTTTCGTTCAGACATTGACATCACAAGTTTCTTCAAGGTATCTAATGGTATCTCTTGCCAAGCAGCTTGTATTTGTTCCCAAAGTGTGTCTTGCAAAGTAACATTAGATTTATCAATTTTTTTTAATCCAAAATAACCCATAGATCTTCCATAGGATAAATCAGGGCTTTGTGGGGGCCAATTCAAATTCCGAAGTCTTCCTTCTTCCTTTTTATTTAAATAATTCTTACAAACGTTTGACTTTTCACCCTGTATTTGAATTTCAGTGAGGATTTTAGGAAAATCGCCCCTGTCCTAATACTTTTGCACACCAATGGTAGTGTGCAGAAATGTTAGGACAGGGGTGACTTTAAACTTTACTTTGATGCCTCATAAAAGATAAAATAGTTTTTGTCCTAATACTTTTGCACAGTAGTGTATATATACGTATGACTTCAGCGAATCATAAATTATTCAAGTTTTAGTATACCGATAAGAGACATTTTTTTTTTTTTTCACTGCATCATTTATATTTTTATCCAGGATATACGTTTCAATCACTTTCTGAAAAAATTTCCTTCATAACTCTTTTGAAAGTCTCTCAGAATACCAGAAAGTAGACAGACTACACTCAACATACACTATATGCTAAAAGTTCAGGTTATTCAAGAGATTTCGATCAATCGACAGTATGATTTTCCTTTAGACCAGAGAAACTTCCTAATGCAGAAATGTTATACAACATATTCAATAATAATAATATTATTAATAATAATAATAATAATAATTTTTTTTTTAATCATCTCACCTCAAGCAAGGCATTCCACTGCCACTATTGCGCATGGGGCTACATAGGGGAAGGTAAAGAGAAGGAGTGGTTAGACATAGCGAATGTCAGGAGGAAGGTGACAGATGAGTAAGGATAGCGAGGATGAGGGTTGGGCAGATGGGGAGAGTGTTTGATAGAATGGGAGCAGGTTAGTGTGTTAGGAGGTGTCTATTGACCTTACGTTTAAACTCCTGGAGATTGTAGCCGTCGGGGAAGCAATCATTTGGAAGAGAATTCCACAGTCGGGAAGTGCGAGGAAAGAAACTGTTGGCGTAGAAGTTACGGCTGCATTTTATCGGTTTCACTGTAAAAGGGTGGGATCTAGTTGCTAATCTAGTATCTCGTTCAAATTCGTATTTAGGGAGCACTAGTGATCTAAGTTCATCGGAGCAGAAGACGTGGAAGTATTTATAGAAGAGACACAGGGAAGCCACGTCGCGCCGGTGGGAGAGAGACTGCAGGCGGTCTGCCAAGTCGGTATCTATCACATTACAGACCCTCCTCTGAACCTTATCGAGAAGCCCGAGGAGAACAGCAGGGGCACCCGACCAGATATGGCAGCAGTATTCAATGCACGGGCGGATGGTAGATTTATAAATGTGCAGGATAGATTTAGACGGAAAAAACTTCCGGGCCCTACACAGAGAACCGACGTTCATAGCAGCGGATTTAGCAATGGATTCGATATAGTCATTCCATGTGAGGTCCGCTGAAAGTGTGAGACCAAGGAGACGTAGTGTTTTAAAATCTGGGAGGCAAGCCTGGTCCATGCTAATGGGAGGTAGGTGAGATTGTCGATGATGGTTAATTGAGAGTAGCTTCGTTTTAGAAGCATTAAAATTTACATAATAATAACAGATCTTTTCACTAGGAACTTTCAAGCAAATATTATACATAATAATGTGAATCCAAAATTACACCAAACTCCATATGAATAAGAAAAATCTGGACATGACAGCAGATAAAAAAAACCCAGCCCTGATGAATGACGACATCAGTATGGTGTCCTAACGAAAGTTCGAAGTCGCCATGAAACTGTTCAGTTAAGGGGATAAATTCTCTGCATTAAACCAATAAAATATATGAAGGGTGTGAGAGGTAACTTTTCTCCATTTGCACTTTTTAATTTCGCGCAAGTATATTTGGGTTACTTAGGCTCTGTCTGTGGGAAAAACGCAGCATGACGCAGGTCGATCAGCCATTTATTTGTAAATGGTATACTGTATTGGTTTGCATTCGCACCGGAAGCACTAATAGAAATATTTCAGAGTATTTTAGTGTCAATGCACAGTTTTCAGGATTCGGAAAGAGTTTTGCTGTATGGAAGGATCCCGATTGATGGAGATGTTAGGCCTCCATTTAACTTCCACAGAAGCTCAAAATCAAATCAAATTACCTTGATGATAATTGTGAGTGCTGGAAGATTTATTTTCTTTTTCTACGTTCCATGTCCATTCAGGACGTAGGCGATTATGGCTTTCTACATCTCCCTATCTCTGGTGGATCTTAGCACGCTTTCTCCTGTCACACCACGCAACTCTCGTTCCGTCGTCCACCTGATTAGGTCCTTCAAATATTTTATCCGCTGCTTTCCCCTGTCTCTTTTCCCTTCTATCTGACCTGTTAGTATCAGGTTCTCCAAGCCCTCCTTCCTCATTGCATGTCCCAGGAACTTCAGCTGTCATCTCTTCCTGATGGTCAGTATTAATTGCCTTTTCTTTTTTATCCTTTCCAAAACGTTATTATTGCTCACATGCTTGATCCATGATATCCGCAGTATCCTTCTGTAGAACCACATTTCAGTTGCTTCAAATATTTCCTTCATCTTTGATGATATTGTTCAGTATTCACTGCCATACTGAAGTACTGACATCAAGTAGCAATCCAGTAATATCTTCTTTACTACAAAGGCAAAAAGTATTCTGCATACGACACACACACAGTAGAATCAAGTCATGACTGTCAAATAATTTCTGCGACGTATCACCCTTTGCATATTGCAACTCGATTATAACATGTGGGGCGCAGTTGAGCAAGACAACTCGTTGTAACAACGAAGTTGAATCGAAAGTATAGATTATGGCAGCAATCACCAACCTAAGCAGAGAGACCTTACAGAAGGGATTCAGAAGATTCTGGGGTCGTGGCTGAAGCCAATAGAGATTTTATTGAAGAATGTAATTTAATATTTGGTATTTCAAAATATTTTTGTGTAATTTTGTTAAATATATCTGTTAAAATAAGATGTCGGTGTTATCTTCTTTTTTCCGTAATTTAAACAACAATATATATATATATATATACCCTTCCATGTACTTGCTTTCCTGACGGCTATAACTTCCAGGAATTTAAATGCAAAATCAATTCCCATCTCTTATCCACTTAACTTCAGCCCTTTCTACATCACCCTGTGTATCTCTTTCTTTTCCTTTCTCTCTACATTCGCAACTGTTTTCACTACTGTGTTCACATCCTTTTCTTGCCCTTTCTCTTTCAACCTCTCTAGCTGGTTCGTCTTTGTCTTCACTCTCCTCCTGCCTAATACTTCAACTCTCTTATGTAACACACTGCACATCAGTGGCGTTAACACCTTGCTTGGGGTGAAATGATTAAAAAAATGGTTGGCTGTTTATGTAAAAGATTGTTCAAGGAGCAGATAAAAAATCGACTTCAACGCTACTAACAGATACACTTATTGTTGATCTAAATTACTGTTGCTACAAAGTATTCTTATAGTTGAAATTTTATTGATTGGTGAAGGGACGACAATATATTTAATGATTTTATCTATTGGCAGGTGAGTTTTTTTTATCATTTTAGATTAATTTTTTAAAATAAAAATTAACCGTGGGTTTGTCTGTTATATTTGTTCCACTAAATTTTTCAACCTGAATTTTTAACGTGATTGGCTGAATTTCTCCGACAAGAGGGGGTTAAATGTTTCATCAGTTTGTGGAGATCACTACTAATGTCTGATATAAAAGGGCGCATTGGCATATAAGCGTTATGATTTTTCAGTAGAACATGCAGCTTGGGTATTCTACGGTGGTATTCTATTAAGTTATACCAAGTTTCATTTTCATTATTAACTAGCAGTATAGCCCGGAGTTGCTCGGGTGTAATGAAAGCTTTAAAACTAATCCATGGTTCTGGAACTCAGACTCTTTAGACGTTGCCACGAAAGACTATAAAGTAATAGTTGTTTCCAATAAAACCGAAACCGTAGACTGAAAGAAAAATGAATGTCAAATTTTCATTTCCTGATATCGATATCAAATAAGTTTTTTTTCGTCGTAAACTGAATTTTTAAGTCCTCTGAGTAAATGGTATCATGGCTGAGTCTAAGAACTACAATTATATCTACTTAGAGCCAAACCCAAAGCAACAACTAAAATAAAAGGGCTGAAAAAATAGACACACAGGCAGATAAACAGACACACACACAAACATCTTATCTTTTATATATATATATATATATATATATATATATATATATATATATTATCGATTTTCTGCAATATTGTAAGAACTGCAACCTTGAAACTTCTGAATGTCGTTTCTTATGTCTTTGTCTATGAGTGTATCAAATTTGATTAATATCGGACTACTCCTTCTATAACCCGATTTTTTCGATTATCGATTTTCGATATTTATTGGGGGTACCTCGACACAAAACCAAGCTAAGAACACTCGCAGCTGCTTATAGTACAACTGTATAAAATTTTAAGAAAGTCTGTTCAGCCGTTTCGGAGTCTATATGTAACGGATACACGCACATATGCACACACACATACATACACATACAAAGTTCTATTTATGAATATGTTTAGATTTTCTAATCGCTCAATTAAATTTTTGACTTTTAGTAATCATTTTGTGTACATTTATTTTCTCATGTCGAACATCCTTGAGTAGTAGGTGTGTGAACTTATTTTGATTTAAAAGATGAAGCAATTTACTAAAACAAAAAATGAATAGTAAGTATTTTAATGACTAGATTATCCTGCAGTATATTTACGCCCATGTTTTTCTAGTAATTCACTTTTCTTGGTAGATCACCTATCATCCCTACGTCGTATATTTAATAACAAAATTGATAAATTTATCGACAAAAAAAAAATAGAAGCAAAATGAAATCGGCTGTAAAATAGATCTAAAACACATATTGTAAAAATACATTTAAGTTTAAATTTTCACCTCCTCTTCATCATGCGCGTGCTTAATCACATCAATGAAACCACGACTGTAGTCCGATGAAGTCCAAAATAACGTGACGAGTCCCACGCAATTTTTTCAAATCTCATAGATTTTCCTTATAAATCACATCACTCAATAAACCCCGGGCCTAACTAATAAAACAACAACTGTCAGTTAAAATTCGTCTTTATTCCTCAACATAGTCTTTTTCTAGATTGATTACAACGCATCTCAAACAATTCGATATTTTTTGCGGTGAACGATTTTTGTTTTTTGGCCTCAAAATACGTCTCAGTTTCTGATATCACTTCTTCATTGGAGCAACCGTTTGAGATCTACGGACAGCTAGTAGTCAATGGGGGCCAGATCTGGAAAATAGGGTGGATGCGGAAGCAATTCAAAGTGCAGTTCATGTAGTTTTACTTACCATCGTTGCGATCGACTTGTGATACGGTGCGTTGTCTTCGTGAAAGATCAGTTTTTTCCTCGCTATTTGTAGCCGTTTTTTGGCGATTTCTTCCTTCAAACGCACCAGTAATGTTATATAATATTTGCTATTGAATATTCTTCCTTTCTCAATGTAACTGGTGCAAAAAAATACCTAGCGCATCCTAAAATACGGAAAACAAAACCTTGCCTGTTATGGTGGCGCCTTTGGACGGCTTTCACCTGCTTTTGTTCGCAGCTGACTGCCGATTTGATTCCGGAGAGAAGTGCTTGATCCATGTTCCATCCATTGTCACATATTTACGCGAAAACTCTTTTTTGTTCCGTTGAAACAGTTGCAAACTATAATCTGAATCGTCGAGGTGCTGTTGATTTTGATCGATTGTGAATAAACGAGGCACCCACTTTGAATACAACTTTCTCATTGACAAATATTCATGCAAAATTGTGAACAGACTGCCCTCTGATATGTTCAGCTCCTCTGCTATCTCACGCAACTTCAATTTACGATCGGCTAAAACGAGTTTTTATTTTTGTTGTTTTTCAGGGAAGCCTGCATCATTTGTGTCTGTACTACTGCGTTTACAGTCAGTATACCAACTTTTAACTGTTATTTCCGATGGATCAAATTCAAATAACACTTATTAAGCCATTGCTTTGCTTGAACAGTATTTTTTCTATCAGAAAGCAATGCTTTATCTACACACTAAATTCAGATTTTTCCATTGTTTTGAAAATTTGCTGCAGTAGCTTCACTTAAATAACTGTACTTGGTAAACTAATAATTCGACTAGGCCCAAATTTTGTCACGCGCTATTTGAAGGTTAGTATTTCATAAAAATTATATGGATTTTTTATTAGAGGCGCCATCTATATGTTAGGCCGGGACTTAGTGGCGTGTTATATCTATCTATCTATCTATCTATCTATCTATCTATCTATCTATCTATCTATCTATCTATCTATCTATAGTCATCCGCAGACAGATCTGTTTCGTTGTATCACAGCTCATCAGTACGGTTAGACTCCGATTGCTTTTGCTGAATTGGCGCCAGTTGTTGATTCTACCTCTGGGCTATGGGCGTTTGGTAGAAGAATGCAGACGTTTTAGCGTGTATACTATTATACACCCCCAGTAGCCAGAGTGTTCTAATTCATTTTACTGAATGAGCGGTGCGTACATGCCAGAGTAGTTACTGTTTATATATATATATATATATATATATATATATATATATGTGTGTGTGTGTGTGTGTGTGTGTGTGTGTGTGTGTGTGTGTGTGTGTGTATGTGTGTGTGTGTGTGTTTTGATGTAAAATAAGTGATGTACGTATTCGCGGTATCATACGACTTTTGATGCACATACGGTAATTTTATACTTTGTGTATGTCGCTACCCCCTTAAAATTAGCTTCAAATTAGGTCTTCAATACTCGAGTATATACGGTATCAGCGTAAAGTGTCAATGCACGCAAGACTGATAGACCAATGTTATTATCTGTATAAAAGTCGTTTTAACAATGGACGTCTCTTTCTAATAAAATAAAACTGATCAATATGGAAGATAAGTATGGTCAACGAAGACAGATAAATTATCGTATTCATGTCAGTACAAACTTCTCATTTAGTCGAATATAATTATCTCTAATAAAGTATTAATTGATAGAGCAATATGACAAATAAATGTTGAAAAAAGAAGAATGAATTATTGCTCTCGTGGGAGCAATTCAAATCCATTGGCATCTCCTCCCTTTGTAGATACTTATTCTACAAAGAATTTATTATAATTGATTTTCCAACGATTATTTAACGTACGACAGGGATTTTTACGAAAGCGAGACTGGAACATTTTAAAAGTAAAAACACAAAACCTGATGGTGCCTGAAGATTAAGCCAAAAAGAAATGTTGGTCTTTATGTTTTTTCATAACAAAAAATGTTACTGAATAAAAAAATCAAGAATAATGTCTATATATAATCAAACCTATAGATACATATTCTAAGCTGCATGCACCCTAGGTGAGTTGAGCCAGTTACCTCCACGACGGAGAAAGTTTCATTGGGATGTGTTTAAGTGCAAGGGCCCCAAGTCCTACCCTGCTATTTAACCCATAAGTGGAGGGAAGACACGGATTAATACCTTTCCCAAGAGTACTAGCGCGTAAGTGAATGCAGGGCATTCAACTGGAATTCGAAATCAGCTCACCGATTTCTTTTTGCGAGCCGACATCCACTGCACCACAACGCACATCCGTCACCCCAAGCGATCACCCATATAAGTACTGACCAGGCTCATAGTTGCTTAACTTTGGTGATCGAACGGGAACCGGTGTATTGAACGTGATATGATCGTATATCCAGATCATACTAACCTGGATGAAAAAGTTTAAGATCTTTAAGTAACTCGTCCCTAATTTTGAAAATGTTCGGTTGTTTAAAAATTTCAGTCGCGTAGTCTTAAAAATCTCTGTTGTTTGTTAGTTATTATAAATCGCCTGAAATATCAAAAGATTAAAATGTAGGTTTCCTAAAAAAATATTCAAAAGCTCTACAATATTAATGTATTAAACACATTATAATACAACTGAGTACTGGTTCAATTTAATTATGACCATATATATATATATATATATATATATATATATACTTCCCTAACAATAATTATCCTATTCCCCCATTAGTCCCATCAATTTTTTTAAAAAATTGGCCAAGCAAACAGTTATTCCCCACCACCTACCACTACTACCCCAAGGGTCAGGCCACATACCTCCCACTACCAAAGAGAAATTAATACTAAGTTTCTTCCTTTCTTACTCCAGCTCAACCCAACGAAAACAAATAACTCTCAACTACTCCCTTTATGAAAGTTAACCTCTGGGCTTAGAATTTTTCCTCATTCTCTCTTTATAAGGGGTCAAAGTATACATGCTTTAAAATAACATGTTGAAAATGGATATCCCCCACTGTTTAATCTGAATTCACAGATCTAACCGTACTGATGAGCTGTGATACAGCGAAACAGATCTGTCTGCGGATGACTATATATATATATATATATATATATATATATATATATATATATATTATTATTATTATTATTAAGCTCAAATTCATCTAATAAGGTGCCGTATTTTTTGGTTGACCCAAGTATTTTGGATCTCCTACCCACTGTTACAATACATAAAAATACTTGTTTACAACACCAATATATTACACAACCTCGAGATCCTCTATATCAAAAGCAACCAACAAACACTGAACCAGATTTATTAAGAATGTAGCAGCAGTGATTTAAATGCATTTGAGTTCTCTAGCATTTAACACCATGTTACTTTTTTTTATCTCTGGTTACTCACCTTTCATTGTAAATATTTGTTTAGAAACGTAACCATATTGGTTAATTTTCAAATTCTTGCAACAGAGTGGGGTCACATGGGGTAAGCAAAATCCCAATCACACCGATTAGATTTGCATTAACATTGTCTTTACAATTCATCTTTGAAGATGATCTCTGCAGAAATCGAAAGAACTTTGTTTAACAAAAATTACCGTTTTTCTTGGTGAATTTCAACTCAAAATCGAGACGATAATTAGAAAACTAAAAAGGGATTAAAGGGTTGTTACAAAAATAAATAGACATAATAGGTCTATATTATTTAATGAAACACACTTGAATAAAGATATGATTCGTAAATTGGAGTAGATAGACTAATTGAAGTAGATAGTCTAAACTATCGCCCGGTCCACACGCCACCCAAGTCTATTGAACAGGTCAGCAAACGGCCTGCATACGGACAGGTAACGACCTCAGTAGATACACAAAGATAGAAAAAGGCGTAAGACAAGGATGTGTCTTTTCACCGGATTTGTTCAACCTATACAGCGAGAATATTTTGAGGACCCTACATGACACGCCAGGATTTGTTATTGGAGGCCACAACCTGAACAACATAAGGTATGCGGACGATACAGTGCTGATTGCGGACACGGAAAGGAAATTACAAGACCTCATACAGAAAGTAGCACTGGAGAGTGACAAGAAGGGACTACAAATAAACTTTAAGAAAACTGAGTGCATGGTCATCAGCAAAAGATACAACCCAAAATGCCAAATACAGGTGGGGGATAACAGAATCAAACAAGTCCAAGAATTTAAGTACCTAGGAAGTGTTCTAACAGGAGATGGAAAGTGCGACACGGAGATCCGAAGGCGAATTGGCATGGCAAAGGACGCGTTCCAGAAGATGAGCAAAATACTAACACACAGGAAGATCTCAATAGAAACGAAGAAAAGAGTGCTAGACTGCTACGTGATGTCAGTTCTTCAGTACGGCTGTGAATGCTGGACAATAACATCGAAAATGAGGACAAAACTGGAAGCGGCCGAAATGTGGTTCTACAGAAGGATGCTACGGATATCGTGGACTGAGCATACAAGCAACGACGAAGTGTTAGAAAGAATGGCAACAAAAAGGAAATTGATGCTGAGCATCAGGAAGAGACAACTGAAGTTCCTGGGACACGCAATGAGGAAGGAGAGCCTGGAGAACCTGATACTGACTGGACAGATAGAAGGAAGGAGAGACAGAGGAAGGCAGCGGATAACATATCTGCAGAGTCTGATCAGGTGGATGACGGAACGGGGGTTGCCAGGAGCAACAGGAGCAAACATACTAAGAGCCACAAGGGATAGAGAGACGTGGAGATCCATGATCGCCTACGTCCTGAAGGGACAGGGCACATAGAAGAAGAAGAAGAAGAAGAGACTCATCCCTTGTTCCCTGTTTAGGATGTGGTTTCAGGTTTTCTCTTTACCAGTCTTTTTACTTTTATGTAGCCCCCTGCGCATCAGTGGCATTACCGTCTTGCTTGGGGTGAGATGATTAAAAAAAATACAGTACTATGCAAAAGTATTAGGACAAGAACTATTTTATCTGTTATGAGGCTTCAAAATAAAGTTTACAATCACCCCTGTCCAAACAATTTTGCAAAAGTATTAGGACAGAGGTGTTTTTCCTAAAGACCTTACTAAAATTCATGTACAGGGTAAAAAAAACAAAACTTTGTAAGAATTATTTAACTAATGAGGAAGAGGAAGGAAGGCTTCGGAATTTTTTATTAACCCCAACAAAGCCCTGATCTCAATCCTATGGAACATCTATGGGATATTTTCGATAAAAAAATTGATAAATCTAATGTTACTTTGCAAGACACACTTTGGGAACAAATACAAGCTGCTTGGCAGGAGATACCATTAGATACATTGAAGAAACTTGTGATGTCAGTGCCTGACAGAATGAAGGCTGTGATCAAAGAAAAAGCTATTATACTAAATATTAAATTTATTTTGTAAAAAGTAATTTTTCTTGTTAAAATATTTGTTGAGTAAATCAAATAAAATTACAATAATTATATTGTTTATTTTCTGTCAATATGCCTCATAAATGATAAAATAGTTCTTGTCCTAATACTTTTGCACTGTACTATATATATATATATATATATATATATATATATATATATATTCATTTATTTCGGGCCATAACTATTAGGTCACCCCAGCTTTTTAAAAGAAATTATGTATTTCATACTATTTTAAGTTGAAAATTGTAAATGAAAATAGAATGTTTTTTTGTTATTATTACTTTGCAAAATTCTACAAGGCAAGTAACCAAAGATTTTCATTGATGAAACTGCAATATCGGTAATTATTAAATATTTATAAATTCATTTGATGCACTTTTATTGTGCAATATTAACAAAAGAACCATTTTATTTTCATTTATAACTATTCACTTGGCAATAAATACTAAAAAATAGTATGAAACATATTTTTAGGTGGCCTCATAATTATGGCTGGTATTGAATATATGTATATATATATATATATATATATATATATATATATATATATTCTATCCAATTTCAAATATTATTGTACAGTAAATGTACCCAATATGACATTATTCCTTTTATTTTGCTGAAGTACTTAGTCGATCCATAATTATTATTATAAAGCATATCTACAAATCACTTTTGATGACTAACCTGGTTCGAAACATTATTTATAACAATTTGGAAATTTTTTAACATCTGAAGCGGCCAGTCTTGTGAAAGATCATGCGCAAATAAGAAAAAAGTTAATCAGTCAGTCAGTCAGTTAAGTGCCATACATGAAACACGCTTTGGACGATCATGTCTCGAAAGTTACCATTACTTTTGACGTTAGACTGGTTGCCAGCCAAGGCAATAATACACAATCTGTTCTTTTATTTGACTCATAGCTAGAGGAGGAGGAGATGTATTATATTATAGGGGGAACAGTTTATTACTTCATAACAACAGAAAACTGATCCCCCACTTTATGACCAGTAGAAGCTTTAATAATGATTCCAACTATTATATTCAGTGAGTCTGTTAAGTGCCATACGTGAAACACGCTTTGGGCGATCATGTATCTTTCGAGACATAACTGACTGAGCAGAAGATTATCCCGCAGTAGATTGGCATTGCTTTATACGGTAGACTGATTGCCAGCCAAGGCTATAGAACACAATCTGTTCTATTATTTAACCCATAACTTTAGGGAAAAGACGAATCAATAGCTTTCCCAAGGGTATTTGTGCCATACGTGATACACGCTTCTGGCGATCATGACTCGATAGATTATCCCGCAGTAGGTTGCCATTGCTATTTGTGGTAGACTGGTTACCAGTCAAAGTTATAGAACACAATTTGTCCTATTATTTAACCATTAACTGGAGGGGAGATACAGATTAATATCTTTCCCAAAGGTATTTGTGCGTAAGTGAATGCAAGGAATTCAACTGGAATTCGAACTCAGCTCCCCGATTTATCGTTCCGAGTCGATATCCACTGCACCACATCGCACAGCCTTAGAAAAAAATAGTCATACATAAAATATATGAAATGTCTTTATTTTATGATAAAAATATTTAAGTGAAGATTTCCTGCCGAATTACACTAAAGATATATACATGATATATATATATATGTCATATTGTATCAGGTTGTAAATTTGCGAACTTTGGCGCTATTATAATTTGATCTTGCAAAAAACATCATAAGGGCAACAAGAATATTTTTTTAGTCGTATCACCCCGAGCAAGACGGTAACGCCACTGGTGTGCAGGGGCTACGTAATAGTGAAAAGATTGGAAAAGCGAAAGCCGGAAACCACATCCTAAACTAGGAACAAGGGGTGAGCCTCTTAACCTGTTCAATAGAGACGTGGGTGGAGTGTGAACCGGGCGATTGATAGATCTATCTACTGCAATTTATCATTGTTCCAATGAGCGATGCTTTTTTACAGCTTATCAATTCTTTCTTTTTATTTTAAAAGAAAACATATTTCAGATTGCTTGTAGTGTAGCCTTAGGGAGATGGTTAATCTTCATTAATTCAGCCTTGTGTCATACTTTCTACAGCTTACAAGTTTTATCCAGAATTATCAGAAGGTTATTTTCGTTATCATCAGAAGGTTTTCGTCAGTAGGTTGTAGATTGTAGACTGGAATGCGTGGATGAGTGGAAGAGTGGAATAATAAAATATACATTTTTCATGTTAAAATAGAAATTCATTAAAAGGAAAGAATAACAAGAATTGGTAGAAATTAATGTTCAATGAGAAACAATAATGATTTAAGGGTGTCAAGAGTTGAAGAAATGATCGTAGTCGTAAATTGTTGAGTTTATGCGTACGTACGTATGTATGTATGAACGTTTGTTTGATAGGATTGTTTTAAATAGAGAAGAAAAAATAAAACGAATCAGCACACGAGAAAGAAGGGTAAAGAGAACGATGTGCGACGCGACCTTATGTCCGGGTCGACTTGTAATTTCTACCTTGTTACATTTTAGGTTGTATCTCCTGCTTCCATCTCTTTGACTGTCTGACGCCGATCGAAGTAATTTATGTAGTTTTCAAGATTTTTCGCACTGGATCGCTAAGTCTTTTTTAGTCTTGCAAATCACTCCTATTGGCCAGAAAATGAATCTAACATCTACTTGCGAAATCCGGTTTCGACTTTTTTTTTAAGCACATGGTCAATCATTGTCCTATTTGGGAAAAACGAGGATTTCACACGTCATTGTGAGTGTTTTTTTTTTTTTTTTTTTTTTTTTTTGTAAAAGTGAAGAAGTAGGTTGATTTTAATTATCTATCCCTACAGTAGTACCCGATGTTCTTAAGACGTATACTGTCTATGTACTGACCGGTTTTGACATTGTTTATGTTTGGTGATCGAAAAGTAACCAGTGGTTTCAGACGGATATAATGGAAGACTATCGGTGTTCGAACTGAGTATGATAGTGTATACTAGATTTAAGGGTCATTCCATTTCTGTAATTGTGAGGATATATGACATACTTGGATCAATAATGTAGCGTTCGTACCGGTAATAGATTGCTGAGAGCAGTACAGTCTATCCTAGAAAGAGCCGTGGCCGATCACCTTTTCTTAGTGATCGAGACCAAAGTGGTCCGGCTTAAATTATCCCTAGTGAGCGACAAGATTTATTGGTAAGATAATATTTGAAAATTTTATCATAAGCATATCTATCATATTAGGTCAACGCTTCCTTGAGATATAAAAACGTAAAATCTAACCTGTTGTACCCTGTTAACAACACGTAAATATGTAATATAGGATGTGCGATTGATGTAATGGATAGCGGCTTGCCATGAGAAGTCGAAGAACCGAGTTAGAATCCTAATCATGTTCGTTTCATTTGGTGGTTACACAAATTGGGAGACACATCTCTTCTTACCCATCAGTCAGTCAGTTAAGTGCCATACGTGCTACACGTTTGGGCGATCATGCCTTGAAAGAGACATGACTGAATGGGTATATGATCATCCTGCAGTAGGTTGTCATTGCTTTCTGCGGTAGACTGGTTGACAGCCAAGGCTATAGAACCCAATCTGTTCTATTATTTAACCCATAACTGGAGGGAAGAAACGGATTAATACCTTTCCCAATAGTATTTGCGCGTAAGTGAATGCAAGGAATTCAAATGGAATTCGAACTCACATTGTAAGCTGTGTTGGTGGCAATTCTGAAGTTGGTAATTCGATAAAATCACCCATCTCCAAGGAACCTGGATTGCTCCTGGGGATACGCTGGCTCCATAAAATAGGAAGTAACTGAAATTCTTCAGGACTGTGAGTAGCGCAAACTAACACAAGTGGGTTGAGCATTTCTCATGGAAATCTATCTATCAAACACAAAAATACACACACACCCCTACTATATATATATATAAGAGTAAGTATTGGTTGCACAAATTAAGAGACTCATCTCTTCTTACCCATACATTATTTAAATAAGTAAGCTTTGTTGGTGGCAATTCTGAAGATGGTAATTCGATAAAATCACCCATCTCCAAGGAACCTGGATTGCTCCTGGGGATACGCTGGCTCCATAAAATAGGAAGTAATTGAAATTCTTCAGTCTTGTGAGTAGCGCAATCTACCACAGGTGGGTTGTGCATTTCTCCTGGTATCTATCTATCTATCTATCTATCTATCTATCTATCTATCTATCTATCAAACACACAGATACACACACACACACTCTGTGTGTGTGTGTGTGTGTGTGTGTGTGTGAGTTTTGAAAAGTTCACAGTTTGACCCTCTTCCAAAAACCGGTATTCTGACATTTTTTCCTTAAAATATTGATTATTGGGAACGTAGGTTTTCGGTACACTGCAAACACACTTATGAATAAATTTTATTTACTGATAAATAAAACAGAAATATACATGAAGAAACCTACGCAGACAAAGAAACAAATTCATACAAAATTTACACATATATAAATTAGTTATTGCACTCGAAAACATCTGAATTTGTATGGTACGGACTACGCCTAATAGTAACCATGGCAACGGGTTTCTGTTCTTTTTATGGTTTCATGTTTTCTATATTTCGTTGTTATAGTAACACAAACCGAATTCTCTTGAAATTCTTCCGATCACATCTCGTGTTTCGATAACAATATTTTTATCTATATTCAGTGCTAGCGAGACAAGATTGCTAAATATTTTCTTGTCAAGAAAAGAAAGACCAACAGGAAAAGGTCACGCTGCTAAACGTTATACACTAACAGATATATAGATGGAATTACAAATAAAAGTAATTAAACAAAAATGCTTACAAAATATCTAAAATGGAAAATATATATTTATTCAGTATCATTTGTCCATCACACCCAGATGGTGCATAGGGCAGCAACTTCTTGTTGCGGTTTCTGTAGCAAACTGTTTTTTTTTTACGGGGCAGGGTTGTTAGCGCTGCACCCAACCCCCAAACATGGAGGACCGGTGCACCATTCTTGGTCCTTACGTTGACAACACCTGGTATTCCCAAATGGTCAACCATTTAAGTACTAACCAGGCTCGGTGTTGCTTAACTTTGGTGATCGGACGGGAACCGGTGTATTCAACACGATATAGCCGTAGACTTTATTCGGTATAAGTCAGTTAAATGCCACACGTGTTAGAGGCTTGGGTGATAATGTCTCTTTTAATTCATGACTGACTATGCAAATGATTGTTTTTATTTTCCTCAGTAGGTTGTCGTTTCTTTATACGGTATACTGGTAGCCAACAAAGTCTATAAGACAAACTCTCTCCTGCTCTTCACTACAAATTTGGGAGGGTATATTCACCGTTCAAGAAGTACTGAAAGACTAAAGAATGTTAATTTACATTGAGTCAGTTAAGTGCCATACGTGATACACGCTTGGGCGATCATGTCTCGAAGGAGATATGACTGACTGGGCATATGATTATCCCGCAGTAGGTTGCCTGTGGTAGACTGGTTGCCGACCAAGTCTATAGAACACAATCTGTCCTGTTATTTAACCCATAACTGGAAGGAATAGACGGATTAACACCTTTCCCAAGGGTATTTGCGCGAAAGTGAATGCAATGAATTCAGCTGAAATTCGAACTCGGCTCCCCGATTTCTCCTTCCGAGCCGATATCCACTGCACCACAACGCACATCCATTACGGTACCTCTAAGAAAAGTAATCGGATCGCAGGACGTTAACATTTCGTTTACTAAACTCAGAAGTTTTATTGGTTAATAAATATATTTCTCAATTTCTAAATTTTGATTTTCAGGAGGAAATATGTTGTTAATATCGTTCATTTAAATTTTTGTAGTCAACGACAAGAAGAATCGTCTGTTTTTAAAAGGTACCAATGGCGTGTCACTTAAAGTCCCTGTTTGCTTAATAAATGCTAATAATGAAATCCCAATTTGAAGCTTGTGTGAGCATAATTTTCCATAGAATTCAGAATTCAGGTGATGTCTGTGTAAACCTACTTTTGCACAATAACAAGGTACCACACACACACACGCATACACACACAGAAACATCACACACACACACACACACATATGTATATATATATATATATATATATATATAGTGCTGAGTTGCGATAATGTTTAGTGCCAAGATTGTTGTTTTATAGTAGTTTACTAGTAAAAAAATTTGGCAAGCAAGTTTCCGTCATAAATGACTCGATATAAAGATAAACATAAAGTGTTAATAGGATTAGTGTAATTAAGTTTGTTAATTTAATGAACAGATTCATGTCGACTTCAAAGTTACGTGAGGGCATCGTTATGATGTCTTCACTCGTCAGGTTTAGTTTCTGAACTGCTATGGTGTCCTGATTTTATTTTTATCTAAATGCATCTTGGTGTAATTTAATATTTTGATATGTGAGTGGTTCGACAGCCAGTTAATTACTTTTGATTGTTTTTGGTCTGTTACTTTTTTTTAATTATATTTTTACATGTGGTTGATTTCATTTTTATTTCTTTTTATCGTGTTAATTTTCTTTTAGCAGGCGTGAATGTGTTTCAGGTTAAATGTTTTATAAGTATTTGATTTGTTCTTGTCATTTTGGTTGACATTAGTGCGTTGGATTGAACTTTTTCTTACCTCGTTATCATATGTGACCGTTAAAAGGTTTTTAAGTTCATTCTTAGTGTCTGTGTTTTTGTGCGTATTTATGTTTATAGCATTTATATGTGATTTTTTGGTTTGGTAGTTGTTATATCATCTGTTTATTTTTTCGTTGTTGAGTGTTTATATATTTATATTAATATGTTGTAATTTTGGTTTCACGTTTTGTGTGATGTTTATTTTTTTTTAGGTGTTTGCATAACAAAGTAGATATTTGCTTGAATGTCTAATTTTTTCCATTATTGCGCATTTTAGTATTTTATTTTGGTCTCTAAAGCTTATTATTCCTACTTTGTTTTTGTTTTAAACTTTATTTGCAGTTTATAATATTGGTACTGTGTTGGATTTTTTTTACTATCGCCCACTTAATTTTGTTGCTAAAGTTATTTTCTCTTTGGTTCCATAATTATTTTGCTAATGTTGTATTGTTTTGGTATCTTTCTGTGTTTAGTGATGTTTTGCGTTTATTGAATGTTTTTTGAAGGTTGTTTCTGTTGCTCCTCTGTAATTCTTTTTGTTTGTGTTAATATTATTTGTCATTGTGGCTTTATATATTATGTTCTCAGTTAGACATTTGTTTTTTGGTCTACAGTTGTCTTACTTTCGGCAGTTGCATTTGTTCATATTTTATTGTTGGGTGATTTTGTGGTCATTGATTTGTTTAGTTTAGTTGTTATTTTCTTTGTGTTCTCCATGCAGCTATAATTGATATTTACAGTGTTTTGTCAATGATTTTGATTGTTTTGTTTGGGAAAATATTTTTTATTAAAATAAAAAATATTTTTTTATGAAAACAGAAAAAATAATCAATATAATAGAAAAACATGCATGAAAACTCATGCCAGACAGAGGCTATATTATTTTTTAAAAATCGCTGCGAAAACATTCATTTCATACATTTTATGCAAATAATTTTGTCAGTTGATAATTGAAATCCCCATCTGGAGAGTGCGCCGTGCTTGAAACTCAAAATTTGTGCTGCCAGTGATAAAAAATGCACGCACACATACACACACACACACACATGCACACACATACATACGCAAACACACACACACACACACACATATATATATATATATATATATATACAAAGAGAGAGTGAAAGAGAATAATCAATAAGAAGGGAGAAGGTTGGAACATGCGTAAAGCAATTGAATAGTAGAAAAATTTCTAATAATAGAATACTAAAGTCACTAACAACGTATAAAATGAAATATTGTTACTCACTGCTCTCCGAGTAGACAAAAATGAAAACAAATGAAATTCTTTTTGTGTCTACACAGGCCCGGCTGGTGTAACTTGAGGAATATAGCTTCAAATACACGCAGATGCATTGCAGAGTGGGATTGTGTAGAACAGTAAAGCAGCTAAAGTCTGCGCATGATATAGTAATAGGCCTTTACTACGTTGATAATCCAGGCATAATCTGGATTATGAAAGAAGTGAAGGCCTATCACTAAGTCATGCACAGACTCACTCATCCTCAAAGATTGACTCTTGTTACCTACTCATAAACTGACATGAACATGTTGATAGATCCGGTTCTTTAATCTCTGATTGGTCCGTTCCACATATTCAGCGTCACACGATAAAAGCACCGATCTAGTACAGAAAACAGCACGAAAGCTGACAGCTGCGAAACTCGAGATAATACAAGTAGATACCTTTTGAATCTTCCTCGCTAAGCACGTCAGTTTCAAATAAATTGGAGAAAGACTTGCTTCAGATACAGCTGGTTTGTTAAAGAAACTGATCTTACTCTCAAGAGCAATTTTATGACATTTGTGGGATAATAATTGTCATGTAAAATGTGATGAATTTCTTCAAGTTCTTGATCAATTATACAAGAACAAATTATCAACGTGAGTATAACAGGGTTGGTTTTACGGGACATAGGAAGAAATGGTTTCCAAATAGTGTACAAACCCGTAGATGTAGGTTTGCACTAAACAGATGAACAAGCCATCTCTACATTCAGTCAGTCAGTTAAGTGCCATACGTGATACACGCTTTGGGCGATAATGTCTCGAAAAAGACCTGACTGACTGGGCAGAAGATTATCCAGCAGTAGGTTGCCATTGTTTTCTGCGGTAGACTGGTTTACAGCCAAGGCTAGAAAACCCAGTCTGTCCTATTATTTAACCCATCTCTTTTTCATTTTTTCAATTGGAGTAGATAGACTAAACTATCGCCCGGTTCACACTCCACCCACGTCTATTGTACAGGTGTAGAGGCTCATCCCTTGTTCCCTGTTTAGGATATGGTTTCCGGCTTTCTCTTTCCGAAATCTTTTCACTCTCACCTAGCCCCCTGCACATCAGTGGCGTTACCGGCTTATACTGCATCGAGAAAGATTGGTATATGAACTAACAATGTTAAAAGACAGTAAGAGTCGGAACAAATTTCAGAGTTTCTGATGAAGGCAGTAAACTTAAAAGAGTCAGTGATGCGATCTCTGAAAAATAGTTTGGAGGCAGGTTGAAGTATTTCAGCCTAACATTTGGCCAATTCATCATGTACGTAGACAACATTGGTGTAAATGGTAAATCTTCCTTATATCAGTCAGTACCATAAGTGATATACGCTTGGGCAATCATGTCTCGAAAGATACATGAAAGACTCGGAAAGAAAATTACCATTACTTTCTGTGTTTGACTGGTTGCCAACCAAGGTTAAGAATCCAATCAGTCCTGCTACTTAACCCATAGCTGAAGGAGGAAGGGATGTATACATAATTTTTCACCACGGTATTTACGCGTGTGCGAACGCGATGAATTCAACTGGAATTCAAAACTCGGCGCTCCAATTTCAACTTCCGAGCCGATATCCACTGACCACACAGTACATCCTGCGCGTGCGAACGCGAAGAATTCAATTGGAATTCAAAACTGGGCGCTCCAATTTCACCTTCCGAGCCGATATCCACTGACCACACAGTACATCCTGCGTGTGCGAACGCGAAGAATTCAATTGGAATTCAAAACTCGGCTCTCCAATTTCACCTTCCGAACCGATATCCACTGACCACACAGTACATCCTGCGTGTGCGAACGCGAAGAATTCAATTGGAATTCAAAACTCGGCACTCCAATTTCACCTTCCGAACCGATATCCACTGACCACACAGTACATCCTGCGTGTGCGAACGCGAAAATTCAATTGGAATTCAAAACTCGGCACTCCAATTTCACCTTACGAGCCGATATCCACTGACCACACAGTACATCCTGCGCGTGCGAACGCGAAGAATTCAATTGGAATTCAAAACTCGGCGCTCCAATTTCACCTTACGAGCCGATATCCACTGACCACACAGTACATCCTGCGTGTGCGAACGCGAAGAATTCAATTGGAATTCAAAACTCGGCGCTCCAATTTCACCTTCCGAGCCGATATCCACTGACCACACAGTACATCCTGCGTGTGCGAACGCGAAGAATTCAATTGGAATTCAAAACTCGGCGCTCCAATTTCACCTTCCGAGCCGATATCCACTGACCACACAGTACATCCTGCGTGTGCGAACGCGAAGAATTCAATTGGAATTCAAAACTCGGCGCTCCAATTTCACCTTCCGAGCCGATATCCACTGACCACACAGTACATCCTGCGTGTGCGAACGCGAAGAATTCAATTGGAATTCAAAACTCGGCTCTCCAATTTCACCTTCCGAACCGATATCCACTGACCACACAGTACATCCTGCGTGTGCGAACGCGAAGAATTCAATTGGAATTCAAAACTCGGCACTCCAATTTCACCTTCCGAACCGATATCCACTGACCACACAGTACATCCTGCGCGTGCGAACGCGAAGAATTCAATTGGAATTCAAAACTGGGCGCTCCAATTTCACCTTCCGAGCCGATATCCACTGACCACACAGTACATCCTGCGTGTGCGAACGCGAAGAATTCAATTGGAATTCAAAACTCGGCGCTCCAATTTCACCTTCCGAGCCGATATCCACTGACCACACAGTACATCCTGCGTGTGCAAACGCGAAGATTTCAACTGGAATTCAAAACTCGGCTCTCCAATTTCACTTTCCTTTGAAGTATAGGTGCAACGGACGTTAAAATGTTCATGACAATAAAATGCTGAAATGAGAATTAATGCTTAGGAATGTGGGAGCGCTGTAAGTAAGCAATGTCTTTGATGTATTCGCTCCTTAGGTCAGTAAGTAGTTTTGAGACAGCGAAAGATATGATGAGAGCGAAGGGATGCTAACACAGTAAGCCACTTGACTTCGGAGTGTAATTAGTAGCCCCTACTAATTACACTCCTCTCACTCTAATCAGTCCGTGTGTGTCGGCCTGCATCGGTCTGTTTCTCTCGAGTCAGTCTGTCTCTCTGGCGATATCTTCTGTATCGGCTTTTTATTTCGAATATTTGGATTGCAGGTGATCATTTGGGAATTCATATCCGTATTTGAATCTGGGCTTCCCATTGGCCGATAAATAAAATTCACGTATGCTCGCGAACTGGAAATTTAATATTTAATTAATTTTTATTTTTCAACCGGAACATCTGCGCGAACCCGGATGCGCATCGTCGAGTTTTGGTCATTTTCTGTTTTGTTGTGAGGGTGCAAACATCCGGTCCATCGCTTTTGTTCGGTCGGTATCACCACAAATACTGGAAGTGATATTTGTATTGCTAAACTCGACAAAGTTTTGGAGAAGTCATTTGAATATTCAGAACTCCATCGATAAAATCAAATCCAGGTTACATGATTCCTCTGAATTTCGATTAGACTATGATTGTACACTGCCTTATAAATTGGGTTTCTCATATATACTGTGAGTAAGCATCTATGTGATCTCGCTTCTTTTTTGTTAGTATTGTCACTAGTTTTTGCGGAATCACTTGCGAAATTCTTTTTTGTCAAATGTATAACTTTAAATGAAAATAGAATGCTTCTTTTGTTAATACTGCACAATAAAATGTGCATCAAATAAACTGTTCTGGTGTCCAGTTTTTGTGCACTCTTCTCCATGCTACTCTTTTCTTCTCATTGGCTGGCCGAAACAAAGGATTCCTGGCTGCCTTGTAAAATTTTGCAAAAAAAGAACCATTCTATTTTCATTTAGAATTATCAACTTGGCAATGAATACTAAAAAATAGTATCAAATACATCATTTAAAAAAGAACTGGGATGGCCTAAAAATTATGGCCGGTAGTGCATATATATATATATATATATATATATATATGAGTGTACGGGTGTGTGCTTTTTGGGTATATCTTTTTAATCATTTCACGCTAGAAAAAAGTGAAGGCGACTAGTATACAGAAGGTTACTGGGGCCATAAGAAGACAGAAGATAGCGAATGGCGTTGCATTTGAATTTCTTGAGATTGTAGCTATCTGTGAAGCGAATAAACGGAAAACGTTTCATGCGCCGGAAATGTGAGAAAAGAAACAGTTGGAGTAGATGTATCGGTTATATTTAGCAATTATAGCAGTAAACGATTAGAACCTAGACGTCAATGCAGCAGCGCGATTAAATTCATGTAGTCGATACAATAGGGGAAAAAGTTATTCAGAACTGTTGCTATGGAAATCTTCGTAGAAAGGACAGATGCAAGACACGTCACGTCGGAAAGAAATTGGCCGAATTTGAAATGCTAAGTCTCGATCGATGACATTACATGTCAAGAACCACGAAATGAATAGCATGAGCACCAGATATGGCAGCAGTAATCATTGCATAGATCCATGGTTCCAAACCCTGGGGTAAATTACCCTAGTGGGGTTATGAGGCCATATTTTTGAGGTAATAGATGTTTGATTTGGGAAGAGGCTAACAGCTTATAATTTCACACTGTGTCCTTGGAATGAAAACCAAGAAACGTAGCAGACTCAATGTGGCAACCGACGCCCGAATTGCCCTTTCAGTCACAAAGCCAAGAATAAATAAACTGTCACTGGCGAAGGCAACACAAGCTCAACACTCACATTAAAATTTACCGCTAGGTTACGGCTACTATACATTTGATTATTATTATAGATTGATACTCTTGTATTGGATGTGCGTTGTGGTCCAGTGGATATCGGCTCGGAACGAGAAACCGGGGAGACGAGTTCGAATTCCAGTTGAATCCATTGTATTCACTTACGCGCAAATACCCTTGGGAAAGGTATTAATCCGTCTGCTTCCTTCCAGTTATGGGTTAAATAGCAGGACAGATTGGGTTCTATAGCCTTGATCGGCAACCAGTCTACCGCAGAAAGCAATGGCAAACTACTGCGGGATAATCTTCTGCTCAGTCAGTCATGTCTCTTTCGAGACATGATCGTCCAATCGCGTATGGCACTTAACTGACTGACTCTTGTATTGCATAATGTCCATTAACTTTGTCTGCTTTTGATGTATGAAAATATAATTAATTCTTTCCCTATATTTGTTCATTGGGGTAATGGATATAGCGAAATTGTATTTTGGGATAATCGTAGCAAAATGGTTGGGAAACTATGGAGAAGAATGGTAGTTTCGTAATTGTAGAAAATAGACTCTAACGAGAAAACATTTCTGGCACAACAAATAGGTCACCGAATATCAGTCAGTTAAGTGCCATACGTGATACACGCTTCTGGCGATCATGTCTCAAAAGAGACATGACTGACTGGGCCGAAGATTATCCTGCAGTAGGTTACCATTGCTTTTTGTGGTATACTTGTTTAACAGCCACAGCGATAGAACCCAATTTGTCATATTATTTAACCCCTAACTGTAGGGAAGAGACGGATTAATACTTTTACCAAAGGTATTTGTGCGTAAGTGAATGCAAAGAATTCAACTTGAATTTGAAGTCGACTCACCGATTTTGTCGTTTCGAGTCAATATTTACTGCACCACAACTCACATCCAACATTTAATGAGATCATCTAATAAATGCATAGTACAATCATATTCGACATCTATATTGTAAAAATGGATGGAAGGAATTGAGTTGGATATGAAAAACTCTAGCGTTTAAAGCAACAAAAATAAAGCGATTTACATATTTTCAAACAAAGTACGTTGCCATTGCTTTCAGCGGTAAACTGGTTACCAACCAAGACTCTAGAACCCAATCTTGCCTATTATTTAACCCATAACTGGAGGGAAGAGACGGATTAATACCTTTCCCAAAGGTATTTGTGCGTAAGTGAATGCGAGAAATCCAACTAGAATTCGAACTCGGCTCACCGATTTGGCGTTCCGAAACGATATCCATTGCACCACAACGCAGACCCCTTCACCGAATATACTTTACTAATAAATTTACTTGAAACAATTTACACGTTTTTATTATGCCCATTTAAAATGTTCCCGATGATATTACTTTGCTCCTTCTCAGTGACATCAAGCAAATAATATTCTAACACAACATAAACTCTTTGGACGGAAATTTGAGTAGGGCGATATAGTTTTACAAAGTTTCTTTTAATATTTAAAGAGTAACTTGAATATTTAATATTTTTGCTGACGTGTAGAAGCAAAGAGAAAAAAATCCAATATTGACTCAAATTTTCCATTGTTGTTAACGGCTTCAGTTTCCTATATCTGAAAAACCCACTATTGCATTTTAATGTTTATAGCTTCAAAATTAAATTTACATTTCAGTGTGCTGGATAGGAAGTGCAATTTTTTTTCTAAGTATTTGAGAATTTTTTTTTCATATGGAATCATTTTCAAATGAAAAAATTGCTGATATAGGTGAAACATGTTTTTTGATTCTTAGATAGATAGAAACTTCCGTTGTCACTTTTAAAAATTATTCTCGAACGTCTGATTTTTATATTGTCTCATGCCAAGTAAGGCAATAAAAACCACTATGATGCAAAGGGTTACACAGACTTAAAGGGACTTAACAATAAAAGAACAATTTTTGATAGATCAGGAGTATGTATTGACGTAGCTTTATATTTCTGAAGTTTGTAATTGACAGGAAAGCAGTTAGCAGTTAAATCTTGTGACCTAACTGCCAATCTGGTTATTTCTATAAATTAGTGAAGTCGAAGTACTAATACTTGATTAGTGACGACAACAAGTGGATTCATAATATTCTCGTGCATGAGTCAAATTTTGCAAAAGCCAACTTGCTAAGTAAAGTTTCATGAAATTGTTTTGTTGATGTGCTTACCCTATTTTCATAATTTATTTTCTCGTTTGGCTGCCCAATTAGCAGATATATCGAGATTTTAACAGAAACTCAGGAGTGAAAGATTAATTGAATGATAATATTTTCTAATTATACCCTGTGACCTTTGGGGCATATTTGGTCTTCGTCGAAAAGAAAAGAGTTCATTTTCTTTTAAGGGAATTACCGCATATCTGATCATTTTCAAAATTGAAGGTGAAAGCTAAACTAAAATAGTATTTTTAATTAGTCGAGAGAACTGCTTTTCTAACTTTCTAAATTCACTCAGTTATTTAAAGTTATATGATATGTCCCGGATTCAAACTGGAAATAATAGAGAGCTATATATATATATACAATCATCCGTAGACGACTCTGTTTCGCGCTATCACGGCTCATCAGTACAGGATTGAAACCGGACCGAATCGACACCAGTCGGCGATTCTACCTATGAGTTTTGGGCGCTGAGTAGAGGAAGGCGGATTTTAGCTTGTTATATGCAATGTAAACATACGCCAGTAGCTGAGAGTGTTCAAATTCATTACTGAATGGACGATGTGTAGATGCTCGAGTAGCTTCTCTTTTTCAAAGTCTACCATTCCTCTATTGTGCTCAATCAGGTGGTGAGAGCGTTTTATATATATATATATATATACAGTTATCCGCAGACAGATGTGTTTCGCTGTATCACAGCTCATCAGTACGGTTAGACTCTGATTGCTTTTAACCCAGGATTGAAACCCGACCGAATTGTCGTCAGTCGGTGATTCTACCTCTGAGCTACGGGCGCTCGGTATAAGGAGGCAGACTTTTTAGCGTGTATATTATCATTATACACGCCCAATAGCTGAGAGTGTTCTAATTCATTGCTGAATGAACGATATATATATATATATATATATATATATATATATATATATATATATATATATATATAATCAGGTGAAATATTAAGAGGAGGTAGTTTTGCTTGAGAGCTCTCCTACTACGGTGATAAACTCGCTCAGTGAGCTGAATAGTTTATTGATAAAATTTTGTCATCACATGTGGTTTTGTGCCAAGACAATCTGATCTTTTTTGGTTATTTCGGATGTGTGTTTTGGTGCATTGGATATCGAATGGGAACGAGAAATCGGGGAGCCGAGTTCGAATTCCAGTTGAATTCTTTGCACTCACTTACGCGCAAATACTCTTGGGAAAAGTACTAATCCGTCTATTCCTTCCAGATATGGGTTAAATAACAGGACAGATTGGGTTCTTTAGCCTTGGTCGACAACCAGTCTACCGCAGAAAGTAATGGCAACCTACTGCGGAATAATCTTCTGCCCAGTCAGTCATGTCTCTTTCGAGACATGATCGCTCAAAGCGTGTATCACGTATGGCACACAACTGACTGACTGAATATAATAACCGAAAACATGATTAAGGCATTTTCTGGTCATAAAGTGGGGGATCAGTTTTCTATTGTTATGAAGTAATAAACTGTTTCCCCACTATTTACTACTTAATAATATAATCCATATCTTCCGCATCTAGGTATGAGTCAAATAATAGAACAGATTGGGTTCTATAGCCTTGGTCGGCAACCAGTTTACCGCAGAAAGCAATGGCAACCTACTGCGGGATAATCTTCTGCCCAGTCAGTCATGTCTCGAAAGAGACATGATCGCCCAAGCGTGTTTCACGTATGGCATTTAACTGACTGACTGAACATAATAGTTGGAAACATAATTAACTTCTAGTGGACATAAAGTGGGAATTCTGTTTTATATTGTCATGAAGTAATAAACTGATCCCCCACTAATTACTACATAATAATATAATACATATATTCCTCCTCTAGAGTATGAGTCAAATAACAGGACAGACTGGGTTCTATAGACTTGGCTGGCAACCAGTCTATCTCAGAAAGCAATGGCAACCTACTGCAGGATAATCTTCTGCCCAGTCAGTCATGTCTCTTTCGAGACATGATCGCTCAAAGCGTGTATCACGTATGGCACTTAACTGACTGACTGAAGAGTTCTTATTGAGTAGTAGTGTCTAAGAACTTGATTTTGCTGGTCAGTATGTTTATTTACGCAACACAATCTTTGTACGAAGGTCTGTTAAGTATAGTCAGTTACTAGAATAAGCTGAACTTTGGTCTTGTTAAAAGATTTATTTCAGGACTTTTAAAACCTAATTCGCTAGTGTTGCAGGTTTTTAACTGAGTTATTTCGTATTCTTTTCTTCTTTTATGAGTCATGTTTTTTCAGGACGTAGGCGATCATGGCTTTTCACTTCTCCCTATCCCTGGTGGCTCTTAGCACGTCTTCTCCTGTTGCACCATGCAAACCTCGTTCCGTCATCCACCTGATTAGGGCCTTCAAATATGTTATCCGTTACTTTCTCCTGTCTCTTTTTCCCTGTATCTGGCCTGTTATTATCAGATTCTCCAAGCCCTCCTTCCTCACTGCATGTCCCAGGAATTTCACCTGTCTCTTCCTGATGCTCAGTATTAAATTCCTTTTGGTTTCCATCCTTTCCAAAATCTCATCATTGCTCACATGCTCGATCTATGATATTCGCAGCATCCTTCTGTAGGCCCATATTTCAGTTGCTTCAAGTATTTCTTACTTTTTTTCAACAATATGTTCACCTCAATTTTTATCGACTTCTTTTTAATCTTTAACTAACATAGTTAAGGGCCAAATGTCAACGGGAAAATGTTTAATTGTTATAATAACAGGAATAAAGTTTAGAAAAGAACTAATTTTCAGTATAACGCAACGAAATTATAAAAGCTTATGACATTTGGAATTCAGTACATTCTCTTACGGACAGACACCCTTAGTAGTATTATTAATTCTTCTTTTCTTTCTCCAGTTATGGGTTAAATAGCAGGACAGATTTATTTCTATAGCTTTGGTCGTTAAACGGTTTACCGCAGATAACATAATCTAAGCAGGAAAATCTTCTGCCCTAGTCAGTCATGTCTCTTTCAATACATGATAGTCCAATCGTGCATCCTGTGTAGCACTTAATTTATGAGATTGGGTACAATCAACGTACTGAACTTTAGTTTACTGACGCAGAGAAGAAACAACAATGAAATTAGTAAATGCTAAAAGTATATTTTTTTATTAGTTTTATTTGTTGCTGTGTTAATCTGAAAAAAATTACATTATACTTTAATTTATAAGTTATTGTGGCTCCAAATTAAGTTTAATTTGTTAGCGTTCATCGCTACTGTTTCACAAAATTTAATAAGCTTTTTGATCGATGGTTATGAAGTTATAAAATTTAAATAAAAAACTCCAGCTGAGGCTCCAGCCAAACTAAGTCTTCGGTAGTCTTTTTATCTGATTTATTTCTTGTAAACATAACAAATGACAGAGGCAATCATATACTTTCTGGTGTGATAGAATAGCCCGATCATTTCTTACTTTCCAGGCTTGGTAAGGTAAAACGTCGTTTTCACGGCCTTGTGGGCGATTACATTTCCCAATGTGCTCTTCCTTTCCCAACTTCCACAATGTTGCAATGCTCTCATTTCTTTATCGATGTTTCAACGACAAATGCTCAGTTAAGCACAATTCTTCACTGCCACCAGTTGAAATATTTACAGTTGATATCCACCTTGCTATTTTCATAAAGTTGAATCACCCTCATCCTTTCAGTATTAAGAGTAATAGTGAGAATTAGTTAAAAGAGAGATCCACTCAGAAATCTCTTCACTAGGACCGTAATTTTGTCGAATAAACCCGCACATGAATGCTTGCCAGGAGGTTTTTAATAAAGGGTCAAACTTTGCCTATCCTCTACATCCTTGTAAACTTCACTCCCTAGTTCTTCCTCTTACGTTCATATCACACACCTCATTCATTAAACCTTTACGTTAAGTGGCTTTTGTGCCCTATATTCGACAAAACTCTAGTGAAAAACAATCTGCATTTCCGTAAATTGCCAGAGTTATTTAAAGTTGTTGGGTTTTTTTACTTTATGGAATATCAACCTCGACGGGTCATTTATTGCCAACTAAATTTTATTTCTATATTGCTGGTAATACCTTTTTTTTCAACAATTTATTGTTGTTTTTATATAAATTTTGTGTCTAGTAATACTTTTTTTCTTTTCGAGTACCAAGATTCATTGGGGATTTGTTATTAAGGGCAAGATCCCCAAGTCCTACCCTGTTATTTAACCTATAACTGGAGGGAAGGGACGGATTAATACCTTTCCCAAGGTGTACCAGTGCTAAAGTGAATGCAGAGTATTCAACTAAAATTCGAACTCGGCTCACCGATTTCTCTTTCCGAGCCGATATCCACTACACCACAACGCAGATCTGTCACTAAACGCTTACAGCACCTAGTATTCCCAAGCATTCACCCATTTAAGTACTGACCAGGATCAACGTTGCTTAACTTCGGTGATCGAGCGAGAACCGGTGTATTCAACGTGATAGGCCGAAGGCACGCACATTCATCACTAAACGCTTACGGCACCTGGTATTCCCAAGCAGTCACCCATCTAAGTACTGACCAGGCTCAACGTTGATTAACTTCAGTGATCGAGCGAGAACTAGTGTATTCAACATGATATGGCCGTAAGCCCCGGTTATTTAAAGTAATTTAAAAAATACGACGCCTGATACTTAAGAGATAATATGCTTTTCGTTGATATTTCATGTTTTCAACTTTCGACTATCGTACACTCAGGTCTTCCGCAGGTGTCTGATTTATATTCAACTTTTTAAGATTAAAATCAATTGTTGAAAAGACGTACTGAGGTTCGAAATCTCGAACAAGAAGTGGGTGTAATTCAATAGAACTGATATGAACACAGCAACGAATTTAATTATTAAAATGTTTGAGTGGTTTTGTTTTTCTAACGATTTTCAATTTACATTTTTGATTAGCCTTTTAATAAATTTTCTTATCAGTAAAACAGACAAAAATTATGTGTATAAATTTACATAACAATTGAGTTTGGACAACCAATAATTCATATACAACATTGGAGGTCCATATCTTCACGGGAAATGATTTTTTTGTAGCCAAAGTTCTGCCGGGAGGCAAACATGCAAATTTAAAAAGTTGACATAAATGAAATTTTTACGGATCCTTACTGAATATCGACATAGAAATAAAGTATGAAAGCTATATATTCAGTAAATATCAATTAAAAGAAAAAGTAAAACTAGAGGGTAATTGTAACTTTGAAAAACAACAAGTTAGGCGTGAATAATGATTAGGAATTTATATATAAAAAAACTCGAAAGAAAAAATTAATTTTGAAGTACATTGTCAAAATACTAAAAAATGCTTAAATATTTAAGGCTATTTTCACGAATGAACCACCTTAATAATATTACCTTAGATCCAAAAACCTTTTAAAATGTACAGAAATTACTAATCAATTATCTTACGAAAAGTAAATTAAACCAAGTGTAAGATATTTTGAATATATTTTCACTCCTTTTATTTAACACAGTCAGCAAAAAAATATTTTTCTTAAATTCGTACGTGATATTTTAAATAAGCCAAAAAAATAAAATTAGATATTTTATTCTCCAGAAATTACGGTTGTGCAATACAAAAGAATAAAATGCACAATCAAATCATTACGTTCTTATGAAACACAAATAATATTGCGACAATATTTTCATGTCTTAAAAAAATTACTGCGCATACTAAAAACTAATTTTCATTCCAGACAAATAATATTGTTATATTTTATTTCATTGTTTTTTCAGCTTAAAAAATTCTGATATAAGTCAATATTGAGGCAATTCTTTTCTTGATCTTTTTTATGCTACTGATATTTTCAGGAGGCGCCTGGAAATAAAAGTAGCATAAAAATATGAGTAGCATATTTTCACATCATCTCTGCGACGAGCCCTTTTTTTTCTCTCTCTATTGATTCAAAATGGCGGCAAAATTATTTTGCTGGAGCGGACAGCAAAGGTGGAAGGGAAGAAAAAACAGACAAATATAGTTGGCAGGCAAGAAAAGTAACGATTATAAATATTTTTTTTCTCATTTCCTAGCCTTAGTAAACAAATCCGCCTCAACATAGTTTCAAAAGGGACAATGTTTATAACAGCTACTAAAATATTTGATTTAGACAACGTTTCCTAAACAACATTCAGCCACACAAAAATGTTGACGAGCAGAAAAAATATCCTCTATAGCTTCTGAGTAACGTTTATATTTTGGTAAATTTCTGGTTTTTCCTATTCTGAGTGCGAGTCAGAAAATATTTCGAAATGATGCAAAAAGGCAGCAGAAGTTAATAAAATGAACAATATGACAATAAAGCAGCCAATGAGATATTTCACGAATAGGATATCGCGCGCACACGCACACATACATACGTGCGTGCATGTATATATACATATATATATATATGGGTGCATATATATATATATTTATAAATAAATATATATATGTATATAGTTTAGAAAATTTTTTAGATATTCGGCAATTTCATGGGTAATACGTATTTTACAGCAAAAAGCTGCTTGTCAGACCCAAAAGATACAGCACTTAATAATATTCACAATAATAATTATTTTGAATATTATTAACTGCTGTATACGTATTATCCATTAAATTGTAGAATATCTAAAAAAATTTCTAAATTATATTAATCTGTTAAATTAAATAAATAAATTTAACAATTAATTCTTTTGAGTTCGCCTCTATCGGAATTTACCGGACTTATATACCAAGTATTCTACGCTAAATATATATATATATATATATATATATATATATATAAATGAAGAGTGTGAGAAGTCATGAACGTTTTGTTTAACGTGCAGATTTATAGTTATTATTATTATTGTTGTTGTTGTTGTTGTTTATCTTTAGGATAATACATTTTTCTTCTCTGTGCCCTGTCCCTTCAGGACGTAGGTGATCATGGCTTTCCACGTTTCCCTATCCCTGGTGGCTCTGAGCATGCCTTCTCCTGTTACCCCAAGCAATCCTCGTTCCGTCATCCACCTGATTAGGTTTTACAAATATGTTATCCGTTGCTTTCCCCTGTCTCTTTTTCCTTCTATCCGGCCTGTTAGTATCAGGTTCTCCAAGCTCTTTTTCCTCATTGCATGTCCCAGCAACTTCAGCTGTCTCTTCCTGATGCTCAGTGTTAATTTCCTTTCTGTTTCCATTATTTCCAAACCTCATCATTGCTCACATGTTTGATCCATGATATTTGCAGCATCCTTCTCTAGTACCAAATATCAGTTGCTTCATGTTTTTCCTTCATCTTTGATGATATTGTCCAGCATTCACTGCCATATTGATGGACTGACAGCACGTAGCAATCTAGTACTCTCTTCCTTGTTTTTAGCGTAATTATTCTGTTTCTTAATACCTTACTCAACTTCTGAAATGCTTCCTTCGCCATGCCAATCCGCCTTCGGATCTCTGTGTTGCACTCTCCGTTCACTGTTATAACACTTCTCATGTATTTAAATTTTTGTACCTGCATGATTCTAGTATCCCCGACCTGTATTTTGCATATTGGGCTGCCCTTTTTACTGATGATCATGCATTCGATTTTCTTGCAGTATATTTTTAGTCCTTTCTTGTTATTTTCTTCAGCTACCTTCTGTAGGAGGTCTTGTAGTTTTCTTTCTGTGTCTGCTATCAGCACTGAATCATCTGCGTACCTTAGGTTGTTTAAATTGTGGTCTCCGATTACGAATCCAGGCATAACTTCTAGGATTCTCAAAATATTCTCGCTGTACAAGTTGAACAGATCCGGTGATAAGACGCATCCTTGTCTTACGCCCCTTTCTATTTTTGTATATCTACTCAGTTTATTACCTGTCCGTATGCAAGCGGTATGATGCCGGCAAAGATTTTTGATTACTCTCAAGTCTTTCCCAAATATGTCCAGGCTGCCGAGCATCTCCAGCAGTTCTTTGTGGCGTATTTTGTCAAACGCCTTCGAATAATCAATAAAGCACACGTATAGTTCCTTCTTCATAAATGCCCATAATAATATTTGCTACTGCTAGATGTGTTTCGAGTTCAAAGTTGACTCTTATCAGGCTAATAAATTTCTGACTTTACATATCGAAATCCGTTTGTCTTTACATGTCTTCTCACACTTTTCATCTATACCGATTTCTCTCGATGGAACAACCCCTATATCTGTTATCAATATATATATATATATATATATATATTGAAAATAATTTTCTAATAATCCATTTCATATATATATATATATATATAAATAAAATGGATTATTAGAAAATTATTTTTTATCGATACTCGTATTTAAGTAGATATTATGTTTTTAATGAAACAGTATTATATATTTATATCTACCGGCCTGATTATTTACGATAAATTTTTATTACGTAAATGTGTGCCATTCGGCAGGATTCGAACCTGCGACCCCTATTTATATAGAGAAAGTTACCATTCGATCGGGTAACGTCTTAGACCTCTCGACCACTAATAGCCTCCAGTCTAAACGAGGTTTTTATCAAGCCTATATAATACAATTTTCGCTCCAAATACTTAAATACGAGTATCGATAAAAAATGTTCAAACAATTCATTTCAAATTGTTGGTTGCTTATAACCAAGTTTCGTTAAAATTCGTTGATTTCCGTAACATGTCTACATTTGTTGACATTACGATACATTTCAGAGCAGATATGTTTATTTACGATGGATCGAAAACTGTGTTATATAGGCTTGATAAAACCCTCGTTGGAGGCTATTCGTGGTCGAAAGGTTTAAGACGTTACCAGATCAAATGGTAGCTTCCCCTATATAGATAGGGGTCGCAGGTTCGAATCCTACCGAATGCCAGAAATTTTCGTAATAAAAATTTATCGTAAATAATCAGGCCGGTAGATATAAATATATATAATACTGTTTCATTAAAAACAGAATATCTACTTAAATACGAGTATCGATAAAAAATAATGTTCAAACAATTCATTTCAAATTGTCGGTTGCTTATAACCAAGTTTCGTTAAAATTCGATGATTTCCGTAACACACAAACACACACACACACACACATATATATATATATATATATATATATAATTTCAGTGGCATAAACCGATGGATATATATTCCGAAGTTTGGTAAATTTACTTTGTATAAAGTACTTAATAGAGATATACAGCTTTATAGAGAAATAGTTATATATTCTTAATAATATCATATTAGATTGAACTTTAAAAGCTTTCAAGTTTCGATGCTAAAACATCATCATCAGGCTCCGTAATGGTGGTGCCTTAGCATATATGTATTCTTCTATTTTTATGCTAAGGCACCATCAGGATCCTTGATAATTCTGGAATTACCATCAAAACCTCGAGTATATATATATATATATATATATATATATATATATATATATATATATTCCCACATATTGAGCACTTTTTAAGAAGAGTGTTCTTTGGATACGGTTTATTATTCAATGCATACCTTCCATATACACACAAACACACACACACACACACACACACACACACACACACACACACACATATATATATATATAGTGGGAGAGTGAGAGAGAAATATATAATGAGACAACGTGGAAAAGATAGAAACGGTGTGTTTCACCGAGAATATTTATAGTATTTGGATTTTTAGTTTAGAATGAATAAGAGACAAAAATATATGTAAATTAAGATACGTTAGGATTTCCAAGAATAAGTGGAGAACAATAAATCAAGTGCCCTTATCACATTCTTGCCAATGCTCCAGAGAGTATCTCTTTTATTATAACTTTATAACAGAATTGTTAAAGTCTTTTGGATTTTAAATTGGTCCAACGAAGCAAAAGTGCGTGCTATATGTACTTTTATTTATGTTCTATGTATGTTTTTGTCTCTTTCGCAACTTTTGTCAATTTATAAGTACTATCCAATTGCATCCTTAGCAAATTGAAAAATAAATCTATTGAAATGTTTTTTAACTTACTGCGTATATAGTAAATTCGAAATTCCATTTTGGGGTTATATTTTCAGAAGTGAGACCAATTAATATCTTTTCATTTCGTTAGAAAAAAACGTTTGTTATTTATGATACCGGAATATACGGTTACAAAAAGTTACAATCCTAATATATATATATATATATATATATATATATATATATATAATAAATTTTCAATATTCAAAATTGTTGAATGAACATTTCAACATGAAATCCCTAAGAGAGATTTCACATATCCTCAGCAACGGTACATATTTCAAAATGAGGATAAAAAGAGAAATAATGATAAATAAATAAATAAATAAATTTATTCTTTTTTATTCTCATTTTGAAATATGTACGGTTGCTGAGGATATGTGAAATCTCTCTTAGGGATTTCATGTTGAAATGTTCATTCAACAATTTTAAATATTGAAAATTTATTTTATTTTATATTAGCTCTGTAATTTTAATTACACTGAGCTCTCCTCCTGTATCATTTTTAATATTAAAATTTAATATTAATTAGTATCAGGTTTTTGTGTTTTACCTTCCTACTTTTCCGTTTGGATTAAAGTATTTTAAGATATATAAATTCAAATTGCACGAGATCGTATGACCGTTTTTGTGATTGAAATTCTCTTTGTCGGCGATTTTAAACATTATGGAAAATACAATTTGTTGTTCAAATGTGTGTGGGTAAAAGCATCGAATGTAAGCAAAATGAATAGTGAAGAAAGAAGAAAAGGTTTGAGAAGAAAAACGAAAAACGACAAAAAGGAGAAAGGAAGGAGGAGGAAGGAAAAAGTGTGCCAGTTTGGCAGTGAAGGAAACGCTGGCAATAAGGATACATTAAAAAATATAAAAAGGTATAGAGAAAAGGAAGATGACGAGCGTCGCCCGGATTTTTCGAATTTTGGAATTCTTTTTTTCGTTTTAAGCCAAAACAGTGCATAAATATTGTTAAGGTCAAAATAATTTACTTTAAAATATACCACAGGAATAAAAACAAAACAAAAAAACCAGGAAACTAATCTATAACATAGGTAAATAATATACCTAAAGAGAAAAACAGAACAACTATTCGAAGGAAAATTTAAATTTAGGTAAATACAAAATATAGTAGAAATAAATTTAAAAAAAGCATCATCACTTAAGTAATATTTCTGATATAAATAAATGACTAATTGTACAAATAACTGAAATTGTTTCTTTTTTGTTAGCAATATAACTTGAGATTAATTATATATATATATATATATATATATATATATATATATATTGATGCATGTTTCATTAAATAATACAGATAAGGTTTGTCGATTTATTTTATGTAAAGTTTTTCATAATGTCTGATAAGCCTGATAGCATTATCGTTGAAAGAGGAAAGGAAATCACAATATATATAATTAATCTCAAATTATATTGCTAATATGAGAGGAACATCATAACTAAAATAATTTAGAATAATTAAAATTATTATGAAATAAACTAAGATTAATGAAATTAGATTAAATTAAGATAATGACAGCATTATGCTAAATTAAAGTTGTTAATTTTCACTTAGGTTAAATAAAAAACAAAAATAAAATTAAATGTAGAACCGAATTAACAGTGGAAAATGGCTATAAGAAATCTGAGTTATTATTTTAAATATTTAATATTAAAGAGATAATAAGAGGAAATAATAAGAGGAAATAATAAGAGGAAATTATAATAGGAAATAATAAGAGGAAATAAAATAATTATATTAGGAGAAATAAATATCGATTAAAATAATTTATGGAAGAAATAAGGATTGAAAGAGCTTAACATGAAGTATAGGGAGCTGGTTAATGTTTCTTTTGTTCAGCCTTGTATCCGACATAATCGAACTCCCTACAGCTTACAGAAGTTATGTTGAGTAATATTCATCAGAAGGGTTTTCAACAGAAGGTTGTTTGTTGGTTGGAATAGGTGGATTAGTGTAGAAGAGTGGAATAATAAGATATACATTTTGAATGCTAAAACAGAAATTTACTAAAAGAAGGAATAACAATAGTTGTAGAAATTAATGTTCACTTATAAACCTTAGGAAGAAAGTATAAGTAGAGTTCCTGTTCCATGATAAAGTTGTTTGTAGCAGTAATTGTTGAGATAGAGAAGGAGAAAGAGAGAGAGAGAGAGTGAGGATAATGTCCGGGTCACTTGAAGTTGAGAGTTACATTTTGATGTGTGTCAGCACACCGCCTTCTCTGAAATGACCGCTGTGACCAGTTAGAGACTATCCTTAAATATTGAATAGTTACGTGGAGTGGAGCAGAAAGGATTTTTTTTATTTAACTATGGAAAAATTTTGAATTTTGCGAATTGATGACCAATAAAAATCCAGAGTTCCGCTATAGATCCGTAAAAGGAATTTGATATCTATTTAGTTTTGGTTTACCCACGAAACTTTTGCGTGGAGCTCAGATGCGTAAACACCAGTTTTAGTTATTTGCTTTCTGGATCTCCGAGGGCAAACATTTGGTCCCTCACTTGCTCGGTATCACCACAAACATTATTATTGTCATTAAATATACTGTAAATGAGAAGAAAAAAAGGAAAAAATCATTTAATGGAAACTCAATTTTGGATTATATTTAGGAGGTTTTTATGTAAATTTAAAATTTAAAAATATTAATTTATGACAATTGCCAATAAAAACTTTTATAATTTTTAAAAGTAAATTTTGCTTAGAATCTTATTATTTTAAATTTTCAACTAAACCTAGTTCGCATCTATCATAAAGATTATTGGCGGGATACTAGACAAACCTATTAATCTCCAACTCAATTTGTGTCAAGTTCTGTCTATTTTTTTTACCAAAAATGCGGAAAAGGAATAGTATTGCTATGAAAAATTTTGTGTCAGGGATTATTGATATGGAAATGCTTGCTTACCAATTTCAGAAAATATTTCCTTCTGTTGGATGTTAGATAGTCTACAAAATTGGCGGAATATTACTTTTCTTTTTGTACGTCTGTTGCTAGCAGTAGATAACTCGGAATTAGCGACATGTTTGACTCATACTAAACTATTCTTGAATCCGCTTTCCTGAACAGCTTTTTCATATAACAATTGATATTAACTGGAAATTTTGAGGGTTGAAGATAATTGGTTGACTCTCATGTTAAAAATGGTGGGTATTAATTTTATAAGAAGTATTAAGGTAGTTGAATCGCAAGGAGCATGGTTTTCTTTGAGTTGAGGTTGGTAGGAACAGTCAATATGATTAAAAGTGGTGTCCAAATTGATGACTATTTTTTAGATTAGAGTAAACTTTAATATTAATGTCTAGAAATTTAAAAGCTTTAATAAATTTCTTACGATTTCTCTTAATTGTGGGCCCAGCTGCTATTAGTGATAAACATAAGACCATCGTCACAGTATAAGCCAATCTGTTTAGGATTTACACACATTTCCTTCCTCATTCTTCCTATCCTTTTCCCCTATTTTCTCTTTTTATTTTTTCCTCTCGTTCCTTTCCTTCTTTTTCTTTCTCTTTTTACTACGATTACCTCCGTTCTCTTTACCTCCCCATATATATATATGTATATATATATATATATATATATATATATATATATGGGGGGTGCCGATTAATTTTAATGAACAACATCAACAAATGGCGAATAATCCTTTTTAGACAAGTCAAACATTCCATCAGAAATTGACCAAATTTAGAAGAAATATGGTAAAAACTTTCAACATCAGACAGATTAGACCTAATCAGAGGGTTTGAGATAAATGGTGACTTCCGTAAAGATTATTCGATACAAAGTCTGGTGTCTTTAATAAAGTTATATATATATATATATATATATATATATATATATATATATATAACATAGCACACTTGGGATACAATCCAGGTAAATTCCGAAAGAGACGAACTCAAGAGAACAACTGGTGTAGTATTTGGGTCTGACGAGCCGCGATAATAACATCAGAACGCATTATAATAAATGTATTCCCTGTATATATATATATATATATATATATATATATATATATATATAAAAGGGGTAGCGACTCCGACTGGCACCAGATCGATCGTGTGTCGATCCCGGCCAGAAGCAAGTCGATGTGTCTAACAAAACTGATGCATTTTGATAAAGCGAAACAAGCTTGTATGTGGATGACTAATATATATATATATATATATATATATATATATATATATATATATAGCGGTAGAATCTCCGACTTATATGGATTCTGTCGGGTTTCAATCCTGCCTAGAAGGAACTGGATGTCTAACTGTATTGGCGAGCTGCAATACAGCAAAACTGGACTGTCTGCAGATGACTATTTACGCTTTCACACGGCAGTTGAAAACTATGGGGAAATGGTAGACTTTATGAACAGTAGCTACTCACGCATGTACGCATAGTTCATTCAGTAATAAATTTGAACACTGACGTGTGTTCATATTCTGTATATAATAAGCTAAAATCCGCCTTCCTCCAACGAGTGCGCATAGCTTAGGCGTAGAATCGCTGACTGATGTCAATTCGGTCTGGTTTCAGTCCTGGCTAGAAACAATCGGATGTCTCATCGTACTAATGAGCTGCGATGCAGCGTAACAGGACTGTCTGCAGATGACTAATATATATATATATATATATATATATATATATATATATATATATATATATATATATATATATATATATATATATATATATATATATATATATATATACATACATATATATATATATATATATATATATATATATATATATATATATATGCACACAAGTGAATAAAGAACGAAGGAAGTATTAACAACGTTCAAAACGTTAATTTAAACAGTGGTTAATATAGAAATAGAGCAATAATTATTTATTAGCATTATTAACTACCAGATGAGATATTGTTTTTTATGTAGAAACAAAATGTACACTTTTATAGTTAATTATAATTTGTAGATGTTATAAACTATAATTCATGAAAATTATAATATATATATATATATATATATACATTGTCTGAAAAAATTGTACCAAATGGAAGGAATATTGTATGGTCTGACGAAATGAGCTAATTTAGTTCATTGAAATGAATTATACATGATTAAACATAATAGACATATATTGTCTCTTATATTTAACAGTATATGTTTAGAAAAAAAAAAAATATATATATATATATATATATATATATATATATATTAGAATGTATAATAGTGTTTGTATCAATGAAATCACCTGGACGAGATTTGTTTTTCGCGATTTTTCTTGTTTTCTCACGTAGCTGAAACTGAAGAAATGATTTTAGACTGACATTGCGATTAACGAAAACGCGATGATCCAGAAAATATGATTGGGAGTAATGCTGATGTTGGATTATCTGTCAGGGGTCATGTCTTAACATTGGCGTTGTTATAAAGATGTGTAAAATAAAAGGCACGCCTATTTTCATTTTTCTTTCTCTCATCAAACACAATATGCGCCAGTGGCAAGATGTATCTCCTTCCGTCTCCCCTGGGATATTTTGTTTTCATTTCAAATTAAAATTTCGCACCGCCTGCAACTTACAGTTTCGTTAAAAATAAGAGAAAAACAACCCCAAAAATTACGACCAAAATCTCACCACAACAACCTGTCAACCAAACACAAACATGTTTATCACTCGTAATAATTGTAAATATACCCCCAATGAAGCTAACTCTTTGCTTGATGAGCAAATAAGGTAGTGTAGTCTCTGACTAATTTGGTTAACTTGTGTTGCTCTTGATTATTGTGTTAAATTTTTAATTCTCAATTCCTACTCTATTCAGTTTGAAGTTTAAACTATTAGGAAAGAAAAATGCTTTCTTCGTAAATTCATTTCAACTTTTTACTCATATTATGTATATTTTCCTTAAAACTGTGCAATAAGAATATAACGTCTATCATGTTTTCTGCTATTAATTAAACCGTCTTGAGTTTCACAAAGCAAGGAAACGCAATATTTTTACTAAGATCATCATAAGAAATATGCTCCTAAATTATCTATTAATATATATATATATATATTAATATATATATATACTGTGCTGTTTATTGCCTTCCAGCTTGTTGGAGAACCTATTTTATGATTTCTGTGTGTAAACTCTACTGTGAACCATCTGTTATTTCGAAATCTCAACAGTTTTGTTTTTTATTCTTTTTTGGCGGAATACTAGAAGCATTAATGTACTACGAATCGAGTAGGCTACCACGTCGCAGCGTTTTCTTTGCTTCCCTATGTCAATTGGCGGTTTGTTGATTATTGCCAAGATTTAGATAAAAATGGTAAAATTTAGACTGTTGCTTCCGATATCTTAAAGACATTTGACAGGGGTTGACAAGCTGGTGAAAATCGAAAGCAGAATCTGCAAAGATATCTGCTCTGACATGTCCTCTTGGTTGCAGACATTTTCCCACAGACTTATTGTAGAAAAACTCAGCTATCTATCCCAGTCTGTTCGTATCTATCTATCTATCTATCTATCTATCTATCTATCTATCTATCTATCTATCTATCCCAGTCTGTTCGTATCTATCTATCTATCTATCTATCTATCTATCTATCTATCTATCTATCTATCTATCCCAGTCTGTTCGTATCTATCTATCTATCTATCTATCTATCTATCTATCTATCTATCTATCTATCTATCCCAGTCTGTTCGTATCTATCTATCTATCTATCTATCTATCTATCTATCTATCTATCTATCTATCTATCTATCTATCCCAGTCTGTTCGTATCTATCTATCTATCTATCTATCTATCTATCTATCTATCTATCTATCTATCTATCCCAGTCTGTTCGTATCTATCTATCTATCTATCTATCTATCTATCTATCTATCTATCTATCCCAGTCTGTTCGTATCTATCTATCTATCTATCTATCTATCTATCTATCCCAGTCTGTTCGTATCTATCTATCTATCTATCTATCTATCTATCTATCTATCTATCTATCTATCTATCTATCTATCTATCTATCTATCCCAGTCTGTTCGTATCTATCTATCTATCTATCTATCTATCCCAGTCTGTTCGTATCTATCTATCTATCTATCTATCTATCTATCTATCTATCTATCTATCTATCTATCCCAGTCTGTTCGTATCTATCTATCTATCTATCTATCTATCTATCTATCTATCTATCTATCTCTCCCAGTCTGTTCGTATCTATCTATCTATCTATCCCAGTCTGTTCGTATCTATCTATCTATCTATCTATCTATCTATCTATCTATCTATCTATCTATCTATCTATCTATCTATCCCAGTCTGTTCGTATCTATCTATCTATCTATCTATCTATCTATCTATCTATCTATCTATCCCAGTCTGTTCGTATCTATCTATCTATCTATCTATCTATCCCAGTCTGTTCGTATCTATCTATCTATCTATCTATCTATCTATCTATCTATCTATCTATTTTTTCAATATTGGATTGAAGGAGACTCAAACATTAGTCTCCCAAATACACTGCTCATAATATTTAATGGTTTCACTTATTTTCTGATAACTAGCATACTAAAATTAATCAATAGAATCAAGTAAGGATCGAATTCATACTCTGTAATGACTGATAGATGAAATTAACAAATTAAATTAGATATAGTTGTTCATTTTTATTTATATTATTTACGTTGTTCAAACTATTGTCCTCTTTTTGAGGCACCTTGGCGTGGTGTAATGGTTAACAAGCTTTTCTCGTTAGAACCAGTTACAACTGAGTAGTGAGTTCGATTCTCACTGAGTGTCCCATACTTTCGGTTTTGCGCCACATCTAAGCGGCACTTAGGAAATTTTGTATTGTCTGCCTCTTTATCGGCATATTCATTTGTATGAACATTTGATGATGTACGTCGGAATACGTTCAAAATTTCAACATATCAAACGGCCGTAACGTCTTGAAGAGGACAAAAAAAAAACAGAACTATAGTCCCAATAATATCAATAGTGTAAAGAAGTACAGTTAAAACAGTGTTCTTTCTGAATTTCACATGTAATATAAAAAAGTGGTTTTTGGTGTAGTTGTTGTAAATTTTGATTTTGTTCCCGCGTGCTTAAGTTAAAATAAGTAACATAATTTCAAATGTTAAATTTCTAGACATTCCAAATTTGAATATTTAAGACATAAAGAGTTCTAGACTGCTACGTGATGTCAGTTCTTCAATACGGCTGTGAATGCTGGACAATATCATCGAAAATGAGGACAAAACTGGAAGCGGCCGAAATGTGGTTCTACAGAAGGATGCTACGGATATCGTGGACTGAGCATACAAGCAACGACGAAGTGTTAGAAAGAATGGCAACAAAAAGGAAATTGATGCTGAGCATCAGGAAGAGACAACTCAAGTTCCTGGGACATGCAATGAGGAAGGAGAGCCTGGAGAACCTCATATTGACTGGACAGATAGAAGGAAGGAGAGACAGAGGAAGGCAGCGGATAACAAATTTGCAGGGACTGATCAGGTGGATGACGGAACGGGGTTTGCCAGGAGCAACAGGAGCAAACATACTAAGAGCCACAAGGGATAGGGAGACGTGGAGAGCCATGATCGCCTACGTCCTGAAGGGACAGGGCACATAGAAGAAGAAGAAGAATATTCTGTTTATACATATACAAATGGAAATTCATGTTTTAGCTAGAGGTACATAAATATAATTGTATATATTTAAGCATACGTTAGGTTAGTTTTATAAAAATTCACAATAGTACAGCTGATGAAGAATATACTAATTAAATAAATGAATAAACTCAGGATGATGTTAATAGTTTAGCTTCCCAACAAGTGAATACCAATTTGTATTAGTCGGTTCTCTGTGTAGAGCCTAGAAGTTTTTTTTCCATTTGAAACAACTCTACACATATATAAATCTACCATCCGCCCGTGCATTGAATATTGCTGCCATATGTGGCCGGGTGCTCCTGCTATCCACCTAGGTGTCCTTGACAAAATCCAACGGAGAATCTGTAATGTGATCGATCTCAACTTGGCAGCTCAGATACAGTTACTTTCTCACCGGCGCAATGTGGCTTCCCTGTGTCTCTTCTACAAATATTTTTATAGATTCTGCTTCGATGAACTTAGCTCCCCGGTGCTCCCTATATATGAATTTACTCGAGCATAAAGATTAGCAACTAGGTCCCACCCTTTTACTGTGAAAGCAATAAAATGTAAATGCAAATTCTATTCCATCAGCTTCTTTTCTCACACTTCCAGCCTGTGGAATACCTTTCCGTTTACTTGCTGCCCCGAGAGCCACAGTCTCCAAGAATTTATATGTAAATTTCAATAGTCATCTTTTATCTCAATAACCGGGCGTCTTCTCTTTGATGCTGCTTTCTCCGACCACTCCACTGTCATCAGTATTCGCACCCTTCTCTGTTGTGGGATCGCACTTTTTGTATACAAGAACGGACTCGCCTGGTGTGTACATATAATCCTGCCTATACAGAGAACGGTCGTAGTAGTTGAGCAGTTGCAAAGTAGCTGCTGAGTTTGTAAAGCAGTTGCTTAGTTGGTCAGTAAATTGGTGTTAGTTTGAGTTGTTTGGATATAGACTCATTATTCGTACATACTATTTCTTCAAGATTGTATATAATTATTCTACTAATAGTATTCCTGAATTGACTAATCCGTGTTCCAGTTTGTATTTCTTGTTCAATGTAACTTACATTTTCCATCTCCATATCTGTTTTTTATTTATTATCTTGTGTGGTTTCTCACCCGGAATCCACAACATTCTCTTATTCACTGCCTGACACCCCCTATAACCTGTCAATCTTTTTCATAACTTTCTTCCTTTGTAATCCCCCTGCGCACCAGTGGCAGTAAAATGCCTTGATTGGGACGATATGATTATTAAAAAATACAACAGCCTTGTGCAGCGTTAATTAAGACATATATGCAAGTTATTCATGATGATTAAACCGGTCGGTCGGTTAAGGGCCATACGTGATACACGCTTGGGCGATCATGTCTCGAAAGAGACATGACTGACTGGACAGAAGATTATCCCGCAGTAGGTTGGCATTGCTTTCTGCGGTAGACTGGTTGCCGACCAAGGCTATCAAGAACCCAATCTGTCCTGCTATTTAACCCATAACTGGAAGGAAGAGACGGATTAATACCTTTCCCAAGGGTATTTGCGCGTAAGTGAATACAATGGATTCAACTGGAATTCGAACTCGCCTCCCTTGTTTCTCGTTCTGAGCCGATATCCACTGTACCACAACGCACATCCTATGATTAAACCACTGATCTGAAAAAATGTTTTACAGAACATGCTTTGGATGCAATCGTCGTGAAAACAACGCAGTTTCACTGTTTTTTTTGTTTGTTTTTTTTCTCTCATTTTTAAACGTCTCAGGGATCTCGATCCATTCAAATTTGCGCTGTGCCTAACATTTTTTGGTCCTTGGACATGAAAGCAGACCTCAAAACATTATCCTGGCCTCTGACTCAAAATCAAAATGAATTGTCTATGAATACGATTATACAAAAAAACTTAGATTAGCAAAAAAATCAATTCGGAAGAAATCTGTAAATCATTTGAAAAACATTCTCATTTGGTCCATCAAAGATGAAGTGTCATTCTAAAGCCGACAATATTGGTTAATACACTTTCGGTTTCTAAACATAATACTTTTCAAGAAGGGTTCATTGGGACTTTTTCTAGCACTACTTGGCACCCCCGCACTTCCTATCTCTCACAAAAACAGAAAAGAAAAGCAAACAAAAACGGCACTAAATCGATTTTTGAGAGCTTATACAAAAATCTGACATCTAATCATCTGACTTGTGGGTCAACAGCCAGAGATAAAGATCTTTGATCTAAGACTACTCCAAAGTTCCAATGCATCAAACAGAGGAAGTCATATTACAAATATTGTCGAAAATATTGGGAGCTCACTTATTCCGATTTGATTAATTAGGTTACTTACGAGAAAAATAAATCATTTATGAGATAGTGACACGTTTATAAAGATTTTATTAGCAGTAATACACACACACATGAATAAAAGCAATTGGATATCTAACCGTACTGATGAGCTGTGATACAACGAAACAGATCTGTCTACGGATGTCTATTTACGCTATCACACCGAAGATTGAGCAATCTGGAAGAATCGTAGACTTAGAAAAACAGTAGCTACTCTAGCATCTACGCTCATTCAGTAATGAATTAGAGCACCCTAACTACTGGCGTATGATACATAATTCTCTAAAAGTCTCCCTACTTCAATCGAACGCCCATAATTCTGAGTTAGAATCGCCAACTTACACCAATTCACTCGGGTTTCAATCCTGGGTAAAAGCAATCGGATGTCTAACCGTACTAATGCGCTGTGATACAGCGAAACAGATATGTCTACGGATGTCTATTTACGCTTTCACACCGTGATTGAGCACTCTGGAAGAATCGTAGACTTAGAAAAACAGTAGCTACTCTAGCATCTACGCTCATTTAATAATGAATTAGAGCACTCTAACTATTGGCGTATGATACATCAGACGCTAAAATTCTTCCTCCTTCTATGGAACGCCCATAGCTTAGAGGTAGAATCGCCAACGTCCACCTATTGGATCGGGTTTCAATCCTGGGTAAAAGCAATCATATCTAACCGTACTGATGAGCTGTAATATAGCAAAACAGATCTGTCTGCGGATGACTATATATATATATATATATATATATATATATATATATATATATTTAGACAGCAAATTTTCTTTTAACCATGTTTTCTTAAAAGCGGTCGACATCGAAAGATTTACTTTGACTATTGACTATTGACTAATAACTATTTTAATTGCTTTCAGCCAATTCACTGGCCATTTTCACATTTTCCGATGTTGTTATTTTATCCTCATGTTTTGACTCTGACGTAATTTACTTTGCGTTTTTGAAAATAAGTTTTCTCTAAACGCTATCACGTAACGCACCAGACTGGACAGCTGGTGAGCGTTTGTCTATTAAAAAAAAAAAAAACTTACAAAACACCATTTCTAATGTTAAATAATGTATGGTTAGTGGTAGGAGAAAATTGTTTGATATATAGTGCCTCTCTATGCTTTTGACATTGTAATTTAAATAGCACTGTTGTATTTTCAACTAAAACTTTTCTTTACACACACACACACACACACACACACAGGGTATCCATAAAGTTTTTCTGAACTTTAAAAAATTTATAACTTTATTTTCATTTGCGATAGAAATAATTTCTAAAAAAGGTTAAAAAAAGAAGTAAAACTATATTTTTTAAGGATTGATGGAAATTTTATTTATGTTTCCACATATCCTCCATTATTATACAAAGGGTAATACAATTTTATGTGTGTGTGTGTGTGTGATATTGTCCAGCATTCACTGCTATATTGAAGGACGGACAGCACGTAGCAAACCAGTACCCTCTTCCTTGTTTCTAGCAAAATTGTCCTGTTTTTTAATACCTTGCTCAACTTCTGTAATGCTAGTTTCGCCATGCCAATTCGCCTTCGAATCTCTGTGTCGCACTTTCCGTCTTCTCTTATAACACTTCTCAGGTATTTAAATTTTTGTACCTGCTTGATTCTAGTATTGCCGACTTGTATTTGGCATATTGGGCTGACCTTTATCATTACTTAGGCTATTTATAATCAGACTATTTTCCACACCTATGCGTGTGTGTGTGTGTGTGTGTGTGTGTGTGTTTACGCGCGTGGGTGTGTGTGCTATTTATGAAGCTTATATTTGGGCTATCGTCCTCATCTTTGTTGTTTTTCCTACAACGCTTCGGGCGTTGTGTTCTCTGAACTTTCTCAGGTATATATCGATCTAGATACCCCACAGGGAATTCCGAACGGAACGCTTTATTTAATCTCCGTGTAAAATCTGTTCCCGTTCCACTGCTCATGTCTAGGAATATCGCCTGGTTCTTATTGTATTTGTCATTTTTGCTTGCCCTTTTTAACTGAGTGCAAGTACACCTTGCCCGACCGAGGGACTGAACACACAAACACTATGTCACCAAATTCACAAAGCAATGCTTTTACCAAGCAGGGAGACTATTTGATCGAGAAAATGACAGAATTAACCGTCGAAAGGTTGCGATAAAAACAGCATAGGTGTGGAAAATAGTCTGATTATAAATAGCCTAAGTAATGATAAAGGTCAGCCCAATATGCCAAATACAAGTCGGCAATACTAGAATCAAGCAGGTACAAAAATTTAAATACCTGAGAAGTGTTATAAGAGAAGACGGAAAGTGCGACACAGAGATTCGAAGGCGAATTGGCATGGCGAAACTAGCATTACAGAAGTTGAGCAAGGTATTAAAAAACAGGACAATTTTGCTAGAAACAAGGAAGAGGGTACTGGTTTGCTACGTGCTGTCCGTCCTTCAATATAGCAGTGAATGCTGGACAATATCATCAAAGATGAAGGAAAAACTTGAAGCAACTGAAATGTGGTTCTACAGACGGATGCTGCGAATATCATGGATCGAGCATGTGAGCAATGATGAGGTCTTGGAAATGATGGAAACAAAAATGTAATTAATACTGGGCATCAGGAAGAGACAGCTGAAGTTTCTGGGACACGCAATGAGGAAGGAGGGCTTGGAGAATCTAATACTAACAAGCCAGATAGAGGAAAAAGCGACAGGGTAAAGCAACAGATAAGATATTTGAAGGACCTAATCAGGTGGATGGCGGTACGAGGATTGCATGGTGTAACAAGAGAAGGCGTGCTTAGAGCCACCAGGGATAGGGAAACGTGGAAAGCCATGATCGTCTACCTCCTGAATAGACAGGGCACATAGAAAGAATGATAAGTCCTCATTCCGGAAATTCAGACAAATATATATATGTATTTGTCTGTAGATTTGATTTACCTGGCCTGCAAAATAAGATCAGGACGTAACACAATGACATTTTCTATGGGGTGACCTATAGGCGTACATATGCACCACGGACAAAAATTGTCAAATTCCCTCTGTCCCGCGGGTGTCGTTATTACATCAACCACACCTCTTTTAATGCAATGAGGAAAATGTTGCTGCTGATATGGCACCCAGAAATAGATATATCACATCTTAAATGCGAACAGATACCACGCATGGATCCTGGCCAGTGTGTATGTAGATGCTATTAAATTACAAAAAACTGGTATATAACTTCGTCGATGCACTGACAAAACAAAAAATCCCTATTGACATATAGACAATGAAATAAAAATGTCTAACAACTAATCATGTGAGGGTCAGAATTGTTTATGAAGATAACCTTAAAAATAAATTCGGTATATGTAGGCAAGCAAACTATTTGTGGGACTTTTATGAAAGATAATCTGTTATGGTGACACAACTAAGTGCGAGGATATCCTAAATGTCAAAAACCGTGGAGCTTTCACATTAATTGTTTTCAGCAACTATAGGCAGTTGTCGATATATGAAAATTCACACCTATCCACAAGACTTTGGGTGATCAAGTTTATTGATACGATAAATTAAGAAATGTTTCCTACTAATTACGATACAAAAAATGACCTATACATGCAAATTGCAATCAATGTGCAAGAAGGAGTGTATTATAATACGCATTACACTGATACTTATGTTTAATTGTTGACCTGTATGTGCGCGTATAAAAGTCGAAAATTATCACCGAAAGCATCTTCAAAAACGACACTGGCCTCCAACATTGTCTTAGCAATAGACTGCGTAGTTCTCACCCGAGAAAACTTGCCTCTTCTTAAATAAAATGGCATAAAGTTATTTGCATGTAATTAACATGGAGATATAACTGCAGAATAATGCATTGTAACTTTTTAAAAAGGCGTTCTGTAAAGGCGTTGTTTTAAGTAAAATATTTGAGTCTAAATTGTTTCAAAGACCAGTAATTTTGTCGATTGCAAATGACATTTGACATCACGGAAAAAATAGGTAGACGCAATCTTCGCAATGAGAAAAACTGCATTTTTGAGTAATACAATGTGCCACCTTTAATTCTCTCTCTCTTTATCGATATATATATATATATATATATACCTATATATGTAGCAGCAATAAATCTAGGAGAAGATTTGGTATATAATCCCAATGTGTCCTAGTATTATGAAATATTAAAACTAATCCAGTAATGAGTTTAATGTAAACTAAATTTTACACAGATATTTAGGATTAAATTTTACCCTCCTACATAAAGTATTAACACATTCCATTCTTTCACATTTAATCGCTATGTTAAATTTTAGTCTAAACATTTTTTATCGGTTAGAATTTAATTTTATACACGTGAGAACCTTAAAGTTTATTCCTAGCAGCTCACAATGACTCCACGAGCAAGCTGTCTTTCCTTCAAATCTTTCTTAGATAGGGCTAACATTCTCCCTCGTTCCACCCTTAGCCTCTTCCATTTCTATACTAACATTTTTGTCCGGCTAGGGTTGATAAAGCTGGTTCTTAGAACCTGTAGAAATGGCTATTCCCTAAATGGCTATTCCCTAAATGTAACATTGAATTCATATGTGACTAGCAGTATAGCCCGGCGTTGCTCGGGTGTTATGAAAACTTTAAAACTAATCCATGGTCCTGGGGGTCAGACTCAGCTTAAAGAATATTTGTGTGAAGTTTGTTGAGAATCGGATAAAAATTTTGGATATGTATGAAGAACATACAGACCAATAAACAAACACGCAGACAAACATCTTGCCTTATATATATATATATCAGTCATCCACATACAAGCCCGTTTCGCTGTATCACAGCTCATCAGTGTGGCTAGACATATCCACTTGCTTCTGACCGCTATATATATATATATACATATATATATATATATACATATCCCAGTGAATAAGGAACGAAGAATATTTTACAACGTCCCAAAAATTAATTTAAAACAGTGCTCGATATATAATATAGTGTTGTGAATATTTATCATAAATTATAGTTTAGAACATGTACATTGTTTATGCACTACAAACTATAATAAAAGGATAATAAAATAAAAAAATGTACATGTTATAAACTATAATTTATAATATATATATATATATATATATATATATATATATATATATATATACTTTCTTCTGGCCGGAATACACGCGCACACACACACACACACACACACACACACACACACACACACACATATATATATATATATATTATCAACAGGATCCCGAGTACTGTAAACAAAAGTAAGGCGTCTCTTCAGTTTGATTTAAATTCAACTAATTCTTTCTTGCCAAGCGTAGATAAAGGGTCCAATTTTTCCTGATATTTACCCATAGCACGTCGGGAAATAGATTAATTCATACTTTTCTCCAGAAGTGTTTTCGTGTAAGATATTCTAATGAAGTCAACCGAAATTCGAATACGGGTCAACGATTTCTCATTCCGAGGCATTATTTTTCACAGCACCTCTACATATATATATATATATATATATATATATATATATATATATATATATATATATATATATATATATATTTCATTTGGAAATGAGTCATAAAATTAGCTCATTTTCATATGAAAAATATTAAAAAGTTCCAGAATATGATTGTATTTTAATTATGATCCAAAGTTTTCTAAATATATATTTTTAAAATTTTTATTCGTTTTAACATGATTATTTTTTAATGGATACTGCGATTGAGTGTCAAGATTCGATTAAAGCTTCATATAGATAATCTCCTTATTTCTTTCATCGAACAATTATTATCTTTCTTAGTCTAGTAGTATGACGGCATCTCCCCGGTATTGGGAGATGCAGGCTCGTTTTATGCCGAATGACAGATATATTCCAAACGATTTCTCAAACGATTAAGGCCAGTGGAAATTATAATGTACTGTTTAGCTGTATAAATTAATTATTACGTTAAAATATGTGCAAAAGAAAAATTACTGCAAAATTGTAAAATGTTTCGACATTGAAATAACAATGTCTCATCAAATAGATAAAAATGATGGAAGTAAAAAAATTTTTTAATGAAAAATAGCACTTCCCTTTATTTTTGGATTTTTTGTACTGAGTAAAAAGTTATTGAAAAGAGGAAACATAAAGAGGAAAGAAAAGAAAAGATAAAAAAATACCAGAAGAAATAAAAAAAAATGAAAAAAGAAAAAGAAAGAACGAAGGGAAAGATACAGAAGAAGTAGAAAGTGAAGCGGAAAATAAGTGAGAAAATACAGAAAGGAAAAACCAATAAAAACGGCTAAGAGAGAGAAATTTCTAATTTTGACCAGAAGTAAATTGCAGACAGATACTGCGATCGATTAAACGGTGTCTGGGTTCAAATATTTTGGCATGAAAAAAAAAAACTAGTTGGACAAAGAAACTAGTTGGACAAAGAAAAAGAAAAGAAAGAAGAAAAGGAAAGAAAAAGTAGAAAGAGAAGAGGAAAATAAAGAGAAGAAAAGTGAAAAAATGTAGAAAGAGAAGAAAGGGGAGACAATGTGGAGACGATGGACATTTAAGGAGAGAAATTTTAAAATTTTGCCGGAAGTGAATTGCAGACAGCTATTGACATCGGTTACATGTTTCAAGGTAAATCTTTTGAAATTTAAAAAAAAAAGAAAATGATGAAATCACATACACAGACATAAACAAATACATAAAAGTTAAAAAAACATAGAGCGAAAATATAAATTCATTAAACTAAATATAATTAATTAAAAAAATAATTAACTTTAAAATTACAATTTAAAATTAAAATTTAAAATAAAATAAAGTAGAAATAGATTAAATTAAATTAAAGTTAATACTTAAATTAATTTAATATAAATAGATAAAATAAAATATAATAGATAATAAAACATAAATATATAATATAAATATAATATAATATATAATATAATAATAAATAGAAAATTTAAAATATATAACAAAATAATTTAAATAATAAAATAACAAACAATAATTATAATAGATATAAAAATATAAAAATAAAAAAGTAAATATATATATATATATATATATTATATATATTATTATTTTTAGGGATACTCGTTTTTGAGCGTAAAGTCTGCATATATATATATATATATATATATATATATATATATATATATATATATATATATATATATATATATATATATATATATTGTATCAAGTCAGCAGATACGTTTTTAAACATATATTGTTAAATATAACTGTTGCGGATTCCGGGTGAGAAACCGCACAAAATAACAAAACAGATATTGAGATAGAAAAGTAGGTTATATTGAACGTAATATACAAACTTGAACGTAGGTTAGTAAATTCAGGAATACTATTAGTAAGAAATAAATATATAAAATCTTGAAGTGGAGTCATTGGAAATAGTATATGAATTTTAATGCGGTAATCTCCGGGGAACTTCGGTATCTCTCGGTAACTTACGTATCAGTTTCGGTACTCTCCGATAACTCTAACGGATCTCTATAATAACACTCAACTGTTGTTCTCTCTATGGCAGGAGTATATCTATACTCAGTTGAGTACATTTTCAGATACAAAGAGATCCCATATGAGCTGTTTGCACAATTTTTTCTTTATTTTCATCTGAAATTAAAGCCGAAAACGATGTTTAGAACGGTTCTTAATTAACCATGAAATACATTCACTGTCTCTTATATATATATATATATATATATATATATATATATATATGTTTAGAAAATTATCTGCTTCCTCGATACACTATATATATATATATATAAATAAATATATATATATATATATAGTGTATCGAGGAAGCAGATAATTTTCTAAACATATACTGTTAAATATAAGAGACAATGAATGTCTATTATGTTTAATCATGAGCCGTTTTAAATATCGTATTTTGGCTTTAATTTCAGTTGAAATAAAGACAAAAATTCTCCATCATTTGGATAATTTTTTATTAAGTTGATTCTAAGCTTTCGGCTCACATGAGCCACCTTCAGAGGGGTTACAAGAACGTTAACACAAAAACATCCACCATCAGCGACGATTTTATCTTGTGTTGACATAAAACTCAGCTAAGCAACGGCAACAGTTACCAAAAATAGCAAATTTGTAATGCGGTTCTTTAACTTCACACCGCGTGATATCTCGAAATGACAACACAGACTTAAACAATCACGTTAAAATCTAGTCATAACACATCACATTGCATGTGAATATATGGTTCTGTTGTCATTTCCAGCATTTGAATATATGGTTATGTTGACATAAAACTCCGCTCAGACGTTGTTTAGGGGAGTTTTATGTTAACACAAAAGAAAATCATCGCTGATGGTGAATGTTTTGTGCTACCGTCCTTGTATCCACTCTGAAGATGGCTCATGGGAGCCGAAAGCTTAGCACCAACTTAATAAAAAAATATCCAAATGTTGGAGAATTTTTGTGTTAATTTTCAACTGAAATTAAAGCCGAAATACGATGTTTAGAACGGTTCATGATTAAACATAATAGACATTCAATGTCTCTTATATATATATATATATATATATATATATATATATATATATATATATATATATATATATATTACTTTTGGATATTATCTGAACAGAAATATAAAAAAGTCTATTCAATATTTTATAGAAAATAATCTTGCATTCAAAAAAGAGTATATTTTTAGATCTATGAGAATTCAAATACAAAACAGCAAATGCATTATCTTCAGCAAAAGGTTATCGAATGCTCGATTCGTGTAGTGATGACTTTAAAATAATCCAAAACGAGAACACAATGAACGGGAATTTCTCTAACTATTTTTTTTCCTTTCGTATTTAGTGTAAATGTGCAAAAACCAGTATGAATTTCTGTAAAAAAAAAAAAGAAGAGGGGTGCTTGCGGTTCAATCACATGGCATGATTTTGGTTAGCTTTTCATCATAATTATTTATCAGTGCTATATTTGGCAATCTTTTCTACCGAGCATGATCATATGAGACGTATCGAGATATAAACCATATGTGGATGGGATTTTATGTTACACAAAAGACAATGCATACAGCAACCACGAGGACGAACATGCTTTGGAAACAGCCGATTGAATATAGCCTATAGGTTCTAAATAACAATGGATATATTTTTTATTTTAGCTGAATGTGTTTTGTAAAATGTCAATGGTGAGAGGTCATCGGCCTTAAAGAACAATGAATATATCAATTATTTAGATAAAAATGCTTCGGCAACTAACAATGATGATATTTTATATATCTTAAATAACAATAGATATGTCAATCAGTAGTTGGATGTCATTTGGCAAATATCAACTGTGATAATATATCGGTCTTAATACACAATGTATATATATATCAATTGTTGAGCTGATGTCAACTGGCAAATAGAAATAGTGATTTTATGACAATCGCAATTATATATATATATATATATATATATATATATATATATTTCATTTGTTTACAAACGAGAAATATTCAAAGTTCCACAATATAATTGTATTGAACATTTTTAATACAACTGTGTACTGATCTAATTTTATTATGAAAAAAAAAACTTCAGTAATAAATAATATATATATATATATATATATATATATATATATATATATATATATATATATATATATATATATAGTTTAGTTGTGTGTACCATATCTTCTCTTATGTACCAACAATTTTAATTTGGCTTCAAGCTTAATTGATAATATCTCACAATCTCACTCATGAACCCAACCCAATATCAACAGAATCTCACCCAATCAAAAAAGGAAATAAATTTCCTACATTCGCACTACAATCTTAAATAATCACGCACACACACACACACATATATATATATATATACGTAACTTATACATATAAACACAGAAAGACGAATAAAAAATATACAAACAGGAACACGCATTCACACACACATACACATTTGCACACATGCATTGGAAAAAGCACACAAACGTATTTAAACACGTACTCATACACAAAAAAATACAGCAAAAATAGAGGCACACACACTCGCGCGCACGCAGACACACTAAACAACGACATCCTCCTCTCTTTTCTTTTCCTTTTTCTTCAAATTTGCTATTTCTTTATTCACTCTGTCAGTCGTGTCAAGGCAAAGGAACAAACTAGGTCGATCAATCCAAAGTATACAAGAAAATGTGGTTGGAAGAGTAAAACAACATCAAGAGACGACGTATACATGATCAGGGAAAGTGTGAAAGCTCCGAAGAAGACATTATTTGTTTTGATTCAGTTAATTGGCACAAGGATATACATTATTATTATTATTATTAATATTATTATTATTATTGTTGTTGTTGTTGTTGTTGTTGTTGTTATTGTTGTTGTTGTTGTTGTTCTTCTTATTATTATTATTCTATATACGGTGTCCCTTTCTGTAATTGAGTGATTATGATTCGCTGCAGTTATCTTCCCATGCCTCTTCTGCAATTCATTTACACAAGATCATTCGCTAGCTTTACTATTAGTATATCCAGAGTTTACCAAATTTTTCAAGCACTATTTCTTCATTATGAGTAGAATAAATTTGAAGTCTCTTTATTTTAAGTAGATAGTGGATAACGGCTCGGAACGAGAAATCAGGTAACCGAGTTCGAATACCAGTTGAATTCCTTGCATTCACTTACGCACAAATACCCTGGGAATGGTATTAATTCGTCTCTTCACTCCAGTGATGGGTTAAATAACAGGACAGATTGGGTCCTATAGGTTTTGGCTGGAAACCTGTCTACCGCAGAAATTAATGGCAACCTACTGCGGGATAATCTTCTGCCCAGTCAGTCGTGTCTGTTTCGAGACATGTTCGCCCAAGTGTGTATCACTTAAGGCACTTAACTGATTGATTCGTAGTATAAATGTTCTTTTTGTCTCTATTTTTCTTAAAATTGTTCTTTACTCACATTCATGGTATTTTTCAACATCCTTCTGTAGAACCTAAATCTCTGTTGCCAGGATTGTTCGATATATCTGCAAGAATAATCTCTAACCATTCACTGCCATTTAATAGGTATCGTATTATATAGCAATTCATCACTCTTTTCTTCGTTTTAAACAAAATTATTGATTTTTAATATTTTCCTTAACTTTTGGAAAACATTTTTTATTTCATTACTACACAAGTTCTAAAAAGTCATAATTTAATTTCGGAGTTATAATTTCTATGAAAGATCCGAATTTTCGTTCAACTTTTAGAAATTAATTATCGCTGTACATTTATAGCAAAAAATATTTTCTTGAGGTTCTCAATGGGACATTTCTCTGTGTGAAGGTTTTTATTCGGCGGGCCTGAAGGAGACTAACACCACCTTTAAATTTGTTGTTTTTCATTTTTTTTTTATTTACTTTTTTCAATGCAGTCTTATCAATTACACCTTAAACTTTCCGATTGACAAAAAAATTTGGAAAAATTTCAATATTTAAACAATTTTTGCGGGGGGGGTCAGTTTTTCATACAAATCGATCCTGCATTTTGGAAGCACTCGCTGGTACGACATTACCACTACCTGTAAATTTGTTGATTATCAATATTTATTTTACTTTTTCAGTGCAATCTTATCGATTAAACCTTAAACGTTCCGATTGACTCCTCCCCACAAAAATTGTAAAAATTTCAACATTTAAACAATTTGGTAGAGGGGGGCTCAGTTTTTCATACAACCTCATATTAAATCGATCCTGTGCAATCAAATTTTTTGCTTACGCATATACAACAACTGAATCCTGAATAAAGTCATTCTTGGAGTTTCCAAGGAAGATGCGATCGTAAGAACTAAAGAAAACTTGAAAAAGACAAAAACAAAAGCAACAACTTGTCCCCAAAAAACAAAACAAAGCAACCCCAACGCGAGTGGTTCCAAAATGGAGGATGGGTTTACTATAATGTTGGATAAGAAACTCAGCCCACCAAGTTTATTTAAATATTGAAATTTTTCCAAATTTTCTTTTTTTGATAATCGGAAACTTTATGTAATAATCGATAAGACTGCGCTGAAAAAAGTAAAAAAAAAAAAAAAAAATTGAAAAAACAACAAATTTAAAGGTGGTGGTAGTCTCTTTCAGGTCGGCTTTTTATTCAAGTGTGCTGCAATAGTTGTTTAATGTTTTAAATATTCAGCATCTTTTTTTATCTTTTCGTTCTGACATCTTTAAACATTTTCTTCGCATTCAATCCGCTTTCTTCTTTGTTAACCCTCTAGGGCCATTCGTATCATATTAGTGGGGGATCTGTTTATTACTTCATAACAATACAGAACTGATCCCCCACTTTATGACTAGAAGCCTTAATCATATTATATTATTAACCCTCTAGGGCCATTCGTATCATATTAGTGGGGGATCTGTTTATTACTTCATAACAATACAGAACTGATCCCCCACTTTATGACTAGAAGCCTTAATCATATTATATTATTAACCCTCTAGGGCCATTCGTATCATATTAGTGGGGGATCTGTTTATTACTTCATAACAATATAGAACTGATCCCCCACTTTATGACAAGTAGAAGCCTTAATCTTATTATATTATTAACCCTCTAGGGCCATTCGTATCATATTAGTGGGGGATCTGTTTATTACTTCATAACAATATAGAACTGATCCCCCACTTTATGACAAGTAGAAGCCTTAATCATATTATATTATTAACCCTCTAGGGCCATTCGTATCATATTTGATACAGTATGAAAACAAGCCTTGAAAGAAATATTTTCCTGAAAAATTTTTTAAGAGAAATATTTTATAAATTTCAAATGAAAGCAGTACTGACTGCTCAGTCAATGAATACCAAATGTTTCCTTATAGGGAAATACCAAATGTTTCCTTATAGGGAAATGCTGTATCAAATATGATACGAATGGCCCTAGAGGGTTAAGTAGTAATTAGCGGGGGATCTGTTTATCAATTCATAACAATATAGAACTGATCCCCCACTTTATGACAAGTAGAAGCCTTAATCATATTATATTATTAACCCTCTAAGGCCATTCGTATCATATTAGTGGGGGATCTGTTTATTACTTCATAACAATATAGAACTGATCCCCCACTTTATGACAAGTAGAAGCCTTAATCATATTATATTGTTAACCCTCTAGGGCCATTCGTATCATATTTGATACAGTATGAAAACAAGCCTTGAAAGAAATATTTTCCTGAAAAATTTTTTAAGAGAAATATTTTATAAATTTCAAATGAAAGCAGTACTGACTGCTCAGTCAATGAATACCAAATGTTTCCTTATAGGGAAATACCAAATGTTTCCTTATAGGGAATAACTGTATCAAATATGATATGAATGGCCCTAGAGGGTTAACATCTTCATTTTTCTTTTGTGACCTTCTAACAGTCTGTTTACTTTACCGTGTTCTTATTTTGCCAATATTTTCAATTACCCTTTTTATTGTTTGGTGATCTCTGTTCAACACTTTCGCAATTTCAAATATTTTTCTTCCCAAATCCCAATATCAATATAATATATATTTTAACCTTTTGAGTTTATGTCATACAGCCTATTGCAATCTCTGTACATCAGGAATAAATAACAATAACTATATTATCGTATATACCGATTAAATGACAAATAATTTTGAGGTGTCATGAAAAGATTGTATATGCTATTAAATATATATATGCAGTTGAATTCCTTGCATTCAGTTTCGCGAAAATACCCTTGGGAAAGGTATTAATTCGTCTCTTCACTCCAGTGATGGACTAAATAACAGGACAGATTTTAAAAAAAAGAAAAATTGTAAAAATTTCAACATTTGAACAATCTTTTATACAACCTTATAGCAAATCGATACTATGCAATTAAACTTTTTGCTTACGCATATTCAACAATTATATATATAGTTAAATGTAGTTGAGTGATTATGATTTGTTGAAATTTCACCTCATTTGTAACTTAGAAATGTTATCTTCTTTTTATATAATGTCACTCCGCGTGATATCTCGAAATGACAACACAGATTAATATTAACAGTATATGTTTAGAAAATTATATATATATATATAATTTTCTAAACATATACTGTTAATATTAATCTGTGTTGTCATTTCGAGATATATGTCATTTATATATATATATATATATATATATATATATATATATATATATATATATATTGTAAGAAACACATATCATATCTTAGATTACGCATTACCGTGCCATACCTCATAAGATATGGGACTTGAATCGTATAGGCCCCCGTGACACAGGCTACACATTAATTTGGCGTGGCATTGATGTGATAAAAAGACATCTTTAGAGATGTTTTTCGTGATATCTTGATGGATTTCTACGGTTCTCTGATATTGTATGTGATGGTTCTTGCATGCCTGTAGAGTTGTCCCAATGACTTCAAAATGCTAGATTGGTTTCTCTTTAGGTAAAGATGGCAATTGAAATGTTTTACGGAAAAGTTTAGATTGCTTGTGAAACCGAATCCAGTTTATTCTTTAAATATCTGGGAAGTGTTATAACAGAAGACGGAAAGTGCAACACAAAGATCCAAAGGCGAATTAGCATGGCAAACGACAATTTCGCTAGACAAAGAAGACAGTACTGGATTGCTATATGTTGTCAGTTCTTCAATATGGCAGTGAATGTTGGACAATATTTTCAACGATGAAGGAAAAACTTGAAGCAACTGAAATGTGGTTCTAAGAGTCACCAGGGATAAGGAAACGTGGAAAGCTATGATCGCTTACGTCCTGAAGGGACAGGGCACACAGAAGACAATGATACAAGATCCATTAATAAGGTACACGGCATTGAACTGTTTAGACCGACAATCATACTCATATAACATCATGTGAATCCACCATACAACATTCTGGAACTAAACCAATCCAAACGGTTTTATATGAATAACTAATATTCATGAGCTGAGAGGGTCCGTACTACACCTCAGCCCTAGCATCAGCACGAAACAACTGAAAATCTAATTCACTGAACCACATTACACCTTGTCACTTCTTAGCCAATTTACAACTTCCAGAGTATAGTGCGTGCGCTGTGTCAGGTGACTTGCTGTTAACAAGGTCAGCTGAGTGGGTTTTCTGCTCTCATATCTATGGAAGCGAAAGAAAGCTAACACGAACTGTTCGTTATGCGTCTGATATATATAGCATGTGTCAATATTTTTTTTTTTATAGTTGTCACTTTTATCCAAAGGTCACCGCCAACGATCATTTAGTAGCCGTGGTCTGAGTTTACGCTATCCACAGTGGGCGGTAATGCATTACAACAGATATTACGGGAACACACATGACACATGTTACAAGTGCATCATGGCATAATGCGATTTCGTGCTATTTTGCAAATCAGTGTATAGATGTATCCCGAAAATTCTACGAACATTTGTCGATTAATACAACTTTTACATTCACACACACACACACACACACACACACACACACATACATACATACACACACACGTATACTTTTATTGTGGTTTACTTTTACCGGACTTTGCATTAGTTTTAAAGGAAATACGCCCTCCGGTTGTGTTCGGACATACATCCTCCCACTGTTTGGTCCATCAAAAGTGACTTATCATTTTTCAAGGAATGGCCATTTTCTCAATTCTCCGCCAAAATAAATGAATGAATTTTATCCTGACATTATTATTTATTCATTAAATGTTATATTTTGCAGATACATGTGTTTGATACTACGCTCTGTTTTTATACATTAGAAATGTTATCTATATTGTATTTATACACCTGTGCATCCAAGATTCATATATATATATATATACGTCTGCAGGCAATTTTCAATAACTGAAAACTGCCTGAAGACATCACGCATGGTAGAAACCTAGGTCGCATAATAATTCGTTTACAAATGGAAAATATTCATAGGTTCTACAATATCATAGTATTGAACACTTTTTAATAAAAATGTGCACTGGTCTAATTTTATTATGACCAGAAACTAAGAAATTAAACAATATATATGTATAACGTAGAATATTTGGTATGTTTGTTAGGCAAATTCCAATAGAGACAAACTCAAAATAACCCAACATTAAATTTGCAAAATATTCAAAATTTTCTCAAGAGCATATATATATATATATATATATGTGGTGGGGGGGGTGCGCGCGCATGTACGTGTGTGTCTTCTCCAAAAAACGATTTCTTTTGTCTTTGTTCTTGACTGAAGCCATTTGGGTGTAAAATGAATTGATGAATATAAAACAGAGTTCAGATGTTCAACTTTTATTGTCTGGTATTTATATTAAACAGCTTAAGAAATTCCAACATTTGTATCAGATCACACCATGTTTATGTGAGCTAAGGTAATAGAACCATCTTATAATAAATGACATTTATTGTTTGGCTGTATAACCCCTGATAGCATTACCTGCATCAAGATGGCGACTTAATGACGTCGCCATACGATAGCATTCTTCATGTTTTTAAGCTTTTGAAGAAGTGTAACAAAGCCGATTTTATTTTTGTTTGTTTCAGGGAATCTCTTTCAGTTGCCTCTTTAAGAGATGAAATTAATAATTTATTATGTTATGGACCGGTGACTGATATTTTCGTTTTTTTACTTCTGTAGTGGCAGTGTATTTGGAGTTATTTTCCTGATTCATGTTAAACTTTCGCCCTATTGGATGCATTTCTCTGTAACTAGCAGACAGAATGTTTCTGTAGACTTCTGAATTCATTCTGCTGCAAACATCATGAATTAAATCATCAATTACTATGAATGAACCTTTTCTGGGAGCAGCCTTGCAAACCTACACGAAGACATTGCTGCTATCCATGAGCTTGTATCCTTTGAAGCATAAGCAAAACCTTTCTTTCTCCACATTTTGCCATTTCCATCACTTTAGTAGAGATTAATCTTCGTCTCATTTGTTCATAAAACATTATTCCATAACGTTTGTCGCTCATCGCTGGACTTTCTTGCAGATTCTAACCTGGCATTCACATTCTTACAGCTGATGAGTAGTTGCATATTGTGGTCAGTTAGTTAAGTGCTATACGTGTTAAGCGCTTTGGGCGATCATGTCTCGAAAGAGACATGACTGACTGGGCAGAAGATTATCACGCAGTAGGTTGCCATTGCTTTCTGAGGTAGACTGGTTGCCGACCAAGGCTACAGAACCCAATCTGTCTTATTATTTAGCCCATAACTGGAGGGATGAGACGGATTAATAACTTTCCCAAGGGTATTTGCGCGTAAGTGAATGCAAGTAATTCGACTTGAATTCGAACTCGTCTTCCCGCATATTGTGGTAGAACTTCTATATTTCTTCTCTCAAGGTCTTCTTTGATCAGAGGATTGTGAAACACTCGCCGCTGCACCATGGAGGTGTTTGGTGATGTCACTGTTCTTTTGTGGTTTTTTCCTCATAGGTCTAATAATGTTTCTGTCATCATTAAATGTTGTTTTTTTTATGGCCAACCTGTTCTATGTCACTGTTCTTTTGTGGTTTTTTCCTCATAGGTCTAATAATGTTTCTGTCAACATCAAATGTTGTTTTTTTTTATGGCCAACCTGTTCTATGTCACTGTTCTTTTGTGGTTTTTTCCTCATAGGTCTAATAATGTTTCTGTCATCATTAAATGTTGTTTTTTTTTATGGCCAACCTGTTCTATGTCACTGTTCTTTTGTAGTTTTTTCCTCATAGGTCTAATAATGTTTCTGTCAACATCAAATGTTGTTTGTTTTTATGGCCAACCTGTTCTATGTCACTGTTCTTTTGTAGTTTTTTCCTCATAGGTCTAATAATGTTTCTGTCAACATCAAATGTTGTTTTTTTTTATGGCCAACCTGTTCTATGTCACTGTTCTTTTGTAGTTTTTTCCTCATAGGTCTAATAATGTTTCTGTCATCATTAAATGTTGTTTTTTTATATGGCCAACCTGTTCTATGTCACTGTTCTTTTGTAGTTTTTTCCTCATAGGTCTAATAATGTTTCTGTCAACATCAAATGTTGTTTTTTTTATGGCCAACCTGTTCTATGTCACTGTTCTTTTGTAGTTTTTTCCTCATAGGTCTAATAATGTTTCTGTCAACATCAAATGTTGTTTTTTTTATGGCCAACCTGTTCTATGTCACTGTTCTTTTGTAGTTTTTTCCTCATAGGTCTAATAATGTTTCTGTCATCATCAAATGTTGTTTTTTTTATGGCCAACCTGTTCTATGTCACTGTTCTTTTGTAGTTTTTTCCTCATAGGTCTAATAATGTTTCTGTCATCATCAAATGTTGTTTTTTTAATGGCCAACCTGTTCTCTGTCTGTTGCTAAGTACACCAATAGCTTCTTTCTTTTTTAAGATATTCCAAATTGTTGTGTTCGATTTGTCCAATGTTTCTTCAATAGCTCTTATTTATTTTCCTTCGTTTCTCATCTTCAAAATGGTTTACTTTTATTCCATAGACCGTTCTCTCGTTTTCACGTTGTTTTGTCATTTTTAACAACAAATACAGTGTCTAAAGGTAAACAAGGCTAAAATCAAGAGTTGTCATTTAGAGATCATTAATATTTAAACAATCAATCTAAAAGGCAACACCTCGGTAACAAGTAACACTTGTGTCTATAATTCTGAGATGAGGTATTACTTACACTATTTACATTATTCGGACTGTTGTCTCCATCTTTGTTGCCATTTGTATGACGTTTCGGCCGTTGTACGCTCAGGCCTTCTTCAGGTGCTATAAATTTTGAACCGAAGCCTTTTTTACAATAACTGGGATAAATCATTCTCATTCTTTGCGTAAAGCCTCTTTTAGTTGTCATGGGTTATTTTTCTCTAACCCTCTTAACTTAAGGACACATAGCCCAGTTGATATAAGCACTGGTTAGTTCCAGTAATTTGACCCAAAGAGTTGTGAGTTCAATACCAAGCTACAGTAACGGTGAGCAAGTAACATAGATGTTGCATTAATTTTTTTGATGAAGTGAGTAAACAGAAAGGATTTCTACCGGTGAGAAATGCGATAAAAGAAAGCAGTGAATTAGACGCAGAATTGCATCAATTTATTTCAAAAGTAAATGTATAACCTGGGCGCCAATCTAGTTGGACTCTAAAATTCATGTAACCGGTGGACCAGGGAAGAAAAAGCACCCGTCAAAGCAGTTAGTATGAAAATGTTTAAAGAAAGGACAGATATAACTTAGGTCACATCAAAAAGAAAGTTATTGATGTCGAGATCTCTGTCCAGGTTCGATTACATTACAGAACATTCTTTGGATTTCGTCAAGAATCTCAAGATGTATATCAGAAACACTAGACCAGATATGTTTGCAGTATTCAGTGCAGGCACAAATGGAACACACACACGCACGCACGCACGCACGCACGCACACACACACACACACGCGCGCGCGCGCACACACACACACACACACACACACACACACACATATATATATATATATATATATATATATATGAAAAACTACTAAAAAGTTGTAAGTTTATAAATGTATTTTTTTGAAAGTATTTATTTCTATTATAATATTTGATATTTCAGACCGTCCTCGGCCTTTCATCAGAAACAAATGATTTTAAAATTTAAATTAGAAACGTTTTCGCGAGGAGCGTTCGGGGAGAGATTGTTTACATCACGTGACGCAGAAAGCGACTGTTTTTTTAAATATTTCTAAACGTAAATATATCTTTAATCTTTGGAGTAGATAGTCTAAACTATCGCCCGGTTCACACTCCACCCATGTCTATTGAACAGGTGTAGAGGCTCATCCCTTGTTCCCTGTTTAGGATGTGGGTTCCGGCTTTCTCTTTTCTAATCTTTTCACTCTTACGTAGCCCCCTGCACATCAGTGACGTTACCGCCTTGCTCGGGGTGATATGATTAAAAAAAACAACTTATAAATGTTGTTTTAAAGAAGAATTTTTGTAAGTGTATCTAAAATGTGTTTAACTATTGAAATATTTATAAAGATTCAAAACACCTAAGTCCCTATTTAATCCTAGCCTGTATGTATTTAATTTTAAAATCCAGTATTTTTCTTTCTTTCTGCGTGAGTATGTAGAACTAAAATCGGAATCTATTAGTAAACATTTGCAGTTTTCAAATGTGTGTCCCGGTTGATTGAAGTGTTCTGCTATGTGGGAATACGGGTTGTTTTGGCGTATGCTTAGTTTGTAATTATTGAAACGGAATCTAAAGCTATTTCCGGATTCACCAATATATCCACTATTTGGACATATTGAACATTTTTCGTATACATATTATTAAGACAGTATACGTGGATCATCACTATGTTATATATATATATATATATATATATATATATATATATATATATATGAACTATAGAATATAGAGCAAACACTATATAGTTAACGAACAAATAAGATATTTTCTCAGAAGTCTCAATACTATTCAGATGAAGCACAATGCTGCCTCAACTAATCTCAAACATATTAATGCCCTATATCACAATCAAATGCATACAATCTATAAACAAGATAAAAAATATACTAAAACAATGACTAAATACTAATATATTTACAACAGATCTTATTAAAAAAATAAGTTAATCATATACTACTCTAAATTTAGTATATCCAACTCACTCATTCGCAGTGACTCTTCTTTCTCGGTTAGCGATTTGGAAAAAAAAAACATCATCGATTACAAATTCAAAGGCCCTCTGGGAGATTGTATCTCCAACGGATTAAACAATATTTATGTTGGTCACACTACAAACTCGCTCACCCGACATTTGACACTACATTTAAACGATAATTTTGACTTCTTTAGACATTTAATACAGCGTACTATGCCACATACACAATTCAGTAAAATCCTTGTCGAAAACACAACCATACTTAAACATGAAAACAATAAACAAAAACTAAAAATACTCGAAGACATATACGTAAAACAGTTGAAGCCTAACATGAAAACAATTAACTACGAAATCTCCGCAAACATTCTCAAATGCCTATAATAGATAACAGAAGCGATTGGTTATCCCAATGGCTTTCCATACTTAATATTTCAGGCCTCCACTCTCGCGTGATCATATGAGATACCACAATTTTCGCTTCCAGCACGCACGAACGTGTTCGTCAATCTTCCATACAAACAAATTAGATGACTACTACTATCTTTCGTCCGCGAACTGCTTAGTACAACGAACACAATTGTCATCTTTGATAATGGCTAATGTAAGTCAAAAGCTCAGAAAGGATTAAATAAAAACATGTATCAATATTGTGATTTTCTTTCCTCTTTCAACGACCATGCTATTAAGCTTATCAGACGAAATTTACATAAAAAATATCAATTTTCTTCTCCAGAGAGCTCAATCGTAATGAGAGCATAATATATTAGTCATCCACATACAAGCCTGTTTCGCAGCTCATCAGTGTGGCTAGACATATCCACTTGCTTCTGGCCGGGATCGAAAACTCGACCGATTTGGTGTCAGCCGGAGTCTATACTCCCAAAGCCATCGGCGCATGGGGTCAGAGAAGGGAAATTTTAACGTCTTGTATGTAAGCAGTGTATACAGACGCCAGTCACCGAGAGAACTCAATTCATTTCTGAAGAGTCACGCATATAAATATATATATTTAGATATAGATATATATATATGTGTGTGTGTTGTGTGTTGTGTGTGTGTGTGTGTGTGTGTGTGTGTGTGTTTCTTGTATGGATGTTCCTTGGCGAAATAATTCGTATCATATTCATATTCATATACGACAGCAATAGTTGTGAAGTTAATATGATATCTTGTTATATATTAGGTATAGTTATTTTAGTAGACTTCACCTTTTAAGAAATTTGCTGATCCTCAAATATTGGATAAAAAATTCGTGAATCCTTATCTTTGGTGAAATTCTCACGCATCTTTCTAAATGTAATTTATTATTCTATCTTCACCTGTGTTTTTCGAATTTTCATATTTTTACCTTTACTTCTTCAATAGTAACAAGCAGACAATCACTTATCTGTCTGTCAGATGTGACATTACTCGTATTTTGATTCATGATTATCTTAATGTGAGATTAGTACTCTTCCATCGTTCAGACATTTAGAAAATTAAATATTTCTGTATTTTAAACCTTAAACTTCTGGTATACGTTCAAAACGACAACACACACACACACACACACACACACACACACATGTATATATATAGTTTATGAATGTAAACTTTGTAGTAGATTTTAATTTGAATTTTTATATATATATACACTTTATAAATGGACGCTTTGTAGTAAATAGTAAGTTAAACCGGTTTTAAATTGTAATTTATAATAAATATTCATAACTCTATTTCTATATTGAGCACTGTTTTAAATTAATGTTTTCAACGTTGTTAATACTTTCTTCGTTCTTTATTTATTTGTATATATATATATATATATATATATATATATATATATATATATGTATATATATATATAGATAGATAGATAGATAGATAGATAGATAGATAGATAGATAAGAATAAGAAACGAAGAAAATAATTGCAACGTTCAAAACGCTAATTTAAAACAGTGCTCAATATAAAAATATATATATATATATATATGAGAATAATGTATATTTTGTTTTTGACATTGAAAGAACAATGTCTCATCAGGTAGTTAATAATGATGGTTATTTCTACCTACCTGACAAGACATTGTGCTTTCAATGTCGAAACGAAATCTATCTATATAGGGGTCGCACGTGGGAATCCTTCCGAATGGAACACATTTTCGTAATAAAAATTTATCGTAAAGAATCAGGCCGGTAGAAATAAATATATAATACTGTTTCATTAAAAAGATAATATCTACTTAAATACGAGTATCGATAAAAAATAATATTCAAGCAATTCATTTCAAATTGTCTGTTGCTTATAACCAAGTTTCGTTAAAATTCGTTGATTTCTGTAATATATATATATATATATATATATATATATATATATAGATAGATAGATATAAATTAAAAAAGGATTAATTCAATGATGTTGAATGACCATTTCGATATGAAGATCACCACGTGGGGGGGATAACACATGTTCTAAAATTATATTTTAGAACTTTTGAATAGTTTCCATTTTTAAACGAGTTCTTACGTGACCCAGATTTCTACCATGAGGGGCGTCTTCAGGCGATTTTATATTTATTAATATTTTCATAGCATTTTCTTTCTTTTTTTCAGATAAATACAAGCATATTTTCCTACATATTTCAGTAGTAATTTAATTATAGTTTATATCAATACGTAACATAGATATATGTTAAAAATAGGTGTCAATTGAATGTGACATCTGAAAAATATGATTACTCCCAGAATGTATCCCAGAATTTACGTATGCTGCGATCAAGCCTTTCTTCTATGTACATTATCCCTTTAGATGGCCAGCCTTCATGGGTCTAGAGAATTTCTTTGTTCAGCTTTTGCAAGGCACCTTTCAATATCCCGATTCGGCTTCAGATTTCAGTGCGACTCTTTTCATTCTATGTTAAAATAATTCCAAAATATGTAAATTGTTACTTATATAATTTTGGTATCACCGATTATAATTTGCCCGTTGGAAAGTCCTTGTGCTAACAATGCATTACGTCTTCTTGAAAATCAATCTCACTCCTTTCTTTCCACTTTTCTTCACTGTGATCTCTAGGCGTCCCTGTAGTTTCCTTGCAGTCTGTTTTATCAGGAATGTGCCATGTGCATATCTTATATTGTTAAGATTGTGTCCGCCAATAATGAACCCTGGTTGAGCTTCTAATGGTTTTGATGCTTGTATATTTATTGAATTCAGTTTCTATCCGTATATAGTCGGTTTGCTGCCGGTGTCAGTCAGTCAGTTAAGTGCCATACGTGATACACGCTTGGGCGATCATGTCTCGAAAGAAACATGACTGACTGGGTAGAAGATTATCCCGCAGTAGGTTGCCATTGCTTTCTACGGTAGACTGGTTGCTGACCAAGGCTATAGAACCCAATCTGTCCTGTTATTTGACTCATAGCTAGAAAGGGAAAAAATGTATTATACTATTATGTAGTAATAAATGGGGAATCAGTTTATTACTTCATAACAATATAAAACAGATCCCCCACTTTATGCCCAGTAGAAGCCTTAATCATATGTTCAACTATTATATTCAGGCAGTCAGTTAAGTGCCATACGTGATACACGCTTGGGCGATCATGTCTCGAAAGAGACATGACTGACTGGGCAGAAGATTATCCCGCAGTAGGTTGCCATTGCTTTCTGCGGTAACTGGTTGTCGACCAAAGCTATAGAACCCAATCTGTCCTGCTATTTAACCCATAACTGGAAGGAAGAGACGGATTAATACTTTTCCCAAGGGTATTTGCGCGTAAGTTAATACAATGGATTCAACTGGAATTCGAACTCGGCTCCCCGGTTTCTCGTTCCGAGCCGATATCCACTGTACCACAACGCACATACTGCCGGTGTAGATCTTTGATTATTCTCTGAAAATTTCTTTCAACCTCCTTAATTTCATCACACTTCTTTTTCTTTCATTTGTATTTGCTTAGTATTTTTTTATTCTAATTTTATATTTTCTTTCTCTAAGTCTTGATTTCATCAGTTATCCTCTTGACTATCGGGACTTCAATTTTTCATTGGAATTTCATTTGTTTTTCCTGTTTTCTTTGCAGCCCACTTAATTATATTTGCCAATTCCCTATTCTAATCTCTTGCACAATGTCTGCCAATTCGCAAAGTTTGTAATCAGATTTTGATGCTTACCGGAACTTCCATAAAGTTGTTCCACGGGTAGTTTTGACAGTGGTTTTATGGAATATATAAATGAGACAAAATATAAAGAAATAGGTAATGTTGTCACACTCGTGTCCTAACTTTAATATGATTTGAACCTGTGTCGTTGAATGTTGCGCTAGTTTTTTCTCATCAGATTCTTGCAAATTTATAGTCCAACGTTTATCTGTGGATCGGATATTTCTTCCAGAATCTATCTTTCGTCTTTGTAATTCTACCATTTGTATGTGCGTTCAATGTTTCTACGCCTGTTGAATATCTATTGATTCAGCAGGAAATTTAAAGAATCTCCAAAATTTTTGAGGTCATGAACGGTCATCTCGGTTTTGGTCGTTTTCTCCTTGCTTTCTGTCTACTATGTGATAACAAACCGACATTCCAAGCAGCGGATTTAGCAGTCAATCTAATGTATCAACGGAAAACAGGAGCCAAAAAGGCGCAGTCAATTATTCTTCTAAAGGCTTAGAGGTAAACAATAGATCGAAGTTGTTTATCATGATCAGATGCCGATTTGATTCTATTGACTATATTTTCCATCTTCAAAATGATAATAATCAACTTCAAAATGGACATATTTCAAGTAAACGATTAATCAACTCCAAAATGGATTAATCAACTTCAAATTAGATCAATCAACTTCAAATTCAGAAAATGTCAAAATCCTAAAAATAATCTTCAAAATGAGAATAAACAACTTCAAATTGGAATAAACAAATTCAAATTGATATATATTTTCTTTCTTTTTTTTTTTGGTAAATTGAAAATTATTTTTTCAATTAAATTACCCTATGTGTAAGGAAATTGACTGTTCGTGTTCATTATATAGATGAAGAAAAAAACAAAATACAAATAACATAAAGGCCAAGAAAGCATTGGGTGAGCCTATAGTAAAAGTAGGAGGAGAAAGTCCCGTTTGGGCAAAAATGATGATTGATGATGATGCTGGAGAAACCTCTAAAAAGAAGCTGATGAAGAGTTAGCAACAGGTCCAAAGAGGACTTTCCTCAAGAAAACTGTGGCTGGCGTAAAAAAAAAGGCCCAGATTGTAACTGCACATGCCGTAGCAGGAAATTGGAAAGACCTGGCAGGAACAATTGATGTGCCTCTGCCAACAGCGTACCGTTGGTTAGACCAGGGTGCCGATAAGGACTCTAGGGGAGGAGCAATAAAATATAAAATTACGCAAGAGGATATATATATTATATATATAAGTCTCTTCATATCTATCTATCTATCTATCTATCTATCTATCTATCTATCTATCTATCTATCTATCTCAGTCTGTTTATCTCACGCGCTTTCTCTATCTATCCCAGTCTGTCCATAACTATCACTCTTATCTATACTCTCTCACTCTCACTCACTCTCTCTCTCTATCTCTCTATCTCTCTCTCTCTATATATATATATATATATATATATATTAGTCTGTTCACATCTATTTGAATCTGTTTATTATCTATCTGTCTACCTATCTATTTCAGTCTGTTCCTCTCTCTTTTTCTCTATCTCAATCCGTCCATATCTATCTATCTATCTATCTATCTATCTATCTATCTATCTATCTATCTATCTATCTATCTATCTCACCATTTGAATAAATGAAAGGAATGGGTGAATAACGATGCTTGTATAATCTATGAAATCATAGCTGAAAGGTTTTCGAACGACGATATTATGTTGTTCTGCATGTTTTTCCTTACGCTTAGCAGGAAAAAAAGATAGTAATGGCCAATTACAAAACCGTTCGTTGCGTACCTCTTTAAAGAAGGCGAGGGGAACAAGAAATCCCTCACAGTTGATAAAAGAAAGATATTGATATACATTAAATATATATAAATATAATTAACAAAGTGATATCTTTATCTGATGAATTGAACAAAAAACAAAACGAAAAGATCATAAATATGATTTATCTACTTCTGTTATCTTTACAGAACGAGGCTCCATATTTGTACGAAAATCCTTGTAAGGTGTCGTTAATAATAATTATAACATCATCCTTGTTACTAATTATCATATAATTATCTTTATCAACAATCAATGTAACATACTTGTTACTAATTATCGTGATATCATCTTTATTTATATTCATCATAACGACATACTTTTTAATAATCACCACAATAGCAATGTGTTAATCATCTTCATATCAAGTTTGTTAATAATCATTATGAAAACGTTTTTGTTAATCTGCATGATAACAGTGATTCATGATTGTTAATAATCATCTCAATAACATGAATAATCCTGTGTATCTCTAAAGCTTTGATAGGATTTGGCATGTTGGCCTCCCTAGCAAGATACAGGGTTATGGTATAAGTAGACGTTTGTTTGATCTAATTCAATCGTATCTGTCAAGCCGCATAATGAAGGTCATATTAGACGGCCATGCTTCCAGATCCTGTCACATGAACAAGGATATCCATCAAGGCTAGATTATAGGCTTTATGCTTTTTCTGATCTTCGTCAATGATATTCCGGATGATATCAATTCAAAAGTAGGCATCTACACTGATGACACCGCAATTTTCTCCCTTATCAATAAGAAAGCTACCAAGGCTGACAAAGTTATTCTTGCCACTACTATTGAAAAGGCTCTTCAGTCTGTAGTGAACTGGGGCAAGAAATGGCTCGTAAAATTAAGGCTTCCAAAATAATGCCTCTCTCCTTTTACCCATTATAAACAAACTATCTCACCGTCCTTAACTATAGATCAAGCTAATCTCCCAGAAATTAATACACGAGCCTCCTCGGTCTCACTCTCTCATCCGATCTCAAGTGAAATGACTACTACGAATCAATAGCTACAGCTTTTGTTAGGAAGTTCGGATCACTGTGTCGGGCCAGAAAGTTTTTCTTTTCAGAATCTTGCACAGATACAAACCTACTATTCGTCTGTGCATTGAATACTGTTACTATAACTGGTTGACCTCACGTGCTATTTATCTCGGGTTCCTCGACAAAATTCAAAGGGAGATAAGCAATGAACTCGATCCCGATTTGACAGTTCGACTGCGATTGTTTTCTCAACGATGTAATGTGACTTCCCTCCAACTTTTCTACAAATATTTGATTCTGATTTCATCTTTGTTAATAATCATCATAATGGCATATTTATTAGTAATTATCAGGAAATCAATTTTGTTAATAACAATAATAATAATAATAATAATAATAACACCATCTTACGAAAACTTCAAATGTTCACATAAAACGTTTTGTTATAAAATATGTTTGTGTCTTTATTGGCAAAGACATTATTTTGAAATGTTTTTATTGGTTAAAAAGTATTTCGTGTTGTGTGCGGATTGGTTAGGATAGATTGTATGAGTGGCATGCATATTTTTCGATTCTCTATCTTTCCATGGAAATGTTTATTTTTGTTATTTTTTGCTTTAGATGTGGTCCTTTTTGCTTTGGGTGTCGTGACATATTTTGGGACATTTAATGTACCTATCTGTGCCGACGTTTTTCATATAATTTGGTTTCCTTCTCGACTGTAATATCAGATATTGAATATCAAATTTGTTTGAATTTGCCTTTCTCGGCTTGAGATATTGTGTTCCTAATTCACTTACATTTGTTGGCGAATATATCAGATAGCTAGAAAGATAGGAACATACTGTAATAATTATTGCTGACAGTGAGAAAATCGATAGAAATACAGGTAGGTAAATAGGTTTGAAAAGACATTTGATAGACAGACAGATTTAGAAAGAATTATTAACATGAGAATATATTAAGAGAAATAAATAGATAGATTGTCAGACAGACAAATGTATTGGTTTATGAATTTTACGTATGCCTTTATTACATATATTGTGCATAAATTTCTACAGGTGTTTATGTTAAAAAATACTGATAAAATGTTATTCAATCAAAGGTGAACATATGGGCAATGAAGAATTTAGAAAATTCCTCATTGCCCATATCTTCACCTTTGATTGAATAACATTATTATTTTAGCATTTCTAGTAGAGGCTTTCTAAACTTCTTTTAGAAATGCTAAAATATTTTTATGTTCTTCATACACAAAATAGCCAAATAAACACTCATAAGAGTTTTTAAGGGTTTTCTGGGCTAGGCTGAATTTTTTTCAGCAACTGTCTTACGAGGCACATTCAATAAATAAGGTGAATTTTTCGGTAGAAGGACTTCTAATACAGATAGAAACTTACTATTTTTTAATTTCCTTTACTTCTTTTTCAAAAGGATTTAATTTTTTTTGCAGATTTGAAAAAACAATCTTTAAGAGTTTTGGAGATTAACATAGATGGCCGTCCAAGAAGCATTCTACAGGATTGAACAGAGGTTAGTTATCAAGTTTTTGGTTGCTGAAGGGTGCAAACCAGTTTAAATTAATAGGAGAATATCAACTGTGTATGGTGCCACATGTTTCAGCCAAAAAATGTCTACAAGTGGGCTAAATTGTTTAAAGAATTTTGAAAGTGCTGTGTGCGATTGGCTGAGACATCAATCTAAAGATTTTTAGGCTGGGGGAATATGGAAGCTTGTGCACAGATGGAAAAAGTGTGTGACACTGCTGGGAGATTAGGTTGAAAAATAAAAAATAAAAAATAAGTTTCTATCTGTATTAGAAAAATTCACTTTATTTATTGAACGACCCTAGTATTTTGAATGGACTTAAAATCACATGACGTTGAAATGCCCGTTTCCGTTAGATTTCCGAAGGTAATCAACATCGAGAATGTTCATTATTTAGATAGGTCACCTGGTTAAAATGCCAGGTGCAGTAAGTATAGATGTGTTCTAAAGAATAATGGCTCGGAATTGTTAAACAGGGAAACAAGTTCCTGTTGAGGTTCTTTTTTTATACGTACATATACGCAAATATTATTGGGAAATGTATAAATCAGACTTTTCTTCCTCCAGCTGCGTGTTAATTAATAACTCTTGTATCATTAAAACACACACGATTGCTTCCCCGACGGCTACAATCTCCAGGAGTTTAAATGTAAGGTCACTAGACACCTCCTAACACACTAACCTGCTCCCATTCTATCAAACACTCTTCCCATCTGCCCAACCCTCATCCTCAGTATCCTTACTCATCTGTCAACTTCCTCCTGACATTCCCTATGTCTAACCACTCCTTCTCTTTACCTTTCCCTATGTAGCCCCATGCGCAATAGTGGCAGTGGAATGCCTTGCTTGGGGTGAGATGATTAAAAAAAAAAACATTATTATCTATAAAAAATTTCTTACAATCTAAAATAATATTTTGTGGTTTTAAATAACCTGCAAAATGTTGATAAGCCGTAAAAAACAAATAAATCAAACCTTTTTTTTCAAAAAATGCTAGCAATACTAAGCTGATCTAGCTATTTCACCTGCTCATCTATAAATTAGTTACTTTGTTTTATGGATTTACGCTTTTCATAAAAAAAGAATAAACTGTAAGAATTTTGCAAAAAACAACATGGTTCGGCTTTACAGCCCAAACCTGGATTCTACATTATCGTGAGCAAAATCAAAATTATTCATGAAATAAGATGTCACAGAGAAACGGCGTTCCTATCAACAACAGAATCATAAATAATTATGTTGAACACACCAACACCTACCTGTCAATAAGGACTGGCTGTACATATCTTCGACATTAGGTAAATACGGGCGCATTGAATCATACCAAATTATGCTAAACACTCGTAGAGAGCACGAATGTGATGAGTATCTTGTGGTGATACCGAGCAAAAGCGATGGACTGGACGTTTGCTCTATAACGACCAGAAAGAAAATGACTAAAAGTCGTCTCTGCTCACGTGGATTCGCGCAGATATTCCGGTTGAAAAATAAAAATTAATCAAATTTTATTTACTAGCCAATGGGAAGCCCAGAATCAAATTCAAGTGTGAAATCCCAAACGAGTTGCTTTTGATCCAAAAAGCAGATATAAAAAGCCGAGACAGAAAGCACCCAGCAGGCAGACTACCAGGGAGATGAGTGTAATCAATATCTCCTTGACCAAGTCAAGCGGCTACTACGTTCGCCTCCCTTCATCTTTCTTTCCTTCTCCCTGTTTCAAAACTACTTACTGACCTAAAGAGTGAATACAACAAAGACACTCCTTACTCACGACGCTCCCACATTCCTAAGCATTTATTCTGTTTCAGCTTATTATTTGCCATGAACATTTTAACCTCCATTGGACCTATATTCAAGTATTACTTTTATTGTAAAGACATTAATTGATATGTGTATATATAGATGTTATTTTTATACTCAAATTGCTTTTCTAGATTTTATAATCATTTTATGACTTATAGTAGGCTATCTACCACAAGCCCAAATTCCGTTAATCTGCAACAGTATACAATTACCCTTCACTAGAACGGACTCCACTACAACTAGAATAAGAATAGATGAGCAACCCACTATAATCTAATATTGTAAAAGTCGTTTAAAAGTGATTGAAGCTCTGATTAAAATAAATTTTATTTTCTCGCCATTTTTAATAATCCTGAAAATAGCTAAATGTTTAGACGAAAATTGTCGAAACCATCTAACCTTTTAGTACCTCAGGTGACCTCCTTCTAATATTACAGAACTTCCGGTTGCGTATTTAATAAAACATTTATAAAAAAAAAAGCAAAGAAATGTATATGGTTAGTCTTGTTCACCAAAACAATTGAGAGGAAATGCTGCCCAACCCTCTCACTGTCTCTCTTGATATATATATATATATCCGCAGACAGATATGTTTCGCTGTATCACAGCTCATCAGTGCGGTTAGACTCCGATTGTTTTTAACCCAGGATTGACGCATCGTTCATTCAGCAATGAATTAGAACACTCAGCTATTGGGCGTGTATAATGATAATATACCCGCTAAAATGTCTGCCTCTTTTTACCGAGCAGCCGTAGCTCAGAGGAAGAATCGCCAACTGACGCCAATTTGGTCGGGTTTCAATTCTGGGTAAAAAGCAATCGGCTGTCCAACCGTACTGATGAGCAGTGATAAGCGAAACAGATCTGTCTACGGATACTATATATGTGTGTATGTATGTATATATAAGTCATCCACATACAAGCCACTTTCGCTGTATCATAGATCATTAGTGTGGGTAGAATTCCATTTGCATTTAGCAGGGATCGAAATTCAACCGATTTGATTTGAGTCGGAGTCCCTACTCTCTAAAACATAGAATGAGAGAAGGGACATTTTAACGTGTATATATATATATATATATATATATATATATATATATATATGCGGTGTATACACAAGCCATCCACCGGGAGAAATTAATTCATTACCAAAGAGTAACGAGTAAATCGCTGAATTCGTAAGTGTTTTTAAAATTTATCTCTCCACAAAGCTCAATCATAATGAGAGCATAATATATATATATATATATATATATATATATATATATATATATATATGTGTGTGTGTGTGTGTGTGTGTGTGTGTGTGTGTGTGTGTGTGTGTGTGTATATATATATATATATATATATATATATATATATATTATGAAAATCGGATTTCAGACGTTGTTTACGTTAAGCTTCATCGACTAATACTGTGCAAGAAGAAAGAGAATTTTTATATTCTAGATGTCACATGGGTAGGTCGTCAGTAATTCTTTTAATGTACACTTACTCGGGGATTATTTGCACCGATTTCTTTCTTTGTTCTTTTAGTAATTTTTTATTCTTGGCTGTTTATTTACCACCTGTGTCTACCTTTTTTTTCAATTATAGCGATTTGATTATTGTCGTTAAAACGAAAGTTTTGAAAGATGATTTGAACGAAAAATGTCGTTTAAAGAAACGCGTTACTTAATTTTCAAAGTTAAATATATATATATATATATATATATATATATATATATATATATATATATATATATAAAACCATATAGCCAATTTTTCAAAAAAATTAATCAGTTTGCCTGACATGGTTACAAACTCACACCTATCTATATGAATATGTCAGTACTATCACTGATATTGAGTGGTTTCAAATAAGTACCCCACATATATCATATATAAATAATATAATATATTTAACAAATTGCATATATATATATATTGATATTTATAATTATATACATACACTTCCCCGCCACACACACGCACACACACACACACACACACACACACACATATATATATATATATATATATATATAATTATATTATAGAATCGCCTAAAGACATCACTAATGGCAGAAACCTAGGTCGTGTAGTAACTCGTTTACAAATAGAATATATATAATTAAATTTGCTTTTTAATAAGAAATACATTGTGAGACGGAAATTTCAATGTTGGATTTATATATATATATTCATTCTCAGTTATATTCTGAGATTAAGGACAGAATGGTTAAGTAAAATAAATACAAGAGGAAAACTGTATTTAAAATTACCTACGGGTTTCGTCCTGTGATGGACTTTTTCAAGGCAAAAAGACAAAATGAGCTTTATTCTACTACATTAATTCACTAATGCAAGTCTCATTTTTTTTTCAATCTGTACATGCATTTCAGCAAGTTGATTGCAGTAAAGCTCTGCATTAATGCTCGCATTGGTTTCCAGAAAGCTGGAGTGGATAACACCAATTGCAGACCACCAGATAGTCACCATAATTTTTTTGCTGATGCAACTTTAGCTTTGGGGAATATTTGGAGGACTCATCATGATCAAGCCATTAACCTGATCGTTTATGGTTATCATTAAGGATTCACTCTTTACCACAAGTGACTATTTGGTGAAGAAAGGGATCATTGGTGTTACACAGAAGAGACATTGACCACACTTCAAAACACCTAAGTTTTTAATTTTCATTGAGAAGCTATTTATCAAGCTTTTTCACTTTGCCAATACTCTGCAAATAGCATGACTGTTGCGGTGCTAACACCAAGTGCCTGAGACATTTCTGTGACACTTTCATATGGGTTTTGCTCAACATCTGCTTGCAGTTGTTAGTTGTCAAGACTTCATGATCATCCTCTACCTTCATCTTCAAGGCTCTCATCACTAGTACAGAATTTCTGAAACCACCTTTGTAATGGCCGATCACTTGAACCATCTATTCATGCTCTGTTGGATATCAGCAAACGTTTGGGAGGCACTGTGCCCAAGTTTGAACTCATGCAAGAAAATAAAGAAAGATCATGTTTTGTCATGTTCATAATTAAGAGTTAAAATTTATTAAAGAGAAGATGTCAATTATTAAGTATACCGAAATTCACCTAATATATACCATGAATATGAATAATAATATGAATATTATGTTAAAATGGCTTTTCAACATTTCAAGTGGCTATTATTTTTACAACATATATATATATATATATATATATATAATGTGTGTGTTTCAAAATAATTAATGAATTTATTTTTAATCTGACATTTTTATTACTTCAAATGTTATTTTTACTGGATACCTGTGTTTGAAATTGATGACCCACTTATTTTTCTTTTAAGCAGTGTGTATTACTTCTTGCATATACAGAACAGATATGGGCTTTTGAGAATAACTCGACAAGAGAGCTTACATTCCTTAAAAGTGTAAAAGAACCTTGTTGTTTGTGACTCTCTCTCTCTCTCTCTCTCTCACGCCAAGTAGTCTAAAGCACACCAGATCAAACTGGTTTCTCCTACAAAGAGGAACATAGATACAAACACAGAGAAATACATTTTCTTTAGGTTTTCTTGAGTGTGCAGGCCAATAGACATAACACACACTTGTTTAAAATGAAGAAATCAGGATGTCTATTTCAAACACAGTTATCCACTAAAAATAACAGTTGTAGTAATATATATATATATATATATATATATATATATATATATATATATATGTGTGTGTGTGTGTGTGTGTGTGTTTGTGTGTTTGTGTGTGTGTGTGTGTGTTTTGCCTATTCATTATGAAAAACTTTCACCATTCGGTAATTGTTAATATATTTATCTTCAGAACCGTCACAACTTCAACCATTGAGACAACAACTGTTACACCTCGACAAAGACCTAAATGACAATCTATGCCACAAAGCCGTGCTCTTGGTCTGCCTGTCCACACCTCAGTCACATCTCGGAAACGTCCAGGTACTACTAATCAACTAACCACACCACAAGGAGGTGAGTTGGTTCTCACTGCCTCTCCTAAGAAATACTATTCATATATTTACAGCAAAGGTATCCTTTTGGACTTTGCAAGGAATAGTGAAAAGATCTCACTTAATCGGAAAAGTGTTTTGGTTGTAAAAAGGGTTGGTAAGCCATTGAAACCAAATCTCACTTTCTCATTCACTCTTTCTCTCCCACCCACCCCCACATTAAAACATACATAGAAAGGTATTTTGATTTGTAATTTTTGTTCATTTAGACCTGATGCCCTATTTACTCAGAAAGAAAATGCTATTGCTGTAAATAATGCTTCGAAGTTGATAACTTTATTGACAGTATTTTCCTAACGTTTTATTGAATTATAAAAAAAGTGGAAACTGAATATAATGCATTTAAACTGAAACTTGCTTTTTTGCCACACAACTTGACATTATTTTAATCTAAAAATGGTTTACCACTTATTTTGCATTGAATATCTCCCAATCATTATACTAAATATTATGAATACTGGATTGTTTATAAGGTTAATTTGTCACTTTAAACCAAGTAGTTTGAGCTTCCCTTCCCACATTGTCTAAGAATTTGTTTTATTTTTGCTGATCTAAGGAATAAGGTGTATTTTCTCTAATCAGAAAACTGGAAAATATTGAAAAAAATCTTATAAATTTGTTACTCTGAAATAAGAAAAGTAACTTAAAACTTAATATTTTAAAAAAAGAAACATCATTATTAAAACAGTGTTCTTCTGGCATAGTTGGAAATTTTTAAAGATCAACCTGTTAGGTTTTCAATCAGTACAAAATTGGAAAGGACTTAAAAACAACTGTTGAAAATATAATGAACTAGATTAGTTTTCAGGTTCATTACTTTTAATATAAAACTAAAACTGTTCTCAGGTTATTTTCTAGTATAAATAGAAAGTTTTTCCCCCCTCAAATACTATCAATTTTATTTTTATGTTGAGGGGTGTTAATATTTATCATATCAAACAATCTTATAATCTCATCAGATACTTTAATACATTGAAGTTACACCTTTGTATATTTACTGAGCTGGAATTTTAGCAATTTTTTTAAATTACAGTATTGTCAGTTATTTTATTTTAACTACTATTTCTTTCATATTACTTTCAGTTGCTTTTTTATTACAACTCCCAGATTGTCATTTCATAAATATCAATAAGCAATGTTCAGCTAAAATAAAGAATGAACTTCCAGCCAGATTCAAAGTAAAAATCCTTTGTCTTTGAGCTTTGTAGTCTAATCAATAAGGCAGCTGTTCTGGAATGGTTCTTTCTTGAGAAGGAATGTACGTTTACATCTTTACTTCTGATCTATGCTACTTAGTAAATTATCATGGAATGATGATTTGGAAATTGTGATAAAAAGCAATTGACATAAAAATGAAGTAAAAAAATTATTAAAACTTAGTCTGGCACAAAACACTATAGTAAAGCATCTAGTAGGGTTCAAATTCACTACTTTTTGATCTTAAAATAATTATTTATCAATTTTATTTTTCTCTTCAAATTGGATGCAATCATTATCTTCATGGATTTGAATGATACTTCTAGAATTCATAATCGTAAACTGTAAAAGTTCTCTGCCAATTAAAAAAATCATAATTATTAAGTGTTTTTGTTGAGAATTTTAAAATTGCCTAACACTTGTATTCATTTGATAATTTCAAAAGTTCATTTCTGGTAAATAATTATTTGCCATATCCAAAGGGAACTTTTAAATTAAGTGTATCTTATGAAAGCAACAACAATTTTTCATCCCAACAACAGTAATATTATCATGATTATTCTTTCTTCAGAAAAGGATTTCTGGTTCCTTCTAAACTCTTCTCCTTCTCTGTTACTTGCAGTAGCCCTTTGCATTTTAGTGGCAGTATCACCTTGCTTGGGGGTGAATTAATTAAAAATAAAAACATTTGTATTACATTGAACTATTCAGAAAGATATCCTAATATTGGTTATGTTGTGCAGTAACAACAAAGATAGGAAATTAGTCAAAGCAGATCAATGAATAATAATAATAATTCTACATCTCAGAGATTCAAACAGAAAGCATCAGTATAGTTCACTTTTTTGCTTTATGCATAAACTATTTCATTAAATTTTGTATAAAAACTTCAATATTCTTCTATTAATTCTGACTTTAATTTTTCCTGAAAATTTATTTACATGTTTAACATGCACAATATATTTACTCTCTTGAAAATGTCATCAGAAAAAAATTATATATTTGATTGGAACAAAAATTGTTTTTCAATAAGTGGCATTTGAACATGAAATTTCGTTTCACATGTGACTGAACTGTATGAACTATTCTGAAAGATGACATTTCAGTGCATCTTTTGGTTGATTGTAAATTTTAAATCTTTCTGCCAAAGGTGAAAACTGAAGAACAATTCTGGAAGTCCTTTTGAACATATAAATGATCACAAATCTCTCACTCAATACCTGAGAGAGGAAGAACAAAAGGAGAACAGAAGTCGGTTAAGTAAGTGTGATATTATAGACACTCAAAAAGGGAAAAGGTCGTTTTTATCTTGATGTGAAGTTTGGTCTTCTACTTTGACAAGAGTAATGCAAATTGTAGTAGATAGATCTAACTGGATTAGATAGATCTATCTATCGCCCGGTTCACACACCACCCACGTCTATTGAACAGGTTAAGAGGCTCATGCCTTGTTCCCTGTTTAGGATGTGGTTCCCGGCTTTCTCTTTTTCCAATCTTCTCACTTAATTTTTCTTTTCAATTGGAGTAGATAGATCTATCTATCGTCCGGTTCACACTCCACCCACGTCTATTAAACAAGTTAAGAGGCTCATCCCTTGTTCCCTGTTTAGGATGTGGTTTCCGGCTTTCTCTTTTCCAATCTTCTCATTAGTACGTAGCCCCCTGCACATCAGTGGCGTTACCGCCTTGCTCGGGGTGATACGATTAAAAAAAAATCTATAAACACACACTGTTTGTTTAGAGATACGTAATAAACAAACAGTTTGTTTATAGATACGTAATTTAGAATAAAGCTCATTTCGTCTTTTTGCTTTGATAAAGTCCATCACAGGACGAAACGCGTAGGTGATTTAAAATACAGTTTTCCTCTTGTATTTATTTTATTTGACCATATAGACCAGGGGTACAGTCGCCGACTGACGGCATTTCGCTCGGGTTTCAATCCTGGGTAAAAAAGCAATCGGAGTCTAACCGTACTGATGATATGTGATACGGCGAAACAGATCTGTCTGCGTATGACTATATATATATATATATATATATATATATATCACTTTAGCCAAAATAACCCTTAGAATTATTAGCAACAATGCACCACTGACTCGTAGTTATAAATAGTCTAGGACAAACCAAAATATGTGAACTGATGATTACACTTAGCATGTGAAAAGTCTGCCGCCTCTGAGTGTTGACTTCAATCTTATCTTTTATATTCCTATACGCTCTATCTCTGATATTGAACAATTTATCCTATAAATGTAGCACACCTGAAAAACTATATATATATATATATATATAATTTCTTAACCTTAAAAACTTAATAATATCAAGAAATCTACAGGGATTTGATGAAATTTTTATTTCAGATATAAAAAACTAGACAACCTGTTTCAACCAGAACATTATCTAACTCTGGGATTTTTTATAAATAGCTAAAACATGAAATGGAAAAAGGTAATATGGGCAAAAAGAAAAATCTAAGGATGTTAGAGCCCAGTAATACTAAGTCCCAGAAGGCCTTCTTCCTGCTTGCAGGGAGTAGGCCCTCGGGATCATATGTATATGGACTTTATCACGTTAAGATGGAAAAGAGAGTGCGACTTAGCAAGAATAGAAAAATTGTCCGCACTCAAACTACTCACACAATTCATTTTATTAATACGTGGATCATTCAATAAATAAGTTAAATTTTTCGGTATAAGGACATCTAATAGAGATAGAAGCTTACGTTTTTTCAACGTAGTCTCCTAGCAGTGTCACACACTTTTCCCATTTGTGCACAAGCCTCCGTAATCCCTCAACATAAAAATCGTTGGACTGATGTCTCAGCCAATCACTCACAGCATTTTTGACTTCATCGTCACTATCAAATTTCGTGCCTCTCTTGAATGCTTTCAAGGGACTAAACAGGTAAAAGTCTGAAGAGGCAAGGTCTGGGATGTTAGGGGGATGAGAGAGCAGTTCCCAACCCAGCTCGTTGATGGTCTGCACTGTTTCGGCTGCTGTGTGAGGCCTTGCGTTGTCTTGATGAGAAACGACTACATGTGACTGATGACCCCTGCGTTTGTTTAACAGATAGGCTCAAAGATTGAATGAGGTCATTGACTGATTCGATCACCTCAGGAGACCTGACTTCTGTAGACTTCTCAGGCCTGTCTTCATCCTCAACACTGCTCCTTCTTTCTTTAAACAATTTAGCCCACTTGCAGATATTTTTTGGCTGAAACATATGGCACAATACACAGCTGACATTCTTCTATGAATTTCAACTGGTTTGCACCCTTCAGCAACCAAAAACGTGATAATTGGCCTCTGTTCGATTATGGAGCATGCTTCTTAGTTGACCAACTTTGTTAATCTCCAAAACTCTCAAAAAAATTTTTTTTTCAATCTGCATAAAAAATGAAATCCTTTTGAAAAAGAAGTAAAGGAATTTTTTTTAAAAAAAGTAAACTTCTATCTGTATTAGAAGTCCTTATACCAAAAGATTCACCTTATTTATTGAATGACCCTCGTAGCATGTCGACTTATTGAAGTACCGGCTGTATTCACCAAGTGGCTGCTGTTAGAGAAGTTGTTCAAAATTCTTATATATATATATATATATATATATATATATATATATATATATGTGTGTGTGTGTGTGTGTGTGTGTGTGTGTGTATATAGTCTACTTATAAAAATGATTGTATGTCATGAAGAAGCATTTCATGTATAGGTATCAATATAGATTTCTATGAAATATTCCTTCTCTGGCAAATGATTTTTATATATTTTTAAAACACAAAGTGAGAAAATATAAATTATTTTTTTAAAATATTTATGAAAAACGTAAAAAGATATTCACTTTTAAGAAACATACCTTTAAATACCGCTTTGTGGCACGGTGGATATCAGCTCGGAACGAGAAACCGTGGAGCCGAGTTCGAATTCCAGTTGAATCTATTGTATTCACTTACGCGCAAATACCCTTGGGAAAGGTATGAATCCGTCGCTTCCTTCCTGTTATGGGTTAAATAGCAGGACAGATTGAGTTCGATTGGGTTCTATAGTCTTGGTCGGCAACCGCAGAAAACAATGGCAACCTACTGCGGGATAGTCTTCTGCTCAATCAGCCATGTCTCTTTCGCCCAAGCGTGTATCACGTACGGCACTTAACTGACTGACCTTTAAATAACACTTTTTTTGGAGAGATACTTCTTTTTCAATCTCAAACACGCACATATATATAGATTGTAAATCTATACACAATTGTAATATATATACTTTTTTGGCTCGTCAAAGAATTGTAATATATATATCACAATTCTAAATTCTAAATTTATATATAAATATTCATATTAATTATAAAATATAGTCTTAATGTGTGTTATATTTATGGGATGGGAGGGATTAATATTCAAGCTAGAAGATCTATAATTACAAGTGTGTATGCTAATGTCAATATCGTGAAACGAGAATTGTGTCCACAAACACACTCAGGTTGTTTCCACACACACACACACACACACGTTATGACCCCCCGATATATATATATATATATATATATATATATATATATTAAAGAATTCAGATCACACCTCTTGCTACCTAGGTTTCAACCACGCCGGTCTCTTCAGGCAAATATATATATATATATATATATATATATATATATATATATATAGACTCCGACTGACACCAAATCAGTCAAGTTTCGATCCCGGCCAGAAGCAAGTGGATTTGTCTAACCACACTGATGAGCTGTAATACAACAAAACAAACTTATATGTGGATAACTAATATATCATGGTCACTAGAGAAGAAATTTTGAAAAAAACAGATCCCCCCCACTTCTGCGATATATGCATTACTCTCTAGTGTTGAATTGAGTTTTTTCGGTGATTGGCGTGGATTATGTAGATATAAAAGCTTATATACCAGACGTTAAAATTTCCATTCTCTGATTCGATGCGCCTATGGTTTGGGGCTAGCGACTTCGAGTGACACCTAATCCGTCGAGTTTTGATCCCAGGGAGAAGCAAGTGGATGTGTCTAGCCACACTGATTAGCAGTGATACAGCGAAACAGGCTTGTGTGTGGATTACTAATATATATATATATATATACATGTGTGTGTATTTTTACTTAAAACGTTTTTTCAGTGGATGCCAATATCTGATTAATCATCCATTTATTAAGTAGTATATTTATTTATATTATTCTGCCTCCTAGAATATTCGTGAAATTTGATTAATAAAAACTAATATGCACTCTCGAACTTGCGCCCATCTTTTCAAGAGTAACCGCCATTATATCCGACGTGTTCTAGAAAAAATCAACTACAGAATAGTGCATGAATAGCACCTTATAAATGCAATCTTTTCTTAAATTCTCGAAAGTTCATCACTTCACAATTTCATATCTAAACTTAAACAAAACCGTTACTAAAGAACTTTTGATTTTTTAATCCGACAATATTTAAGTAACCAAAACGTCTTTTTATATACTCTTGTTTTAGTAAATGCTCCTCTTTTTTTTAATAAAATATAATTTTCTTTATTTTTAGATACGGTCCTGAATAATTGAGAAATATTATTGGATAAGAAGTTCATTTTTTTGTTGAGATAATCACGTGTGTCACATGAGAGCGCTTTAGTGATGTCACTCCATAAAGTGACAAAAGTGTCAGCCAATTACAGTTGGTAGAAATGTAGTTTTACAGAAGGATGCTGAGGATACCATGGACAAAGCACGTGTGCAACAATGCTGTGTTGGAAAGAATGCAAACGAGAAGAAAACTGATAAATATCAGGAAGGGACAAATGAGGTTGCTGGGACATGTAATGAGGAAGGTGGGCCTGGAGAACTTGATGCTCACAGGTCAGATAAATTGAAGAAGAGACAAGGGAAAGCAACGCGAGACGTACTTGTTAGGTCTGAATAAATGGTGGACGGATCTGGGCTTAGAAGTTATACCAAGAGAAAAATTACTGAGAGCGACAAAAGAGAGAGCCAAATGGAAGTCCATGGTTGCCTACGTACTGAAGGAACACGGCACATGAAAAAGAAGAAATAAAACTAAAAGACAGGACTGCATAGCTAATCAGTAATGAGAAGAGGTGGTTTCATACCTAATCAGAATTTGATAAACAAATTAGAAATTATAATGTGGGTATAAATTGGGGGATCAATTATCTATTATAATCAATATATGAACTGACCCCGCATTTTGTGACCATGATAGTTTCTATCCATTTATAATCTAGATTTGTGGGCTTGAGCAAATGGATTGCAGAGCAGGGTTTGGAAGGAATAACAAGAGAAAAAATTATTGAGAGCGACAAGAGACAGAGTCAAGTGGAAGTCCATGATTGCCTACGTCCTGAAAGAAACAAGGCACACGAAGATACCAGAGCCAGATCAAGTCGTTGTAATTTTTATCTCTTTTAGTGAGGGAAGAGACAGTTTTAATCTCATCCTCTTGGCCTGAGCATAGACAAAACTGCTTCCTTCCGTACATTTTGTAGCTTACGTGACCTTGGTGTCGTTTCTCTTGGGTAATGTATCTTCCCAAATATGAAAAAAAAATACTTTGACACGCAATCTTCGATTTTTAAAAACCCAATATTGGCTGCTTCCTGTTCGTGTAATATGGCCTGTCTTAGAACATTTTAGATGAATCGAACCCACTTTAATCTTGAGCCCTAAACATGGCTTATCCCGAAACACAGAAGAACTCCCATATATGTAAGAGCCTATCTTATCGTTCTCCTTTTCTCTGCTTGTGTAAATGTTATATTCACACTGCGTGAGACACGTAAATATGTATTCATTGATTTTTGTGTGTTTTAGTAGTATAAGAGTCTCTCTGAGAACAAAGCTTTTTGTCATTCCTTTTGCTTTTAGGCATTACGTTCCGTTCGTAAAACACGGTCTTCTTATATCATGAATGCAATAATTTCCATAATGGGGGAAATACAAATATGAACATAAACAATTCTTCCATATTTCATCCATTATATTTGTGACCAACAACGTGACATGAATACGTAAGCAAATATGATATGCTCATTTCTTGCTCAGTATAATGCCGATAACAGGACATAACGCACATAACGGGAAACGATTCATGCTGAAATAGTAATGAGATTATACATGAAAATTTGTCCTCAGTCCTTTCTGGTAAGAAAAAAAATTCCTAAACTGATTTTTACGATGTAAAATATAACAAGATTTTAACAACCGACTTTTCGAGCGTGTCAATTAACGAAATATGGCTTCAACTGTTATTTATTATCACGGTATATCTTGAAGCGGAAAGGACAATTGGTTGTCACAGAAAGTTTTCAAAGCATTGTCTAACATGCTAAATAATTACCACTAAACTGGGAACTTCACAACGTTCGACATAAATACGCCTTACACTATCCAGTATCTTTTACACGTAGATTTTTCTTCGTCCATGTGTTCATTCAAAGGTGGATATGTAAAATAAACTTTGCTCAATTCTTCCTGCTATTTACCTGCTTTTTTGTTCACGTAACTATCAGGTAAATGCTATAGGTGATGCATACTTGGGCGATCATGTCTCGAAAGAGACATGGCTGATTGTCTAAAATATTGCAATTATTTTATGCAGTTGACTGACTGCTAGCCAAGGCTATAGAACTCCATCCGTCCTGTTATTTTACCCATAGCTAGAGGGAAGAGACGAATTAATACCTTTCACAAGAATTTTGGCGCATAAGTGAATGCAAGGAATTCAACTAGAATTCGAACTCGGTCCCGCATTTTCTCGGCCTGAGACGATTTCTACTGCACCATATTCGCCACCTAACTATAAGAAAGTAAAAAAAAAACTTTTCTCAGTTGACTAACGCGTTGTTGATTTTTTGCTAATATAAGAATCATATTTTTTGTTTCATTTTCCATATTTTGTGGCGCACGTGAAAATATTTTTCCACTCGTGCTCGTTTTCTACTATTTAATCGTCAAATGAATCAGACAAGGATTTTTTATATTCTGCTCTTCGCCGTGATAGCGATAAGTCTAAGCTATACTTATTTAGTAGTTGTATGAACGTCGGATTTTAAGGGCATTTACGCCGTTGTACATATATTATAGAACGGAATTGAAAAAAAAAAAAACAGTATTTTTGCATTAACGCTAATCATTTTGAATTTGACTGACTTTGGTTTTGGTTCGCTTCAAGGCGACTATAATCCCTTCCTCGCCTACTGAAATCACCATGACGCGTAACATTTGGTATTACGCAAAGCCTATTTGACCCATTTGGGATAACGTCTTCGCTACATAACACTAGACGTAAATTTTGATAATAGTTAATTTTTTCCACCTGTATTCACCTGATCATTCCGAAGTATTCTATTCTTCAATCACAAAGAAAAGACCAAGAACAACAAAAATATATTTGCTGATTTTTTCTTACTTGCCAGTAGTGCATTTTCTTTATAATTTTATAATTATAACCGAAAATCATATAATCTTTTGTCAACACTTGCAACCCTAAGATTAACTTTAAAACTAAATTATTTCTATTATTTTAATGATTAAGTTTTCTTGAATTTTTTCTTTAATACGGAAGTAATATTCCTAGCATCCAATTGTCACTCCCTATTACTACATCATAAAATCAGTTTATATGAACCAGTACCAAACTTATACCAAACAATTTTGGATACGTTATTTGAATATTTAGGATGTGCGTTGTGGTGAAGTGAATATCGACTCGGAACGAGAGATCGAGGTGCCAAGGTTTGAATTCCAGTTGACATTCCCTGCATACACTTACGTACAATTACTCTTGGAAAAGGTATTAATCCGTCTCTTCCCTCCATTTATGGGTTAAATAATAAAAAAAATTGGGTTATATAGCCTTGGCTGGCAACCAGTCTACCGTAGAAGTAATGGCAACCTACTGTGAGATAATCTTCTGTCCAGTCAGTCATGTCCCTTTCGAGACATGATCGTCCAAAGCGTGTATCACCTATGGAACTTAACTGACTGAATTAACATGCATATAATGCTTCAGACGGAATAACATTTTTTCGGATAGAAATCACAAAGAAAAGACCAATAACGACAAAAATATATTTGCGGAATTTTTCTTACTTACCAGTAGTGCATTTTCTTTATAATTTTATAATTATAACCAAACATCGTTTAATATTTTGTCAACACATGCAACCCTAAGATTAACTTTAAAACTAAATTGTTTCTGTTATTTTAATGATCAAGTTTTCTAGAATTTTTATCTTCAATACGAAAGTAATATTCCTAGCATCCAATTTTCACCGTTGTTACTTCCTATAACTACATCATAAAATCAGTTTATGAACCAGTGCCAAACTTTTACCAAACAATTTTGGATACGTTATTTGAATATTTAAGATGTGCGTTGTGGTGAAGTGAATATCGACTCGGAACGAGAGATCGAGGTGCCAAGGTTTGAATTCCAGTTGACATTCCTTGCAATCACTTACGCACAAATAAACTTGGAAAAGGTATTAAACCGTCTCTTCCCTCCATTTATGGGTTAAATAATAGGACAAATTGGGTTCTATAGCTTTGGCTAGCAACCAGTCTACCGTAGAAAGCAATAGCAACCTACTGCGGGATAATCTTCTGTCCAGTCAGTCATGTCTCTTTCAAGACATGATCGCCCAGAGTGTGTATCACATATGGCATTTAACTGACTGATTTGAATAATCATTATACAAATGGGAGGTGAAAATGTTTTCTTTGTGACTGTGGTCGGTGGCGTCAAAAAGTTTAAGAACCCCCGGTCTAGAATATTGTTCGTCATATGAAGTTCGCTGTACGTTGGTTAATAGCAAATAGATAAAGAAACTTCTGAAGAAATTAGACACGAATATTAGTCAGATTAATAGTGATAGCAAAAAAAAAAAAAAAAAAATGAGCAGCGGAGATCAGAACCATGTTTTCTATCATTCAAGGCATGATTTCCTGTCGACACACAGCGTAAATATTTCATAAGCCACCATGCTTTAGCAGAATTCTTCCCTGGTGCCATTGTACAATATTTTAATTGTATTGAATTTGTATTATATCATGTTTATTCAAGCAAGTAGTTGTGTTTGCCAGCTGACATCACATCTACTGGCGTAGTAAATCCGCAATCAGCTGAAACCATTTTTTTTCTTACGTAAAAAAAAATCCCTGAAGACAACGAGTCCAGAAGCAATGATGTATTTTCTTCTAAACACACGTGCGCCGACTATGAATAATTTGTGATAAACAGAAAAAAAAAAGAGATAGAGAGAGAGAGAGAGAGAGGAAGCAAATTAGTGAGATAGTAGATGACCATTGACTTTATATTAGAATTCCTGAAGATTATAGCTGTCAGAAAAACAAGTAAACGGGAGGGAATTCCACAGGCGGGAAGTGCGAGAGAAGAAGCTGATGGAGTAGAATTAGCGTTTACAATTTATTGGTTTCACAGTAAAAGGGTAGGACCTAGTTGCTAATCTTGTGGCTCGAGTAAATTCATACATAGTGGGTACCAGTGAGCTACGTTCATCTGAGCACAAGCCATGAAAGTATTTGTAGAAGAGACCCAGGGAAGCCATGTTGCGCCGGTGAGAAAGTGACTGTATCCGAGCTGCATTACGGATTTTCCAATGGATCTTGTCAAGGACCTATAGGTGGATAGCAAGGGCACGCGACCAGATATGGCAGCAGTAGTCAATGTAAGGGCGGATGGTAGATTTGTATATGTGCAGGATTTTTTTCTGAAAAATAGTGCGTGACTTTGCTAAGTTAATTGCGTTGCGTTGCAGCCATGTTTTAATGCACGCGTGAACACTGCAAACCAAAAATATTTTTGAAGAAGCTGAAGACAGCCTTTTGTGGTGTTACCTTACAAAATGGAGACAAGCCAGCCATTGATTGCACTATTTTCAGATGCAGCAGATTTACAACGTAAATATGTGACAAATCTTGGCAGCATATCAGATGACACAGGCATTATTATCTCGCAATTTATTTATTTTTATTTTTGCAACACTTTTTTTTTTATATGAAATTTGCTTTATAATAACACTGAAATGAATTTCTACTATTGACTGGACTCATTTTAAACATTACCCCATTTTTATTGTATCTGTTGTGGATCCCGGGAATGGGAACCACACAAAATAAAGGAACAACAACCAGAATTGGAGATAAAAAAAAATTAATCGTCGTCGTCCTGCGGCCTTGGCCGAGATAGAACTCACTACACCCCCCCCCCCCAGTATTTCCTGTGCATTTAGAACCCTGGCGCAGTTTATAGCGAAATTCATAATCTTGTCGAATAGCTGAATACCTGATGCTTCGCCAGGGCTACCAAGGGTGTTTTTATTGTGACACCAACACTGGATGGGTTGCCTCCAGGCCCCATCTAGTTATTTAACCCATGACTGGAGGGAAGTGACGGATTAATACCTTTCCAAGGGTACCAGTGATTAAGTGAATGCAGGGTACTGAACTGGAATTCGAACTCGGCTCACCAATTTCTCTTTCCAAGCCGACTTCCACTGCACCACAACGCACATCCGTCATTGAACGCTTACAGCGCCTGGACTTCCCTAGTGGTCACCCATCTAAGTATTGATCAGGCTCACGTTGCTTAACTTTGGTGATCGAACTAGTACCGGTGTATTCAACATGATATACCTTATGCTAAAACTAAGTATATTAAACATAAAGATACAAACTTGAACGCAGGTTAGCAATCCAGGAATGCGAGTTAGTACGAAGTATATATACAAGTCTTTGAAGTGAAGCCGTAGTATATTTATTAGGTCCACGTCGGAAGGTAACGGGTGCTGTGTAATATCCTTCTGGCTAAGTGTAGCTCAGAGCTACTATGAACTACTGACGCTGTATTCTCCGTGAAACCTCTGTATTTCTCTGTATCTCTCGGATCTAACGGATCTCTCTATGGCAGGAGTATATGTATACTCTAGATGAGTCTATTATCATAGAAAAAATGGAAACCCCACAACAGTATAAAAAAGTAAAAGAAATGGAAATCCTCATGGCATGTTCTACAATCTGATTAGGGAGGACTATTAGTTGAGATACAAAATGCGCTTCTATACAGTGACGAAAATGGCAGTCATATTTAGTTGGGTTATAGAAGCCGAACTGTGGGTGGTGTTGAGACTTAATCTGGCTTCCCCGCCACATACTGTTGTCTTTGATTCCACTTTCATTTAGAAATATTTTTCTAAGATATTGAAAGAAACTTTGGGTTGCAGTTGCCAAATTAGGAAAGCCCATGACCCAACATTTCCTATTCGTGAAATATCTTCATGCGTGGGGCAGAGTAGATGAATCCTGACGTAACCTCCTCTTTTGGACCACATCAGTACGCTTCTATAACTATCAGATACATTTAAATAGAGTCTGACAGCTTAGCTCTAGAGTATTACTTCATGCATACATTATCCAATTACTTCAGGAAATCTTAGAAAACAAGATTTTAATAATTTTTTTCTAGCGTAAAACATTTACAGTATAAACTTGCATATATGTCAACTTAATGAGTAGTGCGATCCTTGAATATTTTGCATGAATTTTAACCCTTCCAGGGAACAATGATCTCTTCATAGTGCAATCATTTATTTTTTTTGGCACAAAAACTGACACTAAAACTGTATATACGGTATTATGTAATTTTAAAAAAACTTTTACATCAGATATTAAATATATACGATTTTATATAATAACTTCAGTGCATTGACAAAGAATGAGACTATGTTAGAAAATAAATACTTATTGTAGAAAAGGAAAGCCTTTTATCATTAGTCTATAGACCCATTAATGTACCTATGAATGTATTTTATAAATATTTGAGTTATATATGTATATCTCAATTTGTGTAAATCACATCCTTTCTCTTCATATATATATATTTAATCATATCACCCCCAAGCAAGGCGAAAACGCCACTGATGCGCAGGGGGCTACGTAAGAGTGAAAAGATTGGAAAAGAGAAAAACCGGAAATATGAAGAGAAAGGATGTTAGTTACACAAATTGAGATTGAAACCCCAATATATATATATTTTCTTTCTACCCCATATATATATATATAGGGGTAGAAAGAAAATACGTAAAAAATTAAGAGGGAAAGAGAGAGAGAGGGGGGATAGGGAATATAAGTGAAAAGAAAAAGAATATTAAAAACAACACTTTCTGAATACAAATGTAAGCGCAAAGGTGCTATCCACTGAAGATGTCTAGACATTTTTTACCTGGTGAAGAAATGAATAACAAACTAAAATAAGAAATTATAAAGAAATAAAAATTCACAGAAGAAAATCTGAAGTAGAAAATAAAAGCAAGCAAAGAAAAAAGTATCTCTTGGAAAAAATAAATATCCCCGACGAACGGAACCAAATGAACAACAATCGTCCAAGGAAACTAAATATTGGCCAAATCTGGAGAATAAAAATGGCGCCCCATTATTATCGGCGACTGTTAATGGCAGTGCAGAAGAATTCCAGTCTTTTTCATTCGTGATTCTTTTGTCGAAATAGCGCCAGAAAGCGTATGGCTCCGGCACACGTTTGCTTTTTAACCAAATAGCTGTAAAGGAGGGATAAAATCACAAAAGATCTCCTAAGAGTTGACCCGTTAAAATTGGATGCCGGGTAACTGCGTTGTCATCAAAGAAGGTTTTCGCCATTGGGCGACGGGCTGTCGAAAATTGATTAGCTATTTAAAATGACGTGGGGGGGCGCCTTCGAAAAGATTCACCAGCAAATGTAACGTGATTGAGAGAAGAGATGTTTATTTTTAAATGTATTTCATTTTAGTTATTTTATTTTTATTTTTTATTTGCTAGAATCCAAATTTGTCTTAGATACAAATCAATGGCGTTTTATTTCAGTTGTTGGAAAAACACATAATTATGTTTAATATATATTTTGCAATAAATTATAGCAGTATATCAGCGTTCAGTAGTTAGTTAATGAATAAAAATGTACTAGCAGTAAGTTGTTAATACTAAACTGTATCAGTCAATCAGTTTAGTGTCATACGGGATACACGCTTGGGCGATCATGTCTTGAAAGAGACGTGACTGACTGAGCAGAAGATTTTCCAATAGTAGCTTGCCATTATTTTCTGCGGTAGACTGTTTTCGAACAAAAGCTATACAAACCAATCTGTTCTGCTATTTAATCCATAGCTTGGGTAGAATCAACAAAGTAGTACCTTTTCCAATGGTATTTCTGCGTAAGTGAATGCAGCAAATTCGACTGAAATCCGAAATCGGCTCCCCGACTTCTCGTTCCGAGCCGACATCCACTGCACAACAACACACATCAACAAATTGTATCACATAGATTCATTATATTGTAGCGGATAAGAAATTAATTAAAATCAACATTTTTCTTCACTTTTACAAAAATTCACAATGATGTGTGAAATCCTGGTTTTCTCAAATAGAAAAAGGACTGACCATCTGCTTAACGAATAAGTCGAAACCAGATTTCGCAAGGTGTTAAAATGATTTTTGACCAGTGGGATCGACTTGTAAGATTGGAAGGACTTGGCAATCCAGTTTGAAATTCAAAAGGACTATATAAATGACCTCGGTGCAGTCAAGAGTCAAAGAGATGGAAGCTGAGAGACGAAAGAACTAAAGTGTAACCAACTTCAAATTGACCCGGACATTATCCTTTTTCTATTTCCCCTTATCTATTTCAACAACTACTACTAGAACATTTTGTACGAACTCTACTCATTCCTCAACCTCATCATTGAATACGAACTCTTCCCAGAACTTCTTACTGAGGTTTATAATTGAACATTAATTTCTACAACTCTTGTTATTCCTTCTAATAAATTTCTATTTTAGCATTCAAAGTGTATATTCCATTATTCCAGCTGCCGACAACCAACCTTCTGATGAAAACCCTTCTGATGAATATTACCCAACATAAAACTTGTAAGCTGTAGGGAGTTCGGCTAAGTCTGACACAAGACCGAACAAAGGAAACATTAACTAGCTCCCGACACTTCAATATATTTCTGGAAAATTTCCTTACAGAGAGCGTAATGGTTTTGATTTTAGACACAAATTATCAATGATTCCCCCCCCCCAAAAAAAAGAAGACAATCTTATTAAAACTCATGAAAATGAGAATAAAAGTGATTGCTATGCAAATTCAAACAAGTACCTGAATTTTCACAAGGAGAAAAATAATAATATTCTAAAAACAAGTCGATCATTGACGTTAAATAAGGCTTTTTTTTTTTTATCGTAATGTCAACCTTGTGCAATTACCGAGAGAATCGTGCAGATGATTTGTAACAGAGAAGAAAAACAATTTATTGGGTATTTGGGTTATGATTACCACCAAAAAGAAACCCTAAAATGACAACTTTAGGTCCGGGATCTTCTTCTTCATGAGCCGTGTCCCTTCAGGACGTAGGCGAACATGGACTTCTACTTGGCTCTGTCTCTTGTTGCTCTCAATAATTTTTCTCTTGGTATCTCTTCCAAGCCCCGCTCCGTCAACCATTTGCTCAGACCTAACAAGTACGTCTCGCGCTGCTTTTCCCTGTCTCTTCTTCCATTTATCCTACCTGTGAGTATCAAGTTTTCTTGGCCCTCCTTCCGCATTACATGTCCCAGGAACCTCATTTGTCTCTTCCTGATATTTATGAGTTTTCTTTGCGTTTGTATCCTTTCCAACACCTCATCGTTGCACATGTGATCTGTCCATGGTATTCTAAGCATCCTTCTGTAAAACCACATTTCGGCTTTCCTTTTCTACAATAAGTATTTATTTTCAAACATAGTCTCATTCGTTGTCAATGCGCTGAAGTTATAATATAAAATCGTATATATTTAATATCTTAGATGAGATCGTCCAGTATTCACTTCCATGCATATGGACAGATATCACGGAGTAATTCAGTACTCTTTTCTCTGTCTTGCCAATGCGTCTTTGGATCTCCGTGCCGCATTTTCCATCCACTGTTAAAACACTTCCAAAGTATTTAAATTTTTTTACTTGTTTTATTTTAGATTCTCCAACTTGCAATTTGCATATTGGTCTCCTCTTTTTGCTGATGACCATGTATTCAGTTATCTTGAGGTTTATAATAAACCTTTCTTTCTCACTTTTTTGTTAATTTCTGTAGGTCCTGCATTTTTCTTTCTGTGTCTGCTATCAGCACCGTGTCATCCGCGTATCGGATATTGTTGAGATTATGGCCGCCTATGACGAATCCTGGCAACGCTTTTATTTCTCTCATAATTGCTTCGCTGTACAGGTTGAAAAGATCCGGCGAGAAAACACATCCTTGTCTTACACCCCTTTCTATTTTAGTATACCTGCTGAGTTCACTTCCTATCCGTACACTAGCGGTTGCTACCAATATAGGTTCGTGATACTAAAGGCAAAAAGGTGGAAAAAAATTTAATTACTGGGAAGTGTTCTGACACAGGATGCAAAGTGCGACACAGATCCGAAGGTGCATTGACATGAGCAAAGACGCCTTTCAAAAGCTAAGCAGAGTATTGAGAGACAGGAAGATTTCGAGGAAAAACAAAGAAAAGAGCATTTAATGGACTCTTAACTGATATTTGTCCTTTTATATGGCCGCGAATGCTGCACAATCTTCCCAAAAGAGTGGCTCGAAAAGACAGAAATGTGACTCTACGTAAGAATGCTGAGGATTTTTTGTTGGTTGTTTTTGTTTTGTGGTATATCAACTTCGGCTGGTCCTTTATTGCCAACTAAATTTTTATTTATTTATTGCTGGTAATCAGGGCCGTAGCTGATGCTAAAAAAAACAAAAAACACCGGGCACAGAGAAAATTGCCAGGATTTATTAGTTGACAATATGATGATGTCATCAGTGTCATCCGTTTCCAGAAACTATGATTTTTGCGGATTTTTTCGGCTATCCCAGTGGAAATTAGGCACAGAACGTGAACGAAAGCAGGAAATTGGGTTCGGACTTTTTAAGTATAACCAGTCTTTTCTACCAAAATTAATAAACAAACAGATTTTTACTGCGTTCATTCGGATGTTTTCTTCGTTTTTCTTTCTTTCTTTCTTTCTTTCTTTCTTTCTTTCTTTCTTTCTTTCTTTGTGATTTGTTTAGCTTGATTTCTGACGAAGACATTTTTCCTTGCCCGGATTTTCACTATGATTGCACTGATCAGCCCGGTCTCGTGCTCGGTAGTCAGATACGGCCATGCTGGTAATACATTTTTCTTCCAGCAATTTATTGTTTATATATAAGATTTGTGTCTAGTGATACTTTTTTTCTTTTCGAGTATCAATTATTCATTGGGATTTGTTTTTTAAAGGAAGAGATATGCCAAAAGAAGAAATATGTTAGAGAGACAAGGGACAGGGGAAAATGGAAGTCCATGATCGCCAACGTCCTGAAAAAACGCGACACATAAAGATGAAGAAGAAGGAGAAGAAGAAGGAGGAGGAGAAGAAGAAGAAGAAGAAGAAGAAGAAGGGATGACCTGCATTTGCTGCCACACAGGAAGTCAAATATCATATAACAGTTCAGTACTTTTTTCTTGGTTTCCAACGAAATTTTTCTGTCTCTTAATATTTTGTTTAGCTTTTAAAATGCATGACTGTCCATCCCATTACGTCTTCAGATCTCAGTGTTGCATATTTTGTCCTGTTTAAGAACACTTCCCAGATGTTCAAATTTCTCTCTTTTTTTTTCTTTTTTTTTTTGTAAGCGTTTCACCCCGAGCAAGGCATGTCACTGCCACTACTGCGCAGGGGGCTACATAGAGTGGAGAAAGGATGATTAAATATAGGAAATGTCAGAGGGTTGGTGATAGGCGGGTAAGGATACCGAGAATGAGGGTTGTGTAGATGAGAGTGTTCTGAGAATAATTGGGAGTTAGAGTGATAGGAGGTGTCTATTGACCCTACATTTAAACACCTGGAGATTGTAACTGTCGGGAAAGCAGACTTGTGGAAGGGAATTCCACAAGCGGGAAGCGCGAGAAAAGCTGTTGGAGTAGAATTTACGGTTACATCTTATTTGTTTAACTGTAAAAGGGTGGGACCTAGTTGCTAATCTAGTATCTCGTGTAAATTCGTGCTTAGGCGGCGCCAGTGATCTAAGTTCATCGGAGCAGAAGCCATGAAAGTACTTGTAGAAGAGGCACAGGGAAGCCACATCACGCCGGTGAGAGAGTGGTTGCAGCCGGTCTGCCAAGTCAGTATCAACCACGTTACAGATCCTCCTTTCCTATCTGCTTGATTTTATTATACCCGACCTGCAATATTCATTTATGGCTTATTTCTAATGAACATCCATCCATTCATTCTACTTCTTGTCGTTCATACTTAATACTTTCTTTTCGCTCACCGCCGCTATATTTTGAAGAAGCGTTTGTACTTTCCTTTCCATGCCTGCTATCAGCATTGTGTCATCTGCATATCTTGGTAAAATTGTGCTTGTCAATAACGAAACCTGGTAGGATTTTTAATTCTTTCAGAAGTACGACTTTTTATAGTTTGGATAATTCCGATGAGAAGATACATCCTTTTCTTAACCCACTTTCTATTTTTTGTAGATGTTATGGTGAAACACAACTATTCCTCAGATAATGGACTCTCCCTCCTATATTAACAAGAGTTAACAGGAAGTTAACTGGAGAAGTTCTTGGGAAGTTCTTAGGAGTTCACAGAAGTTCTAGAGAGTCCTTTAGAGTTCTATTGGAGTTCAGTAGAACTATTGGTTGATTCCAGTTTGGACATAGTTGCACTAAGGTGGTTGATATTAGCTGGCAGTAAGCTGAATACTAAGGAGTCAGCTTACAGTGGAAGATTACCAAGTTCCTAACATTTTGGTTGTGTTAAGTCGATTAGCAACCGACATAGCACGATTATGATTTTCAGCGCGAAAACTACTCCACAGTAGCAGTATAGCCCGGCGTTGCTCGGGTGTAATGAAAGCTTTAAAACTAATCCATGGTCCTGGAGCTCAGACTCTTTGGACGTTGGCCCGACAGACTAAAAATCAATAGTTCTTTCCAGTTAAAGCGAAACCGTAGACTGAAAGAAAAATGAATGGATGTAAATCAAAATTTGATTTCCTGGTACCGATATCAAATAAGTTTTTTTTGTCGTAAACTGAATTTTGAAAGCTAAATAAGTCCTCTGATTAAATTGTATCATGGCTGAGACTCAGAACTACGTGTGTTATATATCCATAAATAAGAAACACGTCTGTATATAAAAATATATCAAGTGTTATTTTTATTAATGAACGATGGACCGTGTAGCCTAGTGAACAGAGAGTGAGAGAGCGCCCTTCTAAGGGTTGACGGGGTGACGGGGGAGTGTCGTCGTATCTGTTGCTCCTCTGTCTGCCTCTGTCTAGACTCGTCTGTCTGGCTAGCCAATCCGTGTTTTCGCAGTCTTTATATATCTTCCAAAACCGGGACTTGTTTCTTCCGGCTTTGCCTTGATCACGCGACGCCCAGGCGACGCCTACGTAATAAACACCTGTTCTGTCTGCCTCTTGTAGCCATTTCCGCTACTGCCGGAAATAAGGTCAAACAACCATCCGTTCCTTTCAACGGCCGGAAAATGCCCCCGCTTCCTCACTTCCTCGGGTGGGGCGGGATTGTTATATTACATTCCTCGCCCACCCATTTTCCAAAATGTTCACCTAAGAACATTTTAAGCGCAACATCCTCACTCTCCTCCCCATGCCACACAAGCCCTACAATTGTATAAAACATGTGTCGAAAGAAACAAAACAACAACAAAAAAAAAAAAATAGGGGAGCCTACATCGGCAGCCCAACAATGTTCGTGTCCATCTTGAAAATTGTTCTACCAGCTCGATGTTTCATTGTTCTTTTTTTTTTCTTTCTTTTTTTTCCTCCTCTTTTTTTTTCTTTTTTTTTTTCTTTTTTTTTTAATATCCATTTTCACAGAATTGGGCAAAGTTCTTAAAAATGTTCATTTTCTTTCTCGACTCTGTCCATAAGCGTAGACACCCCGATGTATAACCACGTGATTATAGGCGGTAACCGCGCCCCCAGTTTCCAAACCGACATCGAGTAAATGACCTTTGACCAACACCATGTGTGTCTCTGCCTGAGTTTATTGTTACCACGTAACCTCATTTAATTTAATTTAATTTCAAACATACTATGTTTGAACACAAAAAAAAATGGTCATTATTTGCCGTACATATCATTCATAGTCTGACCGAGAAATGTTCAATAGAAAATGAAGAAAATTACCCTGATTCCAACGTTAATCCGCATGCAATTTACTTGTGGAGGATATTAATTTAGTCTAAAAAAATGGACCCGTGATTCGTAGTTCCTTAGTTTGTACAATGCTTTCCATTCCCTGAACTACTTCCTCTGGATTCGAAACCAAGCATATCTGATTTGTTAACATCTCTCTGTTTAACGCCGAGACATTTGTGGGTTGAACACCCGTTGACCCCGGAGTACTATTCACAACGGATAACTCAATTTCCTTTTCCGAAGCACTGTTGCTTCTTTTACACTTAAAAATCCGCTTCCTGGCTATTATTCCCAGGATTATTATTACGCCGACCACGCCAGCAATGACTCCTATCGTCAACTTCTTCGGGAGTTCGTCATATCCTTCACTAAATCTCTCCATATCTACCTGTTCCAAATTAATATATCTTCAAAAGATATTTCCCAAGTCACATAAATGAAAATTCACAGAGTATGTTGAATTGATGGGAACCTGCACAAAAGCATAAAAGTGAAGTACTTTTACGTAAATAAAAATAAGTTTTAGATTTTAATTTAATTTTCCCAAATCTCCCCAAATAATCCGATTCCACCATATTGATAACAAAATATCTTTTCAATATCTGACTCATATCGCGAAACACTGAGACGCGGGTGAATGTTTTAAGAATATATATAATCGGTGTATTCGCAACGAAATAACCAAACAATGCAGTTGTTTTCAAGTAACGATGTTGAGATATATTTATAATTGGCGATGTTGTTGGCTGTTGTTAACTGCATAATTAAAAATACACTTTAAAACTCTCGATAACATTTAAGTCATTTCTATGCTGTAGAAATGTCCGCAAAACAAAATTATTTCATTAAATATTTATTCTACGAAACATTAACTCAGATATTTTGTACTTACAGATAGGTAAATATCTCAACTTCTTCCTTTTACATAAGTTTACATTTCACTTACTCCATAAAAAGTAAGATTAATTAAGCACATACCAGTAAACTCACTTCACATATATGGTAAAATATTAACAACGAAAATAAATCATTAACTCAAATGTTTTGTACTTACAGATAGGTAAATATCTCGACTCCTTCCTCCCCATCAACTTTAACACCCGTTAACTTTAACACTCCTCTCAATTTTAACACCCCCGTCAACCCCAAACCTAAGCGCTAGGCATAATACTCTCTCTACTTCACCGGCGTTCCCTACATATATTCCTGACCCCCTATCTCTCTACCGAACAATCCATTTTTCTCAATGGCAAAAGTATGCATTTTTTTTTTCTAACTGGACTTATTATAAACACGAGCAGAGAACACACACACTATTAAATCAATGAGTCACTTACTTTGGCTGACTGTCCATAGTCACCTAGTTGCGCAGCTGCTAGATATTTTCGTCTTCTTTTTTTTTTTTTTTTCCTTTCTCGCTGTCGTCCGGTTGTTTAATATTTTCGTCTTCTATCCGGTAGTTTTACTTCCAGAAATTTCAAGTCTGTTGAATTTTCAATTGTTGCCGTGGTAACCCTCGTATCTATCTGTTTTGTTGTCTCAAAACAGCAGGTCACTAGCACCAAATAAACGTGTGTTATATATCGACAAACAACCAACACGCATATATATAAAAATATATCATAATATTTTTTATTGATGACGATGGACCGTGTGGCCTAGTGAACAGAGAGTGAGAGCGCGCTTCTAAGGGTTGACGGGGTGACGGGGGAGTGTCGTCGTATCTGTTGCTCCTCTGTCTGCCTCTGTCTAGACTCGTCTGTCTGGCTAGCCAATCCGTGTTTTCGCAGTCTTTATATATCTTCCAAAACCGGGACTTGTTTCTTCCGGCTTTGACTTGATCACGCGACGCCCAGGCGACGCCTACGTAATTCTCAGAGACACCTGTTCTGTCTGCCTCTTGTAGCCATTTCCGCTACTGCCGGAAATAAGGTCAAACAACCATCCGTTCCTTTCAACGGCCGGAAAACGCCCCCGCTTCCTCACTTCCTCGGGTGGGGCGGGATTGTTATATTACACAAATATACCTACTTAAAGCCAAACCCGAAGCAAAAACTAAAATAAAAGGGCTGAAAAAAAATACAGACATACAGGCAGACTAACAGACACACACACAAACATCTTGCCTTTTATATATATTATTATTCTGCACTATTGTAAGAACGGCAACCTTGAAACTTCTGATTATTGTTTTTTATGTCTTTGTTGTGGTGCATTGGATATCGGCTCGGAACGAGAAACCGGGGAGCCGAGTTCGAATTCCAGCCGAATTCACTGCATTCACTTACGCTCAAATACCCTTGGGAAAGGTATTAATCCGTCTTTTCCTTCCAGTTATGGGTTAAATAATAGGACAGATTGGGTTATATAGCCTTGTTCGGCAACCAGTCTACCGCAGAAAGCAATGGCAACCTACTGCGGGATAATCTTCTGTCCAGTAAGTCATGTCTCTTGCGAGACATGATCGCCCAAGCGTGTATCACGTATGGCACTTAACTGACTGACTATGAGAGTATCAAATTTGATTAAAATCGGACCACTCCTTCTATAATCCAAATTTTTCGATTTTCAATATTTATCGACACAAAACCTAGCTAAGAACACTCGCAGACGCTTATATGTACAACTGTGTAAATTTTCAAGAAACTCGGTTCAGCCGTTTCGGAATCTATAGGTAACGGACACATAGAGACACACACACAGAGACAAAGTTCTGTTTATAAATAAGTTTAGATTATACCTGTACTGAGTCTACTGCAAGCTCTATTGGTCATAATTTGGATGATGAGTTTTGTTATGTGACTCAATAGGCTTATTGTTCGCTGCAGTTCACATTCATTTTCACCTGGTTTTTCAGGCATTGCTATGAAAATAGTTTTGCTCAGATCGGTATTACAACTGTGTTATAAATTCCATTTATTATTTCTGTATAACTGTCTATATCTAAATAATCTAAGACTGACATTGCTTACATTTCTCCTGCCACTTTGTTTCTGTTCAATATGGCTAGTGCAGTTTACACTTCGTAATAGAATACTTCGAAGATATATTCGTTTCATCTCTGAAGTTTTTCTCTCAATAATATCAGCGTTCCGTCCTTGTGTTTTATGCATCCTGTTGATGAGAATATCTTTCGTCTAGTTCATAATTTTTTTCTACATGTCTCCTTTATCTGTGACTATCTGTATAGCCCGGTGCTGCTGGGGTGTAATGAAAGATTTTGTATATATATTATCGATTTTCTGCATTATTGTAAGAACTGCAACCTTGAAATTTCTGAATATCGTTTCTTATGTCTTTCTCTATGAGTGTTTCAAATTTGATTAAAATCGGACCACTCCTTCTATAACCCGATTTTATCGATTATCGATTTTCCTCGACACAAAACCTAGCTAAGAACACTCGCAGACGCTTATAGTACAACTGTGTAAATTTTCAGGAAACTCGGTTCAGCCGTTTCGGAGTCTATAGGCAACGGACACACACACAGACACACACACATACAAACAGAGACAAAGTTCCATTTATAAATAAGTTTAGATACTCATTCTTTCTATTTCTCCGCATTTTTCAGTTATTCTGCTTTAGAATGGCTGCATTATTTCCGTAATTCTTTGTGCAGTTTTCTGTGTTCTGTTCCTGTCTTGGCATTGTTTTCTGTCTCCTTCTGTTCGTTGCGGGTTGCTAGTCTGAATTTGCAAGTTATTTTACTATCACTCTACTTGCCCATATTTAGCATCTATGTCTTCCATGATAATTACAGTTTCTTGAGATTTACGCTGAATTTTGTTGTTGTCTAGCATGGAGTAGAAAGATTAGATTTCTTCTTCTGCACTTTGTACTTTCGGTGTATACAAAATTATAATAGATATGTTGAAAGATTTTTCTTTTCAGTTTAACTAGGTTTAAATATGCCAATTACAGGTGAGAGACTCTAAAATCAAACAGGTACAGAACTTTAAGTACCTAGAAAGTGTTCTAACAGATGATGGAAAGTGCGACACTGAGATCCGAAGGCGAATTGGCATGGCAAAAGAAGCATTCCAGAAGTTGAGTAAAGTATTAAGAAACAGGAAAAATTCACTAAAAACAAAGAGGAGAGTACTGGGTTGCTATGTGATGTCGGTTCTTCAATATGGCAGTGAATGTTAGACAATATCATCGAAGATGAAGGAACAACTTGAAGCAGCTGAACTGTGGTTCTAAAGAAAGATGCTGCGGGTGATGAGGTTTTGGAAAGGGCTGAAACGAAAAGAAAATTAATACTGAGCATCAGGAAGAGACAACTAAAGTTCCTGGGACATGCAATGAGGAAGATTGGAGAACCTGTTACTAACAGGTCAGATAGAGGGAAAAACGAGACTGAGGAAAGCAGCGGATAACATATTTAAAGAACCTGATCAGGTGGATGACGGAACGAAGGTTACATGGTGCAAAAGCAGAAAGCGTGCTAAGAGCCACCAGAGACAGGGAGATGTGGAAAGCCATGATCGCCTACGTCCTGAAAGGACATGGCGCATAAAAGTAGAAGAAAGAATAATTATTTCAGATAACTGGCACTATCTCAAACATTTCTTCATCTCTTGATCTAGTATCAATCCAACTCCTTTTTCATTTTTCTCTCCGCCTGCATATATAATCATGTTGTTGTTACTGACAAATCCACCATTGTTTGATTAACTATTTTCAGATACTCGTAAAATTTTAACATTTAACTCCTTCGTCTCCGTTATTAAATGTTCTAACGTTTCAAGTTATTATTGTTATTTTTTGTTAAATGTGTAAAGTAGCTTATCAGGGTCAGAAGACATCTGTCGCCCCTGTGTCTTTTTTCAGAATGATGTTGAGGGCACGATAGACCGAACATGTGTGCAACAATGTGCTAATTTTCACATACTCCGAAAATTTTAACATTTAAATTACTCCTCTCCGTGTTTAACATTGGTTGCATTTTTTAACTTTCTAATGTTTCATGTTATTGTTGTTATTTTTGTTTAATGTTTAAAGTCGCTGATTACGATCAGAAGACACCTGTCGGCCCTGTCTCTTTTTCCAGAAAGATTCTGAGAACACCATAGACTGAACATGTGTGTAACAATGTGCTTTTGGAGAGAATAGAATAAAAAAAAGTGATTTGATACTTAACATTGGAAAGAGGTAGTAGAAATTTCTGGGGAACTTAATAAATAGGGCGTGCATGGGAAACAAAAAAAGAAAGAGGGTCATGGGAAAGTCGCGCATAATCTACTTGATGGTCATGGGGAAATGGGTGGCGGACTAAGGATTGGGATGAATAACAAAAAGAAAAACTTATTGAGGTTTACAAGATGAAGGATGATGTGGAGAGCTATGATCACCAACGTCCTAAAGGGGCACGTAGTCTAAGAGAAGAATAATAACGGTGACCTTAGATTTGAACATGTTAAAATAGCAATGACCGGAGAACCGTCACCTTGGGAGACCATTCCACAAAGCAATTTTGAAAAAAAGCTAATCGAGTGGAAATAAAGGAATTCGACGGGAAATGAGTGGGCTTCGTAGAATGGTGAGTTTTAGTCGGGAAAGTTAAAACGGGTGAAACTAGACAAAAAAAAAAGGAATAAAAAGTACATTTTGGATATATGCTACCATACGAACCCACGTCAAGAAACACACATATGTTGATGCATTTACACACACACACACGCACACTTACACTTAAATACACACTGACACAAACACACACATACACACACACACACACACACACATATATATATATATATATATTCCATTTGTAAAAGACTTATTACGCGAACTAGTTTTCTATTATGACCATACTAAAAAATAACTCTTAGGTTCATACAACCATAGATGAAAACGTCATAAATCCTTGTAATCTTAAAAATTACGCGTTCAAAAATTCCCTGCCACATGAGCGTTCAAAAAATAAAAAGACACCGTTATGTCTGCGTTCTTAAAAAAAAAAACAAAAAAAAAACGGTAAACGGTAAAATCAATTATTGAAAATCGTATGAGGACACCACTCATGGTAGAAACCTAGGTCGCATAATTACTCGTTTGCAAATAGAAAATATTCAAAAGTTCTACAATATAACTGTATTGAACACTTTTTAATACAACTGTGCACTGATCTAATCCTATTATGACCAGAAACTAAGTAATTAAACAATCATGTATATATATATATATTTGTGTGTGTGTGTGTGTGTGTGAATGTATATGTGTTAAGTATATTTAAATACAATGTATTTTCCAATGATATCTGCCGTGTTTAATATTTTTTTGCATTATTTCCATTTTTCTAATTAGATGTATATCAGGATGGAAATTGTGTATGACCAATAAAGGTCATATTGGTTTTTTTTCTTGTACTTTCGATCATCTCAGTCGTTATCGTGAACCATGCGCAACCAAAGGGCTAATCAATGTCGCGTTACTTGTATACTTGTTTTATTATACAGCGTGAAAGCTTGGATCAAACCATCGTCGTCCTGCGGCCTTGGCCGAGATAGAACTAACTACACTTCCCCCAGTATACCCCGTGCATTCGGAACCCTGACCAGTTTGCAGCGAAATTCATAATCTTGTCAAATAGCTGAATACTTGATACTTCGCCAGGGCTACCAAGGGTGTTTTTATTGTGACACCAACACTGGATGGGTTGTCTCTAGGCCCCATCCTGTTATTTAGCCCATAACTGGAGGGAAGTATGGATTAATACCTTCCCCAAATGTACCAGTGCTGAAGTGAAAGCAGGGTACGCAAATGGAATTCGAACTCGGCTCACCGATTTCTCTTTCCGAGCCAATATCCACTGCACCACAACGCACATCCATCACTGAACGCTTACAGCACCTGGTATTCTCAAGTGGCCACCCATTTAAGTACTGACCAGGCTCAACTTTGCTTAACTTCGGTGACCAGTGTATTCAACGTGATATGCCGTAAGCTGGATGAAACCAAGACTAAAGCGAGCGCAAATGCACAGTATACAAATATTTGATTAAAAAATGTGTATTTAGGCAGCAAATCACTGGTACCCCTGCAACAGGTGTTTACTAGTGCAACCAGATTAGCAACTGGGTCTTAGATCAACCAAATGCAGACGACAATTTTCAGTTTCTTTTCTAGCACTTCTCGCCCGTGGAACTTGCTTCCATATTCTTGCTTTCCTGATGGCTACAACCTCCAGGAATTTAAATGCAATGTCAATACTCATCTTTTAACTACTTGACTCTAATTCTTTCTTCACCACCCAGTTTCTCCTTTCCTTTCTCTCAACCTTTGCAACTGTCATCACACCTTCTTTTGCTCCTTTCTAACTGGTTCGTCTTTCTCTTCACTCTCTTCTACTTAATTTTACTCTTATGTAGCCCCCTGCACATCAGTGGTGTTACCACCTTGCTCAGTGTGATACGATTAAAAACATTTCTTTTCTTCTAGTCATGTCAGATTAAATAAACTGCAAATATCGTGTCTGTTTATTTTTAATAAAATCCGTTCATACTCACGGATAATTTTTCGCGTAAGATGTTTGAAAGATGTCAAAAATGACATGTAACGTTGACAGATGTTATTATCATTCATTTCTCAAGGTACCCAAGTACTTTCAATCTCTTTCCGAGATCCTCTTCAGGGGTGTGAGTTATGGTAACAAATGATTACCGCAAAACTGTGTTGCTAAAAAAATTAGAATTTTTTTTTCTGCTTCAAATATAACGGTTGACAAATTGCTAGCGTTCAATAGAACGTGAAAATTATCAAAAATAGTATTTTTTTATATGTTGTAACATCATAGTCATGCATGTGTTAAAGCATGAAAAAACATATTTATTTCTCTACTTACACACACACACACACACACACACACACACACACATATATATATATGTAAACTTTTTTCGTTTCGAATAACCCTCCGAATATATACGCGGAAGGAAAAAATGGATGTAAAAACAGAGAGAGCTAAGCACGTGAACATCAGTTAAAGTACGTAGCCCAAAGAAAAAACCCAAGACGAGGATTCTATAACAAAAAAGCGCTCAATACGTAAACAGAACAGACAAAATAGATGACCTATAGAGCCAACAAACCTACCCTGAAGATCCGGTTAGGTGAAACCTACGTAGGTTTGTTGGCTCTTTAGGTTATCTATTTTATATATATATATATATATATATATATATATATATATATATATAAGTTTCTTCATATCCTTCTCTCTATCTATTTTTACACCCATTTCACAGTCGGGTTCGATATATTCACAAATATTCAAACACCCTTGGGTGAGGTAAAATCCGCCTCTTCATCCCCTGCTATGCGTTAATTAGTACTATATGTATCAGTAAATTATTATTATTATCTCCCCACCGTCAAAATATTTTCTTACAATCTAAAATAATTTGATAAACCGTAAAAATCAAACCATTCAGTCTATCTACGTGTGCTTAATACCTATACGAATTTAAGCAACATTTTGCGGTTGTTGAAGAATGGACGACTTGCCTGGATCAAATCTGGCTCAAACCTGAAGCTTAATAACTGTACAAAGTCACTAGGAATACTTTAGTAGACCTTTGGCAAACATTCTTTTGAACAAATAATGGTTTTTGAGCGGCAAGAAATTTCCAAGATCGGTTGAATATCTGACTAACTTGTTGATTGTTCAAGGTGATGAATCAGCAGTGAAACGTTATTGAATATAAAATCATATATATGTTAACAAGCAATCTATCTCCTCTCACATATGACTGGAATAGGCTATAGAATCTGACACAATATATAGTATATATATTTGTCATCCGCTTACAAGCGTGTTTCGCTGTATCACAACTCATCAGTGTGGCTAGACACATCCAGTTGCTTCTGGCTGGGATCGAAACTCGACCGATTTGGTGTCAGTCGGAGTCGCTGCTCCTAAGACATAGGCGTATGAAATAGAAGGGAAATTTCATCGTCTTATATATAAACACGTCCGTCACCGAAAGAACACAATTCATTTCTGAATTATATATACATATATATAAATATATAGGAAAAACTACTGAAAAGTTATAAGTTTAAAAATGTATTTTTTTTGACAGTATTTATTTATTTCTCTTATTATATTTGATATTTCAGACCGTCCTCGGCATTTCATTAGAAACAAATGATTTTAAAATTTAAATTAGAAACGTTTTCGCGAGGAGCGTTCGTCCGAAAGATTGTTTACATTACCTGACGCAGAAAGCGACAGATTTTTTTAATATTTGTAAACGTTAACCTATCTTTAATAATACTTATAAATGTTGTTTTAAAGAAAAAAATTTTAAGTATATCTAAAAAATGTTTAACTATTGAAATATTTAGAAAGATTCAAAACACCTATTTAACCCTATTTAACCCAAGCCTGTATGTATTTAATTTTAAAATCCAGTATTTTTCTTTCTTTCTGCGTTAGTATGTAGAACTAAAATATGTAGAACTAAAGTATGTAGAACTAGTTGCTCATCACTATGTTATATATATATATATATATATATATATATATATATATATATATATATATATATAATGTCTTTTGACAGGCCTTGCTGACAGTATGCAAAAGACTGGCTAAGGAATAAACATAAGCTAAAGAGTTATCTTTCAGTTGTCATTTTGTCCCATAGTAACATCGAGTGAGTCACTTTGGATATAAATAACTGGAGACATTTGTGTCAGTGTTATATCAGAAATTTCAAAATCAACAGAACTGATCAGCTAAGAGACGAAAGATAAATTCGAAAAGCCTCTGGAAATATTCCTGTTGCTATATCCTGAGATTCTCAGTGTTGCACAATATGTGAACTTTTATGCTTTTTACTAGTAGGACTGAAGTGTCACATACGAAAAAACATGTCTGAATGAGTTTGTCAGATCCTAATACGTTGAGACCGACGGAAGAGCTTATTATAAATATACATTACGTCTCGTTTAGATTACAGAAAGGTCAGAACTTCTCAGTCTCGAATCCAAACCGTAAACAAATCAATTTCCACTTTTTATAATTAATTCAACAGATTTTATCTCTTTAAATGTTAGTTTCTTTGATGAGATATCTCCAGTAATCAGGCTGGTAACCGAAAATAGAAAAATAACTGTTTAAAGAATAACAGAACATCTGCTCAAATATGGGTAGACAATAAATATTCTTGATTGACATACGCTGAAGATTGCGTTCAAAAATGAAACAGACTGTCGCACTTTTTATTGAGCTCAATGTCCACTTTTGTATTCATATTTAGACATGTTATATCTATAATCTTTGGCACACTTATCAAGAAATAAATCATAACATAAAACTATATATACATATGTAAGGTTCCGTTACTGATGCTATGAAAATAAAACTACAAAACATACCAATTCAACAATTAATTCTGCTCAAAGTAGTCTAGGTTTTGAAGCCACACTCTTTATCCAACAACGTTTCCATTGATGGAAACATTTCTGGAACTTGATAACTTGGCATTCTCTTGGATTTACTTGCTCCTCTGAAGTGGAATTCAATTTTGGAAATCCAGCCAAAACTAGTAAATTTCCTAAATGCTAACCTCAACTTAAACAACGGAACATACAAACCAACATAAAACTGAATAAAAACCCAATATATATATTAACAAAATTTCAACCCCTATGTCAGTCAGTTAAGTGCCATACGTGAAACACGCTTGGGCGATCATGTCTCGAAAGAGACATGACTAACTGGACAGAAGATTATCCCGTAGTAGGTTGACATTGCTTTCTGTGGTAGACTGGTTGCCAGCCAAGGCTATAGAATCCAATCTGTTATATTATTTAACCCATAACTGGAAGGAATAGACGGATTAATACCTTTCCTAAGGGTATTTGCGCGTAAGTGAATGCAATGAATTCAACTGGAATTCATTTCATTCACTTACGCGCTATGAACTTTTTCCAAATTAATATCCAAAGAAGAATCAAGAAATGTTGTCGATTCTGACCAGGCGGCCCGACCCCCAAAAATTATTTGTAAAAGTAAAATATGATTATTGTAAAAAGATAAAAGTTACTGGAGCGATCAATAAAATTAAATTTCTGCATGAAATAATCCTGAGCAATTGATATACCGTTAAAGAAAATATCCATCATCGTCAATTTTATACTTTATAGATATATAAAAAGTACCCACGTGTTTATTTGAATAATATGCATGTGCACCTTACTACAAAACATTAAAGGTATTTAAATATAAAATAGACTACGATAGAAATAGTTTTCTCGAATACTGCAATATGCTACAAAAACAAAGCATTAAGCTAAGAACTGGAGTCATGTTATCAAATTACATCATCAGATATAGATTCTTACATAAAAGTCATGAATACTGTTCAGTTCCATCCGAAACATCTAATCTGTCGGCTGTATACAACTGGTTTTTCAGATCAATGATTAAAGATTACTTCGAGAGAATGAATCTGTAGTTTTAAAGAGTAAAACCTCACTTCGATTCTCGTAGAATTGTGTATGCATTCACAAAAATAACTTTACCAGATAACACGAATCGCATCAGTTGAAGAACTCTCAAAAGTAGCATCTAAAATGGTTAACACGAAGAGATAATGATGTCAAATAAAAAAACATTAAAATGTTCACGTTCCACATTGCTACGAACAGAACGAAACACTCATCAATATTGGAATCAGAAATAACAGTTCTTAAACTTGAAGAAATCTATTTTTTAGAATATCTTTAATAGAAACATGTTATAAATTTTAACCGATAGATAAAACTGAGTGTTGGTTCAATGAAAGCCGAGAGATTCCGTATCAAGGAACAGCTAGTATTGCCATTACAATTACCTTGATCTTTTTGCCGTAGAATTTCGTCCTTAGTATATTTCGTGTTCTTCTGCTGTACGCTTTGTTGACAAAAGGTCATCAAAGCATATAGATTATAACCCATTAGGGTTCTTTGAATCAACTCTTGTAATGTGGAAACAAAAGGCTGGTTTTGAATTCAGAGTTTACTTTCCAGTTCCCAACTCAAGGTAATAGTGCCCAGTTAACCCTAATTGCTGAAGCCGTAATAGCTTAAAATTTAAGGTTATCAAATACCTATATACCTTCAGAACATTTATTGTTTATATATAACAATCTTATTCAGTAAGACTAAACTGAGTAGCTCCTGAGCCTAGTAATAGCTGAAAAATAGCATGAAACGTCTCTACTACTGAGCCCATAACATATAAAAAGACATAATTTTATACCTTTTCTCTCTCTCTCTGTCTCTCTCTCTCTCTGTGTCTCTTTCTATCTATCTATATATATATATATATTGTCATCCGCAGACAGTTCTGTTTCGCTGTATCACAGTTCATCAGTACGGTTAGATTCCGATTGCTTTTTTACCCAGGATTGAAACCCGACCGAATTGGCGTCAGTCGGGGACTCTACCCCAATTCGGTCGGGTTTCAATCCTGGGTAAAAAAGCAATCGGAATCTAACCATACTGATGAGCTGTGATACATCGAAACAGAACTGTCTGCGGATGACCATATATATATATATATATATATGCACTACCGGCCGTAATTACTAGGCCATCCCAGTTTTTAAAAAAATGATGTATTTCATACTATTTTTAATATTTATTGCCATATGAATAATTCTTAATGAAAATAGAATGGTACGTTTTAATACTGCACAATAGTATTTGCGTCAAATGAACTGTTCTGGTGTTGAGTTTTTGTAATCTCTTCCCCATGCTAGTCTTTCTTCTTATTGGCTGGCCGAAGCAAAGCTTCCTTGCTGCCTTGCAAAATTTTGCAATTTAATAATAACAAAAGAACTATTCTATTTTCATTTAGAATTATCCTCTTGGGAAAAAATACTGAAAATTGTATGAAATACATAATTTGTTTTTAAAAACTTAAGTGGCCTAATTATTCTGGCCAGTAGTGTCTATTTTAGCGAACTCTTCCGTAAATCAAATTTCTCTTTTCAAGTCGAATCTTGCGAGTGATCACTTCGGGATACCAAGTACTGTAAGCTTAAATGTGAGGGTGGTGTAATGCATAAAGGCTTGAAATTGGAACTCAAAGATCTGTGATCAAATTACAATCGGATTCGTTATATTCATTTGTGCGAAAATACAATTGAGAAAGTTGAACTTGTATCAGTAAAAGTCATTATTATCTCCTAAATAATCATAGATTCTAACAATATTTTCTGGCTTTAAATAAACCGTCAAAGGGTTGACAAGCCATAAAAAACGAATCAATCTTTTCAATTCAATAAACTTTACACAACATACGCATCACAACATGATGTTATATGCTTGCAATGTGTCTAAATATTTATGTCTTTTAAGTGTCATACGTGATACACGCTTGGGTAAACATGTAACGAAAAATACATGACTGCTATGGCAGAAGATTTTCCCACAATAGTTTGCTATTACTTTCTGCGTAGACATGTTGCCAAACAAAGCTGGAAAACCCAATCTGTTCTCTTATTTAATATATAGCTGGAGAGAGAAGCGACAGATTAGTACATTTCCCAAGGATATTTGCGCAGAGGTGAATGAAACGAATTCAACTCGAAGTCGAACTCGGATCCTCTATTTTTCGTTACACTGCACCACAACACAACCATTAATATTTATAATCCTCCTGAAATTTGACTATCGTTTCTATTTTTACCCATTTTTACCAATTATTACTCAGTAACATATTATATTTTTATTTCTAGGCTGTGTATTTTAAGAGATTCCATGTTTTTTAACATAAAATAGTTATCCATATCTTACCATTATAGAAGTCAAATAACTTACCTTTCAACATGGCTGTCTCCTTTTGTCTCCCTGTAGGAAGGTGAACATTCAAGAGTGTGAGACTCACCTTCCTGATGTTTCCAACTAGCGTCCAGTTGGCAGACAAAAATAAACAGGGTTGTAAATGAATACATGTCCCTGTGTGGCCCAAAGACAAATGATGGATATTGAGCTGAATATTTATGGAGCTGAATGTACACACTGAAATTATCAGCCAATCACTGCTTACGGAATAGACTTGCCTGTAACAGAATGGAATCTCCCAGGTTATTATTTAAACCACCTACCAATTTGCCCCACTGTGTTTTTTGGGAAAATCAACGATATCATCGCTATAGCTAACATTTGGACGGCATTCTTCTCACTGTTTATTTTCCGATTTTAATAATGATTTCACCTGGAGAGGTTCTAGTCCCAGTTTTTTTAAATCATTTTAAAGAACTATTTTGAACTATCGCAATTTTACCGATAATGATGAGTAGAACTCTTACATTCATCTGACACTATTTCGTTAGTTTTATAAAAAAAATTGAAAATTTTCCAGGCATTTTTTCTTTGAATTTTATTAAATAATAATTACATCTGTCGTTCTGATCTTTTTTCTTTTACTGTTGATGATGAGAATTTGCTTAAAATTAAATGAATATAAAGATAATCAAATAATTTATGAATTTAAAATTATACCTCAGAACAAAATCTTAAAAAAATTGTTTGTTTTAAAGTAGTATTCATTTTTATAATTACATTTCTGTGAGCCGTAAACTTATGATGATGTACGCGTCTCCATCTTAATTAGAATTGATTGTAACGAGAATATTCATTAATTTTAGTAACTTTTTGTGGAGTTTTATTTGAATATTTCTTGATTTAAAAAAAAGTTAATCATTTTGATTAGGTTGGGAAGAGGAAAAAATCTATTGTGATTTTTTTTGTTAATTAGCTTTTCATAAATAACTTGACCTCTTATTTTTCATTATTATATTTTCCCTCCGATTTCAAATCTTGTCTCGTTAGCGTAACCTCATTCTTTTTTTGTTGAAAGACACATGGCTTCTTGTTATTCTTTTTTAATCGTTTTTTTTTATTTGTTTTCTTTTTATTCGTTTTTTTTTTCATTCTACTTTTTCGTTTTATTTTATTTATTTTTATTTTTCACGTCCATCTTTTCTTTTACATTTTTCTTCATTGATTTTTTTCATATTTCGCTTTTGTTTCTTCTTTTAATCTTCAGTCCACTGTTTCGTATTCATCTATTAATGCTCTTCCGCCATTTTCTTTTCTTTTCTCTTTCAATTTTCTTATGATTTTCTTCATTTCCTTCTTAGCATTAGTAAGTTACTTCTTCATTCACTCATTTATATTGGGTTCATTATTTTTTACGTTCATATTGTCTTCGTCATTAGACTCATTTATTTATTTCTTCTTCTTCACTGTATGTTTCATTCTTTATTTTCCTCATCAAATTTAGTCACATTCATCTTTCTTTCTCAGTCTTTCCCTTTTTCTTTTACTCTCATCATCATGTTCATTTTGAAGCTTTTTTTGTTCACGTTTTTTAAAGCCACATACGATTAATATATCTCGCAAGGAATAATTAAAGATGTGAAATAACATATAAAAAAAATATCAAGCAAAAATAATCCCGAAAAAAGAAAAAAAAAATGAAACAAAAGGTTGTAAAAAACAAAAAAACAAAGAGGCCAACATTTTTTTTTAATTTTACGTCTCCGGCTATAATAAAAGCTTCGGGAACAAAATTCAGAACAGAAAAATATGAATTATAATGAGAATCTTTTTTGTTTTACGTCAAATAAAAGATAAAAAGGCAGAAAATTAAGTATTTTTGAATAAAAAATACAAAACTTTTGATGAGAGAATGACGAGTGACTAAAAGTTTTTAGACGTCGTTTATAACTTTTCGAGCTACAGGACAATGATTAGACTATTTCTATAACAAGCTGAGACAGTAGGCGCCAGATAAAATATGAACGATAATTTTCTTTCAAATTATAATACCGGTAAATTTATAATTCAAACATGAAAAAAATAACTGCGCAACACGTCTTTTTGAATGTTTGCAAAAAATAAGACATGCAACGGAGTGACCAAGCGGCTTCACACTAAAAAAAAAACAAAAAAAAACTAGTGTCAAGGTTCATAAAATAAATACGACCAGACACTGACGCTGCAAAGTAAGATGCGAAAATACACATGTTTAATTCTTTTTTGGAGTCAAAATATGGTCACAGGCAGTCAATGCGCAAAACCGGTATGGATATTGAAGCTATGTCATCTAACTCAGCATTTAATAAAGGGTTTTTCAAAGAGTTGTTAATTAGAGTAAATTTTGCAATAACTTCAAAAAAGCATTTTGTGGGGGTGAAAGATGATGATTATATAATTTTGGATAATATCAATTCACATTATGCCGGTTGAGTGACAGTTAATGAGGTTACCGTATCAGAAGCCTCTAGCTGTAGAATAAAAACTGAAAACCCCATGATCCACCCAAGTAACAGAGGATACCACCAGCCTGACCGTTCACTATGCAGGACAAATAGTGATAAGAATATCCATGTGTGTATATAATTTCTTGTATGATAAACCGGTATATAAAATCTCTTTGATAACAATGCATATCTGTTATTTACTACTTTAGTTGATCGGACCCATTCCTGTTAGTGAATGAAATTAAAATCAACCAATAATTTTGTTGCCTAGACCCGACAATTTCTGGTGACTTGTGAGTAACAAGACTGATAACATATCCAGAGTTAGCACCTGCTTTATATTTTGTCTGAATTGTGCATGTTTTGAAATGAGTGTGATTATCACATAGAAAGAAATTTCTACTTGGCAATTTCGAAACTAACTGATGAGGCAACTAAGTTAGAAATAAAATAAACTAGAATAATAATTCCAGAGATCAAAGACAAAATCATAGCAAGAAATAAATATCTGCAATTTCCCAGTTACCTAAAACACGTACACCCCTGTACAAATTAACTGAAATGGCGGCTTTAGTTTCACTTCGTTCACCATACAGTCACTTTTAGGTCTACTGAAGTGACATAGTTTGTTTTTTTTATAAACGTGTGGCCCCAAGCAAGGCATTTTATTGTCACTGTTGTGCAAGGGGTTACATAGGAGGAATGTTATGAGAAAGAGTGTCAGGTTATAGGGGTGTCAGGAAGAGGATATGAGAAGGAAGAAAATAATGATGAGAGTGGGATGGACGGAGAAATGAGCATGAGAGACAAGATGCAAGTTAGTGAAACAGGAGATGACTATTGACTTTACATTTAAATTTTTGAAGAGTGTAGCTGTCGGGAAAGCAAGTAAGCGGAAGGAAATACCACAGGGGAAATTGCGAGAGAAAAGCTGATGGAGTAGTATTTGCCTTTACAATTTGTCGGTTTCACAGTAAATGGGTGGGACCTAGTTGGTAATCTTGTGGCTCGAGGAAATTCATATATAGTGGGTACCAGTGAGCTAAGTTCTTCGGAGAAGAAGCCGTGAAAGTATTTGTAGAAGCGACACAGTGAAGCCACACTGAGTCGGTGAGAAAGCGACCGTATCCTTGCTGCCAAGTCGGGATCGATCACATTACAGATTCTCCCTTGGATTTTGTCAAAGACACCTAGGTCGATTAATCAATTTCTCTTTTTCCTCAGATTAGGTTATTTTCAGTGCTGTGCACTAGTCTGAATTTATTATTGAAAATGTATGATGAAATTTTTTCAGCCTTGAAAAATATTGCGTCATTCCTGATTGTGTCAGGTTTTTATAACGCCCATATACTATTGTCTCGACTGTCGATTAGTTGTCCTACAGGCATTGTCTTCGATGGGTGATACTACAAGAAAGTGTACGAAAATTATTATGCTGCACAAACACACTGGCAAGCCTTAGAGTGAGACTGTGGATATTAATTCCTGATTGTATCAGGTTTTTATCACGCCCATATACTATTGTCTCGACTGTCAATTAGTTGTCCTACAGACATTGTCTTCGATGGGTGATACTACAAGGAAGTGTACGAAAATTATTACGCTGCACAAACACACTGGCAAGCCTTACAGTGAGATTGTGGATATTAATGCTGTCAGCTTATCAACCGTCAGCCGTGTCATCAAGGCGAAAAAACAATCGTCATCGCATACCTTCAGGTGCTAACTCTGGATATGTTATCAGTCTTGTTACTCACAAGTCACCAGATATTTCGGGTCCAGGCAACAAAATTATTGGTTGGGTGACTCAACCGTAATGTGATATGATGTGATCAGCATTCGGCCCAAATCCAGAGGTAATATATTTAATACAGTAAATACAAAATATATGGCACAAAGTCAAAATAAGGGTGGGTTGAGGTTGTTACTCTCTTACTATTTAATACCTAGCTAATTAGATTCTCGATCCAATCATTCATTAAAATTTCTTTATTCACTACAAGAACCCATCCATCACCTCCCGATCTTCCACCGACTACGATACCACATATTGACAGGGACACCTAAAAAGAGGGAAACAAACAAAAAAAAACATCTCATAAAAATTTGATTCTATATACAATATGTTGTGGATTTTTGTTTAGAAAACCACACAATATAAGAATAACACAAAACAGATATGAGAGGAAAAATGTAACTATATTGAACAAAAGATATACAACCTGTACACGGTTAGTAGATTCAGAAATACTTGTTAGTAGGAGTCAAATATATGCAAAGAGATAAGTCCGGGTAATAGTCTATATTCTTGCTGACCAACTAGCGGCGGTTCCACTGCTCTGACAAACACCAACTCTAACAACAACTATATTTAGTTGACCCTCCCAGTAAGAGCAAAATGTGACACATGGTCAGTTTTGACTGGGATTTCCGGGCTATATGGCCCGGCCAAAAAATGTCTGTCTATTTTTGCCCAGTCGTGATTCTACCCTTCGGCGGAACCACGACTGGGTTATTGCTCTCCGCTCGGAAGCAGAGAGCGCCCTCTACCCTAAGGCAGAGTGCTGACAGTGTTATAGTTGAAGAGTCTCAGCAACTCTAACAACAACTGTATTTACTAGCCTTCCCACGCAAGGCCGGATGTGACACATGGTCATTTTAATGTGAGTATTCCCGGCCATATAGCCGGGCCAAAAATATGTCTGTCTATTTTTGCCCAGTCGTGGTTCTACCCTTCGGCGGAACCACGACTGGGTTATTGCTCTCTGCTCTGAAGCAGAGAGCTGACAGTGTTATAGTTGAAGAGTCTCAGCAACTCTAACAACAACAACCAGTTCTCTGTAGGCAGGATCATTTGTATACCATGGAAGAGTCCATAGAATGTGTAAACAGGGGTGACTCCCCAACACAATGCAAGAAAAATATATTTAAAAATGTATTTATATGAAAACGAATAGGAGAAGGGATGAAATGCTAAAATAAACAAAATATTAGTGAGACCCGTCTACCCAACAAAAATTCAGAGTGGCACTATTCTGCCAAATGAGAAACTCAAGTAGCACACTCGCTACGGGAGAGAGAAAGGATAGAATAAATAATGAAATGAGAAATTCAAAGACTGGTCCAGTCAGGATAAAAAAAAGTTGAGCGAAAAACATATTGAGGTGGTTGGGAATCTCGTCTTGGATCATAACAAAAGAAAAGGCTGGGAACAGTCTAGGAAAACTTTTTTCCACATTAACTAGGTACACAAAAGGTGGGGGTTTGCAAGAAACCGCCCCGTTGTACCAAAAGAGACTTCAAAAAGAAAATGAAGAGTGGCAGCATACACGCGAACATGACTTGTTGCGGTCACCCACATTTTGCTGAGGTCTATCGATATCAACCTCTTTTTATCAGATCTGATCTTCATCTTGAGCTGATGCTCAAAAATGTAATCAAATGCTGATGAAATTAACGTTCCTTCCATGCAAGACGTCCAGCATGTCCGTCTACTGCCAGCAACGTGAGGAACACCATACCTTTCACCCCAGAATGCGAGTATGACACATAGTTGCACGCATACGCGAGATCGATGGATCCGAGCTATTTGGGAGGGATACGAGCCATCAACTTGCCGATAGAGTGACAGAAAGAGCCCACCTGAAGACAATGGTAGATGGCGTGCTCAGTCGTTTCTTCTAAACCAAGGTCAAACTGATGACAGTCGGGTAATTCCGCCCTACACAATCTAAAGGCCATGTTATTGTAAGATAGCCCGTTTTGAATAAATCAACAGGTAAGCGAAAACTCAGGTTTACTGAGGTAATTTGGCGCTGGCATATCAAGACCAAAACGAGCATGATTCGGTTGCCGTCAAGACAAGACGTAGGGGTTCCTTCATTGCGACTCCCACCACTAATAAACGATAAACGTGCCTCCACGGCCGAGAAAGTTCAGTGGACCAAGGAATGGGCCGCATGGCCTCTCGATACTCGAGTAAGAATTTCGATTGATATCGTAGCATACATCGGCGCTCAGCCCGTGAAACGGACGGAGTGATAGTAAGGCAAGGAAAGACATCCGTAACAATCCTCTCCAAAAATCGAATACTCTCTCTCAACACATTGTATAGGAAAGCCAAACTCTGGCCAATTTTTCTCCAGTTGGAGATCTGGTCCGAACCACACTCTAAGAATGCAACGGATCACTCAGTTCAACTGAGGTACCCCGTAAGCGCGACCCCTTCCAGTCGACAGAAGACTTGTTATGATTAATTTTGACCCCTGTGTCTTTCTCGTACCTCTGAAAGACCTTCTGTATCACCTCAGTGTCTTCCCAGGACCACAAGGAAATGGATACGTCATCGGCGTACGGAGAATCCCTGGCGATTCCGCATAGGGCCAGACTCCACATACTCTCCCTTAATCTGCGAAGAAGGAACTCCAACGTCTAAGCGTAAAGTAGGAGCGACAACGGGCAACATTGACGAACCAATCGAGACAGCCTTAAAAGCGCCTGTCTACTTTCAGTTTACCTGTACCACAGCATTGGGGAAGCAATACAGCAAGCTGATCCACATGCAGAAGTTGGCTTTGAATCAGGCGGCCTGCAGAACAGCTGCCAGATAGCGTTGGTCGACCCTATCAAATACCTTAGACTGATCCAAATTGATCAGCATGGCTTGCTTGTCGTGTTTTACACCCTCTAGGATCGTACGGATCAAGTGCGGGTTGTTTGGAATTGTTCGGCCCTTTACAGCACAAGTATGATCGGGTCCCAACAGAATCTCGGCAAGTGATTGCAAATGTTCTTGGCCAAACTTTTTAACTAGGTTTAGCAGATTAATGAGCTGTAATCATCTAACTCTCTCCCAACACACTTGACCTTTTGTCAACAGCGTGATTACAACTCTGAAAACCGGAAGCATTTGTTGAACACCACCGTCAAAATCGATACATAGATGTGCGACAGCATCAAGTATAATTGATAGGTTAGACCATAAATTCACGGAGACTTGCAATTGCCAACCCTCTTCAAAGCCAAGTGAACGTCGCCTTCCGTGATCTCATCCTCGAAGCTAGACCATTCAGTCAGCGAAAATCGAATAATGTTAGCCAAATTGCTGCAAAACTCTTCATCGGGGAGCCCAGGCTACTTGGTTAACCGGCTCTTGATATGCTGCCTAAACGCCTCACCTATATCATCCGTCGACCTCAGTGTATGCTACTACAGAGACTTGACATATCGAATATATTGATCACTACCTCGACGTATCTCTTCCTTGCGCAAGACATCTTGTTTAATCTATGCCCAACTACCTGACTCCGGTAACGCTTTGTAGCCAACCATTCCAGGGTATGACTAGATGAAGCTATCTCTAAAGAATCTCCACCTGCCTTCGCTCGAGATAGAATATCGAAGTTTCTTTACGTTGTTAGCCTTAATCTAGCCACCGCCCGTGAATTAAATACTGTTGCCATATCTGGTCGGGTGCTCCTGCTATCCACCTACAGGTCTTTAACAAAATCCAACCAATGGAGAATCTGTAATGTGATCGATCCCGACTTGGCAGCTCAGATACTATCACATTTTCACCGGTGCAATGTGGTATCCCTGTGTCTCTTTTACAAATGCTTTTACGGCTTCCGCTTTGATGAACTTAGCTTACTGGTGCCCCCTATGTATGAATTTACTATAGGCATAAAATTAGGAACTAGGTCCCACCCTTTTACTGTGAAACCAAAAAAAAGTAAAAGCAAATTCTACTCCAGCATCTTCTTTTCTCGCCATCCCACTTGTGGAATTCCCTTTCCGTTTACTTGCTTCCCCGACAGCTACAATCTCCAAGAATTTAAATGTAAAGTCAATAGTCATCTCCTATCTCACTAACCTGCAGCCTCTCTCGCATGCTCTTTTCTGCGTTCACTCCACTCTCATCAGTATTCTCATCGTTCTCTTACCCACTTCCTGACACCTCTTATAACCTGTCACTCTTTCTGTTAACTTTTCTCTTATGTTACCCCCTGCACAATAGTGGTAGTAAAATTCCTTGCTTCAGACGATATGGTTATAAAAAAAAAGAAATCTATGGCGAGTCGACGGCTGTAGTCATCGATGAAAGACATGCTATCTTTAAACCTTTCCCAACACCTTTCCCGATAACCGCCACTAATAATTCCCGCTACACTAGTTCAGTTAGCGTTTGCCGGTAGTCCAGCATGTCCAGTAAAGACATTAAACTTCCAGTGTCCAGACGTACCAGTTCACGTCATCCGTCCATAAACTTCTTTTTGGTTCAAAGAGTCTAACCAGATGCCACCGCCGCTTCCTGTTGATGCTGCTGTTTATTGTCGCCATTTTCTTGGCTGGCGACATTTTGCGTTGGTCGTCTCTCTGAGGAGGGGAAAACTGGTATTTTGTCCCACCTCTCCAACCACGTCCATTCCTTGACGGTTGTTGCTTATCTTTTTCAGCCTCCGCTACGACCTCCTTTTGTGCTGCCTGCCGCCTTATCTTTCACTGGTGCTCCCGGGGTTACCGGTATTTCCGGAGTTAGCACCGGATTTCTAGTTGAGCATATTTTGGCCCGATGACCAGCTGATTTCCTTAAGAATAAAGGAATAAAAAATCTAATAAGTGTAACCAAGTTTTTATTAGTATATATTAAATCCTAATTAGTAAATTATAGCTAAATACTCTGTTTAGAAAGTCGGTTCTCTGCTTAGGACCAAGAAGGTTTCCCAGTCTGAAACAATCCTGCACATATATAAACCTACTATTGAATATTGCTACCATATCTGTTCGATTGATCCTGCTATCCACCTCGGGGTCCTTGACAAAATTCAACGGAGAATTTGAAATGTGATCACTCCCGACTTGTCAGCTCAGATATAATCACTTTCTAACCGGCTCAATGTGGCTTCCCTGTGTCTCTTCTACAAATACTTTCAAGGCTTCCGCTCCTAAGAACTTAGCTCACTGGTGCCGCCTATATATGAATTTACTCGAGCCACAAGATTACCAACTAGGTCTTACCCTTTTACTGTGAAACCAGTAAAATATAAACCTAAATTCTACTCCATCAGCTTCTTTTCTCGCACTTCCCGCCTGTGGAATTCTCTTCCGTTTACTTGTTTCCCCAACAGCTAAAATCTCTAAGAATTTTAATGTAAAGACGTCATCTTTTATCTCACTAATCTGCATCCTCTTTCTCATGCTCATTCCTACTCTCATCAGTATTCTCATCCTTCTCTTACCCACTTACTGACACCCCCTATAACCTGTCACAAGGTAGCAAGAAAATGCCTTGCTTGGGGAGATATAATTATAAACAAAATGCATCAACAGATATAAACTCTTAGAATAAAACAAATAACGTTGATTTAAACATGTCCATCGTCCTACTTTTTATTGCTAAACATTTTATTTTTAAATCAAGTTATTGCTTAAATGTATTGCCTAATATGATTTAGCTGCCTTACAGTGCAGGTGTTCTGTGGACATTTTCAATTAGATAGAGTACAACTGTTATGTAGACATTTTAGATTAAATAAAGAACAGGTGTTCTCTAGATATTTTCGATTAGATAGAGTACAGATTTTCTGTCGACGTTTACAATTCAGTAGTGTTTGATTGGTTAGTCATACTGACGAGCCAATCGAAAGACGGATGAAACCATGCTTTCTGATTAAAAATCGTTTTAGACAGTTGCATTATTGAACAGCCAAAGGGTCAGGTCTTAAATAATTCTCTTCCCCCCTTACTGGCTACAGGTCGCAGTTGTAGTCGGGAGCCTGAAGTTTTCACCTCAGTTCGTCACGAAAACTAATCAATTTAACCCATGTTGTATAAGTCTGCAGTAATCTAAATTCGATCTCCTTCGGTCATATCTTTTTATATAATCATTTCCAGTTTGATATTAGGATTTATTATAATGCATTTTTATTAGTATTTGTCTATATTTCCGAGATTAGGTAATATTTACATTATTTACATTATTCAGATTATTGTCCTCATCTTTGTTCTCATCTTTGTTGTATGAAAAAGAGGTTCTACGCAAGGAATGAGAATGATGTACCCTAGTGATTGTAATAAATGTTTCCGTTCGAAATCCCTAGCCCCTGAAAAGGCCGGAGCGTACAATGGCTGAAGCGTCGTACGAATAGCAACAAAAATGAGGACAGTAGTCTGAATAATGTAAATAGTACATGTTAGTAGTTTTGATCTCTAATTAAATTGTTTTTTTAGATCGATCTGTCTAAAGTTTTATTTTTGGTAAAAATTTTTCAATTGAAACCAGTGAAAAAATGCTTCGATAAACGTTCAATCCTTTTTAGAACCACTTTTACTGGTAGAGCAATGGTAACTGATAATTGAACGTTTTATTTTTTAACTGTTGGTGCACGAAATATTATTAATATCAATCACCGACTGTGAACCATAAAATAACGAAAACAATTTTGACCCTCCATATATAGCTGGTCACCATGCGCCAGGATGCAAGCAATCTTCAAACAAGCTGCTACACTTGCCTGCGGGTTAACAAAAATCCCAATCGGAGATCCCTGCAGACCAGATATTATCCTGCAGCCCCTCCTTCTTGTCAGTTTCGCATTAACCAAACAGGCCACCATCCCATATGCGCCGAATAAGGATATAATTGAACATATCTTCGAAGTTATTTTGATTTCTTTCAAACTGTAAACAACGAATCGAACGTGAAGAAATCGAAAACAGATATTCGGCAAGATGGATTTTGATTTCAACTTAAACAAACACACACAAATACACGCACAATACACACGCATAAACCCCTCCACACGTATATATATATATATACGTGTGGAGGGGTTTATATATATATATATATAATGTAAGTTTATCACTATACTCGTTTCAAAAAACACTCCGAGTATATACACGGAAGGAAAAATTCGTAATAAAAAAGGAAAGAGCTAAGCACTTGAACAGCAGTCAAAGTACGTAGCCCCAAGAAAAAACACGAGACGAGTAACCTAAAACAAATAGCGCTCAATATACAAGTTATATCTTGTCGCCATCTTTTACCCTCATTAGCCAACCTTCCCTGAAGATCCTGTTAGTTGAAACCTTGGTAGGTTCGTTGGCTCTTTAGGTTAGTTACTTTTTTTATATATATATATATATATATATATATATATATATATATATATTCATCTGCATATATAGTACGGTTAGACATCCGATTGTTTCTAGCCAGAATTGACATCAGTCCGAATTGACATCCGTCGTCGATTCTACCTCTGAGCTATGGGCGCTCGGTAGAGGAAGGCGGACTTTAGCGTGTTATATACAATGTAAACACATGCCAGTAACTGAGATATATATATGTTCAAATTCATTACTGAATGGATACCGTATTACTATATAAGTAGCAGTTTTATTATTAAAATGGAACAAGCCACGCGCCTCGTAAGTATGTTCGAACCTAGTGGTAGTTAGGATTTTAAAAGTTTATCTTCAAAGGATGTAGGACATCCATTATTAGAGGACTGCAATAGAAAAACATTTTATTCCATATCTAAGCTTTGTTGGTCTGTACAAGACTAAGAGAATGTATCCTGTGGTGTAGTGACGTGAAATCGGAGTGCCGAGTTCGAAATCCAGTTGAATTCGTTTTATTTTCACTTATGCTCAGATACTCTTGTGAAAGGTATGAATCCATCTCTTCTCCCTCCAGCTAAATGGCATAACAGATTGGGTTCATTAGCCTTGGTTGGCAACCAGTCTACCACCGAATGTAATGACCAAGTACTGCAAGAAAATATTCTTCCCAATCAGTCAGCCCTCTTTCGAGACATGATCGCCACAGTGTGTATCACCTATGGCAATTAACTGACTGACCAGAATACATAAGATTCGGACCTACATTTGACATCACCATGTAGAGTACATGCCTCAAACTTATTCTTGCTTTCGTCATGCAACACACACACAGACACACACAGACGCTCACTATATTCGTATTGAAAAAAAAAACTTACATGTAACTTGAAGTAAATTTAATGCAAAATTTATGGGGAAAATGCTGAAATCAATACCTTCATTCCCTAGAGTTTCATTGTGAGTAAAACGACGATGGATGTTGGTAACTAGAAATGATTTAAAAATCTATAGGCTAATTTCATATTTACAGAATGGATACATCGCTTGAATATTGCGTGCGTGTACGTGTGTAGGCATAGATATAAATATTAAATAAATATATGTTTACATACCACAGCCCCTCACATATATATATATATATATATATATATAAGTTGATGTCGATTAATTTTATAAAGATAAATTTTAAGTTCTCTAACCATTTTATTATTATCAGGCATAGAGCGTATGTAATTTAAAACACGGTATGTACTTTGTTGCTGTGTTTGTATTTGATATTATCAACTGTTAGATTATTCTATTTTATTAATAAGGTTTCCATCAACTCTGTATATAAACATAATTAAATCCAAACACCGTCTATAAAAATGAATTTTTTCAAAGAACTTTTCTATGCCGGCACAACTACAGTTTCAGTCTAAGCCCATCCAATATATATCCAATGTCAAAAACACGGGCCTTAAAAAGTTACCATACTGAAAATATATGTTCCGTCTGTAGACAATATTTTCATTTTACCTGAGAACATAAACAAAATCGATAATCTTAAAACAGCATTCGAATAAACTTCTGTCCCCAAATTTAAATATGAGTTTAGCCAAAAATAATCTCCCATTATTGGATGTTTTCTTCAAGTACAATAATAATACGTTTAATTGCTGCTCAGCCAGACCATGTGCCAAAGATGAAAACATGTGATAATCAGATGAGGAAATGCCTGGTGAATATAGCGGGTGGGTTACGATTTCCCATTTAAGAGGTATCAAGTAGGTTTACACCCGTTTTGTAACGTGTGGCCGAGCGTTGTCTTGTTGCAAAATCACTTTGTCATGTCTCTGCTTGTATCGCGGCCTTTTTTGTTTTCTTCAATGCTCGGCTCAAACGCATTAAATGTAGTTAATTGCTATCTCCCGTGATGGTCTCGGTCAGTTTGATTAGATCATAGTTAACTCCACCCAACTGACCCAACCAAATGCAGAACAGAAGCTTCGAACCATGCATATTCAGTGTGTCCATCGATGTTGATGCCTAGCCGGGCTTACCCCTCGATCTTTTACGCTTAGGGTAATCGTAGTGTATTCAGTTTTCATCGCCGGCCACGATCTTTCTTCTTCTTCTTCTATGTGCCCTGTCCCTTCAGGACGTAGCCGATCATGGTTCTCCCCGTCTCCTTATTCCTTGTGTATCTTAGTATGTTTGCTCCTGTTACTCCTGGCAATCCCCGTTCCGTCATCCACCTGATCAGGCCCTGCAAATATGTTATCCGTTGCCTTCCTCTGTCTCTCTTTCCTTCTATCCGGCCAATCAGTATCAGGTTCTCCAAGCTTTCCTTCCTCATTGTCTGTCCCAGGAACTTCTGTTGTCTCTTCCTGATGCTCAGTATTAATTTCCTTTTGGTTGCTATTCTTTTCAACACCTCATCGTTGCTTGCATGCTCAGTCCACGATATTCGCAGCATCCTTCTGTAGAACCACATTTCGGCTGCTTCCAGTTTTGTCCTCATTTTCGATGATATTGCCGGCCACGATACGATGTAAAAAAAAAAATTCTCTTTTCTTTCGTTGAATTAACTATTCACACGTGAAAAGATGTCGGCTTCAAATCGTACGGCAATCGATGCCCTTGCTTTTGAAAATTTCAGATGTTTCGAAAATGTTGTAGGATCAACTCCTAATCATTCTGTAAATTCAGCTTGGGCCTTACATAATTCTTTATGAAGTAATGCATCCAATTATTTATCTTCAAACGTTTTCGGTACACCACAGCGTTCTTTATTTTCAACATAAAAAATCATTATTTTTGAAGCGTCCAAACTAATCTCTGCATTTTGTTTGCGACAGAACATATTTGCAGTAAATGATAACAAGAATTCTGTGAGCTTCATCTGCAGATTTCTCTTAAATAAAATAGTGCAGTAAAATTTCCCGGAAATACACTTTCTTTCGCACGAAATTCGTCATGTTTAACGTTATGAAAAACAGTTGTTTACACCTCAGCGAAATGACATACACTGAATTTTCAAGCTTGTTTAAAGTGCTTCTTTATCGATGCGTTACCATCTGAAACTGCACGCACGCACTTCTGGGAACGCCATCTGTTAGAAATCTTTTCAATATTCTCATATATATATATATATGAGAATATTGAAAAGATTTCAATATATATATATATTGAAATGATTTCATATATATATATATATATATATATATATAGCAATCGGTAGCAGAAGGCAGACCTCTAGCGTGTGATATCTCATGTAAACATACGCCAGTAGCTGAGAGTGTTCTTATTCATTACTGAATACACGATGCTTAGCTAACTTTTTCAAAGTCTGCCATTCTTCCAGAGTGCTCAAAGGGTGTGAGAGCGTAAATAGTCATCCGCAGACAGATTCGGTCGAATTTCAATCCTGGGTAAAAAACAATCGGATGTGTAACCGTAATGGTCAGCTGTGATACAGCGAAACAGATCTGTCTGCGGATGACTATTTACGCTCTCACACCCTGATTGAGCACTCTGGAAGAATGGCAGACTTTGAAAAAGTTAGCTAAGCATCGTGTATTCAGTAATGAATTAGAACACTCTCAGCTACTGGCGTATGTTTACATGAGATATCACACGCTAGAGGTCTGCCTTCTTCTACCGATTGCCATATATATATATATATATATATATATGTATATATATATATATATAACCGTACTGATGAGCTGTGATACAGCGAAACAAATCTATCTGCGAATGACTATATATATATATATATATATATATATATATACTGTTATTTACGTTCTTACATATATATATAGGAGTTTGTTTCAAAGAATTTTTTTAATTTATAGTATTCGAATATCTCAAAACGATAAACTTGGAACATAACACTACCAAGTTATTGTTTAACGCCTATAAACTTATCTGAACCATATCAATGTATTTTTACGATAAATAAGATCATTGTCTTAATTAACAAAAATATATTGATGAGGCATCGATTCATTTAAATAAAAGATGATGATTGATAAAGTTTGGACATTTTACAAAAAAAAATACCTTTCTTTGCATTAGTTTTTCTTTTTAATCTTTATGCCCAGACTTTCTCTAAAATATACATTTCCGATTGACATGAAAATAAATTTATTAAGGGGAGAATATATTGATAGTGTTCTAATTTTAGAATCTTCTCCAGTACATTAACTAAAAAGACTATTCCTGGTTTCTCTTCTCACATAAAATTGAGAAAATTAAAAAGCCAGTGATGAAAATAAATGTAATAAAACTCTGAATATGATTGATTATACTTAAAGTTTCAATGCTTCAAATGTTTCATTTTTATATTTTTGTAAGTTTCTGTATCTTTAAATTCTCCATATTCACTAACAAGTATTTGTAGAATTTCAGTATTCACCATTTGCTTTTTATATATAAAAATCTTATATATTATTTATATATTTATTATATTTATATATAGTTATATATATAACCAATATGTTAAACCAATAAATAATAATAATCAAATTAAGATCATCATATATTTAAAAAAAAAAACAATTGACCTCATAGTCTCTAATAACCCTACAACCACACAACTAAATCTTCTACAGAAAAACAATGTAGTGTATCAATTTGCATGCCCGTGCAGAGATTGTATCTCTGGTACTAATAATATACCAACTACATATTTTGGTTTTACTACAACCAGACTCTCCCGTACTTACCTGTCACCTTTGTGATCAGATTAAACAACATTTCTTCAAAAAACATAGCTATGTAGGTAATATTAGACAAATTTTAGTCAACAACACAATAATACTTATACGTATAATAAAAAGAACCTTCAGATATTAGAGGCCGTCTATATTAAATCAAAACAACCCACACTTAATAAAATAAAATTTCACTTATATGGTCATAACATTACATTGCATTTAAATATATGGTTCTGTTAATATTTCGCGCTCTCACGCGTGGTGAAGTCATAGAAGCGCATTACAAATTTACAAACTGCATCTGCTCTTTGGTAACTCTTATCGTTGCTTATCAATGTTTTATGTCTTTGATTTTAGATGTATTTATGTTAACGTCCCTGAAACCACTCTGAAGATGGCGCATGTGAGCCGAAAACTTAGAACCAATATAATAAAAAATATCCAAATGTTTGACATATTTTTGTCTTTATTTTCAGCTGAAATTAAAGCCAAAATATGATGTTTAGAACAGCTCATGATTAAACATAATAGACATTCATTGGATCTTATATTTAACAGTATATGCTTAGAAATTTATCTGCTGCCTCGATACACTACATATATATATATATATATATATATATAGTGTTTATCGAGGCAGCAGATAATTTTCTGAATATATACTGTTAAATATAAGAGACAATGAATATCTATATCTATATATATATATATATATATATATATATATATATCACATATAAATGCAATGTTTTACATTTAGGGGATAGCCATTTCTACAGGTTCTAAGAACCCGATTTATCAACCCTATCCGGACAAAATTTTAGTATTGAAAAGGAAGATTTCAAGGGATGGAGAGAGGGAGAATGTTAGCCCTAGCTAAGAAAGAATTGAAGAGAAGGCAGCTTGTCCGTGGGGTCGTTGGGAGCTGGCAGAAATAAACTTTGAGGCTATCATGTGTATAAAATTAAATTCTAACCGATATCAAAAAGTTTAGGCTAAAATTTAACATAGCGATTAAATGTGAAAGAATAGAATGTCTTCATATCATCATCATTTATCCGTCACACCCAGATGGTGCATAGGGCAGCAACTTTTTGTTTTTACTGGGCAGGGTTGTTAGCCCCGCGCCTAACCTCCAAACCTCCAAACCTGGAGGACCGGTGGACCATTTTTGGTCCTTACGTCTACAGCACCTGGTACTCCCACATGGCCACCCAGATGTTCCTTAACTTCGGTGATCGGACGGGAATTGGTGTATTGAACACGATATAGCCGTAGACCTCTACTTTATATAGGAGGGTGAAATTTAATCCTAAATATCTGTGTAAAATTAAGTTTACATCGAACTCTGTTGGATTAGTTTTAATATTTAACCTAAAATTACTAGGACCGATTGGGATTATATACCGAATCTTCTCCTACCAAATCTTCTCCAAGATTTGTTACTTCTCTCTCTCTATATCTATCTATCTATCTATATATATATATATATATATATAGAGAGAGAGAGAGAGAGAGAGAGAAAGAGAGACAGACAGATAGACAGACAGATAATGAGAGAGAGAAAGAGAGAGAGTGAGAGGAAGAGGGAATTGGAGGAGGCACATTTTTACTCAAAAATGAAGTTATTCTCATTGTCAAGATTGTGTCTACCTATTTTTTCCGTGATGTCAAATGTCATTTGTAAACGACAAAATTACTGGTCTATGATAAGAAACAGATTAGACTCAAATGTTTTGCTTATATATATTATAAATAATCTTTTTATATATTAGATTAGTTCTCTAAATATATTTTATTTGTTATGAAGAAATTCCTTCCCAAAACGAAACGAATCCCTTAACAATTTTCCGTCTCTTTTTCCACATAACCAAGATTATGTTTTATATTTTTTAATCTTTCGAACGCATTCACATGACCTTTATTTCTAAAAAAATCGGGACCCAACCATATTGTTCAAGATTAATCCGTGAGTATTATGATGAAATATTTCCTGAGAAATTAATTGGCCGAAGAGTTCTAATCTGACTTGATCCCAATGAATTTGATCTTTTGTTGAGTATTCAAAAGCAAATCTTATAGTCGAAAACCAATAAGTTTTGGTGATTTGAAGAATTACATAACACACCACTCAATAAATCCCGGGCCTAACTAATAAAACAATAACTTTTGGGAAAAATACGATTTTATTCATCAACATAGTCTCCTTCTAGCGTCATACACCGATTCCAACGCTTCTCTAACAATTTGATACTCGTTTTGCAAAACGATTTGTCTTTGAACTCAAAATAACATTTTTAAGCTATTACTTTGCTTGAACAGTATTATTTGCCATTAGAAAGCAATGTTTATCAACACAGGAAATTCATATTTTTCCATTGTTTTGAAAATTTGCAACAGTAGCTTCCCTCAAATAATTGTAATTTGTAAACCACTAATCTGAGTGTACTCAAATTTTGTCATGTGCTATATGAAGGTTAACACTTTAGAAAAATCATAGGATTTTTAATTCATGGCGCCATATGTTAGGATCTGAACTAATTGAGTGATGTGTTAAGAGACGCATTTCAAGAAATTAATACACAAAAGACTTCAGTAGAAATGTCTGTCGAAGAATGAAGAATAGACTTCAAAGCTGTGTCAATTGTTATAAACAGCTTGAGCATTTTGCGTTATGACACACAATAAAATTGGATCGTCATTGTAATAACTGTATTAGTAAGTATCATTGTACACGTAATCCCAAATCTACTTTTCGACTACCAGTACTATATATATATATATATATATATATATATATATATATATATAGATATATATATACAGTACTGTGCAAAATATTAAGACAAGAACTATTTTATCTTTTATGAGGCATCAAAATAAAGTCTAAAGTCACCCCTGATCTAACACTTTTGCACACTACCGTTAGTGTGCAAATGTATTAGAACAGGGATGATTTTCCTAAAAGCCTCACAGAAATTCAAATACAGGCTGAAAAGCCAAGTAAATTGCAAATAAATATTGATTCTTTAAAACTAGATGTAAAAGAAATGTAGTAAAAAGAAGTTATATTTAATTTTTCTTATTTTTTTATTAAACAATTTATTTTGAAACGACTCATTATTATATTATCCTTGGATATGACTGACTTTTTTCTTATTCCCCAGTCACGAATTGATAAATCTAATGTTACTTCGTAAGACAATCTTTGGGAACAAATACAAGCTGCTTGGCAGGAGATATCATTAGATACATTGAAGAAGCTACTGATGTCAATGCCTGACAGAATGAAGTTGTGATCAAAGCAAAAGGCTATTATACTAAATATTAAATTTATTTTGTAACAAGTATATTTTGTTAAAGCATTTCTTGAGAAAATCAAGTAAAATTACTTTAATTAAATTGTATATTTTCTGTCAATATGCCTCATAAAAGTTAAAATAGTTCTTTTCCTAATACATTTGCACAGTACTATATATATATATATATATATATATATATATATATATATACACTAGGTGCGATTGGTAAATTTTCGCAATTATTTAATTATTGCAAAGCAAAAGGCTATTATAGTAAATACTAAATTCATTTTGTGACAAGTATTTTTTTCTTGTTAAAGCATTTGTTGAGTAAATCAAATAGAATTACTTTAATTACATTGTTTATTTTTTGTCAATATGCCTAATAAAAGATAAAATAGTTCTTTTCCTGATACATTTGCACAGTACTATATATATATATATATATATATATATATAGTACTGTGCAAATCTATCTATCTATATATATATAGATAGATAGATACTAGGTGCGATTGCTAAATTGTCGCAATTATTTTATTATTCCAAAGCAAAAGGCTATTATACTAAATACTGAATTTATTTTATAACAATTATTTTTCTTGTTAAAGCATTTGTTGAGTAAATCAAATAAAATCATTTTAATTAAATTGTTTATTTTCTGTCAATATGCCTCATAAAAGATAAAATAGTTCTTGTCCTAATGCTTTTACACAGTACTGTATATATATATATATATATATATATACTAGGTGCAATTGGTAAATTGTCGCAATTACTTTATTATATCAAAGCAAAAGGCTATTATACTTAATATTATTTTTATTTTGTAAAATATTTCTTGTCCTAATACTTTTGCACAGTACTCTATATTACAGTTCCCCACAATTTGCTATCATTTGTATCTCTTAATAAATTTCGTACTTTTGTTGTTTCGCCACAACCTTGTTTTGCCATTCATTTACTGTAGCCTGCTAAGAAGTTTATATATTATTTTTTTCAGTCTCCCTTGCCTTCAAGTTGTCCTGTGAGTAACACATTTTTCAAGACCTTTTTTTTCATTATGTGTCCTAAAACTGTCAAATGTTTCTTTGTAGTGTTTAATATGTAACTTTTTGTCCATTTTTTTCTAAATATACGTCGTTGCGCACATCTTTGTTTCATGGTAATCTCATTATTTTTTGTATATACTCATTTCTGTTGCTTCAAATTCTTTTTTATCTGTGAAAAGATTGTCTAGCATTCAATGACATACTAGAAGACTAATATTAACAAACAGTTTAATTCTCTTTAATTTGTTTCCACCGACATTTTTTTGTTTCTTAAAAATTAGAATTGATTCTGGAAAGCATCTATCAATATTTCAATGCAACTACCGATTTCGGTGTAACACTGCGTCTTCTATCAAAAAAATTTCCATATATTTAAATTATTGTTTTTGTTTTATATGCGTATCTCCAATTTGCAAATTTATGTCAGGTTGATTCTTTTAATAACAATCATATTTTTAAAAAGAAATATGTATAAGCGCCATTTCTCTATATGGTTATTCATTAATCTTTGTTGTGTTTGATGCACACAGCGAATAAAATATTTTTGGAGATCAAAGACACAACAGGCATTTCAGTAGTTGTAATAAGAAGAATATTCCTTTGACCTGCAAACGATAGAAAGTGGTAGAGAGATGATCAATCTACTTCACGGCACAGTGTAAATTGATAGCAGAGTAGGGATAAAAAGTAATGGGATCAATAATGCTTAGCTCAAAGAGGGAAAGTTGTGGAGAGTCATAAACAGCATATTTGACAGGCTTGTACAAACGGAATAAAAAACAGGGATGAGGGTGGAAAGTCAGAGAAAACCTATTTGTCAGGCTTGAAGATAAGGAATGAAGAACAGTGACAGGGGTGGAGAGTCATAAACAACCTATTAGACTGGCTTGTAGAAATGGAATAAAGGACAGGGATAAGGGTGAAGGGTCAGAAACAGCCCATTTGATATTCTTTTAGAAGTGGAATAAAGAACAGTGACAGGGGTGGAGAGTCATAAACAACCTTTTGACAGGCTTATAGATATGAAATAAAAGACAGGGATATGAGTGGAGGGACATAAACAGCCTGTTTGATATTCTTTTAGAAGTGGAATAAAGAACAGTGACAGGGGTGGAGAGTCATAAACAACCTTTTGACAGGCTTGTAGATATGAAATAAAGGACAGGGATATGAGTGGAGGGACATAAACAGCCTGTTTGATATTCTTTTAGAAGTGGAATAAAGAACAGTGACAGGGGTGGAGAGTCATAAACAACCTTTTGACAGGCTTGTAGATATGAAATAAAGGACAGGGATATGAGTGGAGTGACATAACCAGCCTGTTTGATATTCTTTTAGAAGTGGAATAAAGAACAGTGACAGTGGTGGAGAGTCATAAACAACCTTTTGACAGGCTTATAGATATGAAATAAAGGAGAGGGATATGAGTGGAGGGACATAAACAGCCTGTTTGATATTCTTTTAGAAGTGGAATAAAGAACAGTGACAGGGGTGGAGAGTCATAAACAACCTTTTGACAGGCTTATAGATATGAAATAAAGGACAGGGATATGAGTGGAGGGACATAAACAGCCTGTTTGATATTCTTTTAGAAGTGGAATGAAGAACAGTGACAGTGGTGGAGAGTCATAAACAACCTTTTGATAGGCTTATAGATATGAAATAAAGGACAGGGATATGAGTGGAGGGACATAAACAGCCTGTTTGATATTCTTTTAGAAGTGAAATAAAGAACAGTGACAGGGGTGGAGAGTCATAAACAACCTTTTGACAGGCTTGTAGATATGAAATAACGGTGAGGGATATGAGTGGAGGGACATAAACAGCCTGTTTGATATTCTTTTAGAAGTGGAATAAAGAACAGTGACAGGGGTGGAGAGTCATAAACAACCTTTTGACAGGCTTATAGATATGAAATAAAGGACAGGGATATGAGTGGAGGGACATAAACAGCCTGTTTGATATTCTTTTAGAAGTGGAATAAAGAACAGTGACAGGGGTGGAGAGTCATAAACAACCTTTTGACAGGCTTGTAGATATGAAATAAAGGACGGGGATATGAGTGGAGTGACATAAACAGCCTGTTTGATATTCTTTTAGAAGTGGAATAAAGAACAGTGACAGTGGTGGAGAGTCATAAACAACCTTTTGACAGGCTTATAGATATGAAATAAAGGAGAGAGATATGAGTGGAGGGACATAAACAGCCTGTTTGATATTCTTTTAGAAGTGGAATAAAGAACAGTGACAGTGGTGGAGAGTCATAAACAACCTTTTGACAGGCTTATAGATATGAAATAAAGGAGAGGGATATGAGTGGAGGGACATAAACAGCCTGTTTGATATTCTTTTAGAAGTGGAATAAAGAACAGTGACAGGGGTGGAGAGTCATAAACAACCTTTTGACAGGCTTATAGATATGAAATAAAGGAGAGGAATATGAGTGGAGGGACATAAACAGCCTGTTTGATATTCTTTTAGAAGTGGAATAAAGAACAGTGACAGTGGTGGAGAGTCATAAACAACCTTTTGACAGGCTTGTAGATATGAAATAAAGGACAGGGATATGAGTGGAGGGACATAAACAGCCTGTTTGATATTCTTTTAGAAGTGGAATAAAGAACAGTGACAGGGGTGGAGAGTCATAAACAACCTTTTGACAGGCTTATAGATATGAAATAAAGGAGAGGAATATGAGTGGAGGGACATGAACAGCCTGTTTGATATTCTTTTAGAAGTGGAATAAAGAACAGTGACAGTGGTGGAGAGTCATAAACAACCTTTTGACAGGCTTGTAGATATGAAATAAAGGACAGGGATATGAGTGGAGGGACATAAACAGCCTGTTTGATATTCTTTTAGAAGTGGAATAAAGAACAGTGACAGTGGTGGGAGAGTCATAAACAACCTTTTGACAGGCTTGTAGATATGAAATAAAGGACGGGGATATGAGTGGAGTGACATAAACAGCCTGTTTGATATTCTTTTAGAAGTGGAATAAAGAACAGTGACAGTGGTGGAGAGTCATAAACAACCTTTTGACAGGCTTATAGATATGAAATAAAGGAGAGAGATATGAGTGGAGGGACATAAACAGCCTGTTTGATATTCTTTTAGAAGTGGAATAAAGAACAGTGACAGTGGTGGAGAGTCATAAACAACCTTTTGACAGGCTTATAGATATGAAATAAAGGAGAGGGATATGAGTGGAGGGACATAAACAGCCTGTTTGATATTCTTTTAGAAGTGGAATAAAGAACAGTGACAGTGGTGGAGAGTCATAAACAACCTTTTGACAGGCTTGTAGATATGAAATAAAGGACAGGGATATGAGTGGAGGGACATAAACAGCCTGTTTGATATTCTTTTAGAAGTGGAATAAAGAACAGTGACAGTGGTGGAGAGTCATAAACAACCTTTTGACAGGCTTATAGATATGAAATAAAGGAGAGGGATATGAGTGGAGGGACATAAACAGCCTGTTTGATATTCTTTTAGAAGTGGAATAAAGAACAGTGACAGTGGTGGAGAGTCATAAACAACCTTTTGACAGGCTTGTAGATATGAAATAAAGGACAGGGATATGAGTGGAGGGACATAAACAGCCTGTTTGATATTCTTTTAGAAGTGGAATAAAGAACAGGAATATGGATGGATAGTCATAAACAACCAATTTTTCAGGCATGTAGAAATGTAATAAAAATCAGTGATAAGGGTGGAGAGTCATAAACAACCAATCTTTCAGGCATGTCAGTCAGTTAATTGCCAGACGTGATACACGCTTGGGTGATCATGTCTCGAAAGAGACATGACTGACTTGGCAGAAGATTATCCCGGAGTAGGTTGCCATTGCTTTCTGCGGTAGACTGGTTGCCTACCAGGGTTATAGCACCCAATCTGTCCAGTTATTTAACCCATAACTGGAAGGAATAGACGGATTAATACCTTTCGCAAGGGTACTTGCGCGTAAGTGAATGCAATGAATTCGGCTAGAATTCGAACTCGGCTCCCCGATTTCTCGTTCCGAGCCGATATCCAATGCACCACAACGCACATCCGTTTCAGGCATGTAGAAATGTAATAAAGAACAGGGATAAGGGTGGAGGGTCATAAACAACCTATTTGACAGGCTTGTAGAAATGGAATATAGAACAGGGATATAGGTGGATAGTAAAAAGAAGAAATTGCTTAAAACTACAATTAATTGGAATTTGTGGACTACCATGATCAACCAACCTAACAAGCTTGTGCAAATGGGTAGCACAATATGGAATAAAAGGAAAACCTAAAAAAAGTAGGTAACTTAGATTTTAAAAGGATCGGTTGTTTAAATATCCACGATCACACAAGGAGCCCAGTCGAGTATCGAGTGCAACAACTTACAGACCGACAAGAAATAACATTGACACATTTCTGCTTGGCCTGTGTTGCTTTTGATATAAACAAATGCTTTTCTGAAACAAAATGTTTTCAATTGAGTAAAGAGAATTGATGTATTTTGAAATAAATAAGTTAATGATAGAAAGAGAAAAAAGGAAGGAAGAAAGAAAGGAAAAATCGGATTAGAATAGGAAAGAAAAAGGAAAGAAATAAGAAAAATATATTACGAAAGAAGAAAAGAAATTATAGATTAGAGGGACAGAAATTATTACTTATTTTAATAACATTGAACCTTTTCCTATACAGAAATATGTTAAATGCATTAATATATATACTCTGAAACAAAAAATATGTACATATTAATCATACCAAAAGTCCTTTTAAGTCAGTCAGTTAAGTGCCATACGTGATACACGCTTGGGCGATCATGCCTCGAAAGAGACATGACTGACTGGGCAGAAGATTATCCCGCAGTAGGTTGCCATTGCTTTCTGCGGTAGACTGGCTGCCGACCAAGGCTATAGAACCCAATCTGTCCTGCTATTTAACCCATAACTGGAAGGAAGAGACGGATTAATACCTTTCCCAAGGGTATTTGCGCGTAATGCATTCAACTGGAATTCGAACTCGGCTCCCCGGTTTCTCGTTCGGAGCCGATATCCACTGTACCACAACGCACATCCGTCCTTTTAAGACAGGTCTAAAATAAAGGTATTTTGGTTTTTTATAAAGAGCAGGGACTCATATAAAAATAAGAGTATTTCTTCGTAACTAAAATAATGTATATATCTTTCCGGAAGTAAGCAGTATAGCTGTAAAAATATATATTTTCTTTTGACATATATGAATACCCAACATCTTTTAAAATCTAAACTGTATTTTAAATTTTCAAAGTCGACCTTCATTCTGATTAGTTAAATGAAGCACTCTCACATGATCTAATTTTAATGTCTCCCCACTCCACATTAACTCTTTAATAAGCAAACGTATTGTTTTCTACAATCAAATGTAAATCATTTTTACTGAAGTTATTGAACATTGCCTGATAACGAGAGAAAGGAATGAAATCTCGAAACGGAAAAAATTCCATTAATTTTCTATAAAAATTTCTATTCTTTCCTATCAATATTTTTTGTGGTAATTTTTCCTTCATCGTAATAGTCTTTTAATATGTGGAACCTAAAGTGTATGAATTTAGTACTAATGTGGTACAGTGGATATCGGTTCGGAACGAGGAGCCGAGTTCGAATTCCAGTTGAATCCATTGTATTCACTTACGCGCAAATACCCTTGGGAAAGGTATTAATCCGTCTCTTCTTTCCAGTTATGGGTTAAATAGCAGGACAGATTGGGTTCTATAACCTTGATCGGCAACCAGTCTACCGCATGAAGCAATGGCAACCTACTGCGGGATAATCTTCTGACCAGTCAGTCATGTCTCTTTCGAGGCATGATCGCCCAAGCGTGTATCACGTATGGCACTTAACTGACTGACTGACTAAATTTCCGGTAAGTTATCATCCTTATACTGTTGAAATGGCTAGATCTTGTAACGTATGGAGCTGGTTAATGTTTCTTTAATTCGGCTTTGTGTTAGTCTTAACCGAACTCCCTACAGCTTACAATTTTTATGCTGAATTATCATCAGGATTATTATCACAATTTTTTCATCAGAAGGTTGATTGTCGGCAGGTTAGAATATGCGGAATTGTTTGGAATGGAGTAAGAATAATAATATATATATTTTGCATTTTAAAATAGAAATTTATTAAAGTAGGAATAACGTAAGTTGTAGAAGTTAATGTTCCATTAGAAACATTATTAAGAGGTTAAGGGTATCGAAAGTTCGTACAAATTGTTGTAGTAGTAATTTTGTGAAAGAGATTAAGAGAAAAAGAAAGAGGACAATGCCCGGGTCGCTTGAAGCTTAAAGTTACATTATATATATATATATATATATATATATATATATATATATATATATATATGTATATCTGACTCTTGACTGACGCCGAGTTCATTTTTATAGTCTTTTTGTATTTAGCACTGAATCGCCAAGTCTGACAAGTCGCTCCCATTGGTCAAAAATCATTTTAACACCTACTTGCGAAATCTGGTTTCGATTTTTTCGTCAAGCATGATGGTCAAACCTCTATTTGGGAAAACCAGGATTTCACACGTCATTGTGAATTTTTGTAAGAGTAAAGAAGAAGGTTGATTTAATTAATTTCTTATCCGCTACAATCTAACCATAACTTCTATGTGAGTAGTTACTTTTATCGCACTTCTTGCTTGTAAAAGTCACTTTCAGCCCCCTTCGTTCAAATTTGATCTTCAAAAACTTAAATGCGATGTCAATCGTTATATTACGTTTATTCTTTCCTAATGTTTTCACACTCAGTAACCTCATGCGTTTTATTGGGGTTTTGGCTTGGTTGGGATAAAGTTCGATATTTAATCGCAATAAATAAAATTAGATACTTAACAAATGTTTCAATTTTCGGAGTATTGCAAATTAATATTTAATAATCAGAGTTTATGACATCACTTTGTCCTAGTGGTTGCTTAATATTAAAATTGCATTTATTTACTGAATTTTTCTAACTGAAATCAAATATAGACACAAAGTAATTTTAACTTTTTAAATGGCAAATAATTTAATATATACGGCGAGTATTACTTCAGCACCGTGTGTTCCACTGCAGAAAAATTGCAACTAATATTAGAATATCTTAATAAGTAACGAAGCATTTATCCTGGTGAGACAGTTGTCAAGTCTCACATATTGTTTCACTAGTCGAGACATTACGCATTCGTCTTTTGTGTGAAAGACAAATTCAAATTCAGTAATCTCCCGTCGCTTCCTATCGAAACCGTATTGAAACGGGTGTCTGTTCGATGTAAGGAAACGTGTGCACATTTATTTCGAAGACATCGTATTTTTACGTGCTTGGAGACACTGTGATGTGACCTCTATTCTACAGACAGCGTTTGCTGAGTCCCACAGAAACAGGGATGCTTACCGGCGAGAAAGAAAAACAATTTTTCAATAGCTTTTTAAATCTTATTTTAAAAAAAGAAGGAAAGAAAGAAGAACATAATAATAATCCATTTCAGAAAAATATTTTATAAGATAAAATTTAATCAAATTATATACGGTTGAAAGAATTTGGTTTAGTTGAAGGCACGCATTTTAGAAGCGTATAGAAGCAGATATTTACTTACATATATATATATGTATGTATAAACTTACTTATATATGTGCGTGTGTGTATGTATGTACCTCTGTGTGTGTGTATGCCTGTTTTTGTGTCTGTGTGTGCAAGCTAAAGAAAGAAAAACTGGTGTTTACGAATATTCATTTGTGCGTACATATATGTATATATACACATAAATACTTCCTTGCGTATATATAAATACAAATATACACACAGACGGGTAAGTGTATACATACAAAGAAAAAATAAATTAATATATGAATACATAAATAAATAAATGAATAAAGAAAGAAAGAAAGAAGGAAAGAAAAAAAGCAAACAAACAAAAAGAAAGAAACAAAAAGAAAGAACAAAAAAAGCAAATCAATAAAGGAAAAGAAATGAAGAGATAAATAGAGAAATGAAAAAGAAAATAAAGAAAATTCGATTAATACAGGGAATGAAAAATAAAAATAAAATGAGAAAGAAAAAATGAGAGTGAGATGAAGTAAAGAAAGAAAGAAAAAAGAAAGAAAGAAAAAAGAAAGAATAAAGCAAATCAATAAAGGAAAAGAAATGAAGAGATAAATGATACAGGGAATGAAAAATAAACATAAAATGAGAAAGAAAAAATTGAGAGTGACATGAAGTAATGAAAGAAAGAAAGAAAGAAAGAAAGAAAGAAAAAATAAAGAAAGAAAAAAGCAAATCAATAAAGGAAAAGAAATGAAGAAATAAATAGAGAAATGAAAAAGAATATAAAGAAAATTCGATTAATACAGGGAATTAAAAATAAAAATAAAATGAGAAAGAAAAAATAAGAGTGACATAAAGGAAAAAGAAAAATGAAAATGAAAAACATGAAAATGAAAATGAAACAGATTTAACGAAAGAGCGAAAAATTAACTGAAACGTAAAACAACAATGAAGAAGAAAAAAAGAAAGACGGTAAACAAAAAGAACTCTAAATCAATAAAGGAAAAATAAAAGAAGAGAAACTAAGAGAGAAATAAAGAAAAATTAAAGATTACGAGCTAGACTACTTCATAGCGAGATGAAGCCTCTCCGATTGCTACGACCTGATCGGAAAAAAGATACGAACAGATACTTGTGATTCAACCAAGATCGATTGATTAGAACGGATAAATTGATGTGTAGGAAATGAGGATAAAAGACAGATTGAACGGGGATAAATTTATAAATAATACTGAGACGAACGGGGGAACAATTTGAGATAAAATACATTGACCAACAAAAGTTAACTTTTTTCATGTGACTTAAATTTGTGAGTTATTTTTTAATGATCTTGTTTTATAACTATTAAGAAGTCATGTCACAGAATTATAAACAGGGTTTGACAAATTTATAAGCTTTTAACTATACGCCTTATCTCAGTTTTAGATGTATATATATATATATATATAATTCCAAGTGAAGAGGACTCGAGGTTTTTTTTATATTTTGAGTGCTCTGGCATTTATTTTATTATAAACAGTGCTTAATATAATGAGTATTATAGAGCTTAATATAATATAATATAATTATATGGTTATATCAATTTTACATTGCTACATGGAAATTTCTGTTTCGAGATCAATTCTCATCAGGCAATGTTGGTGTGATTGTGCAGATGATTTACATTTAAATGTCAAATACTTTCGGTTTACTGTGAATGCATGTGGGTGTTTTTGTGTGTGTGTGTGTGTGTGTGTGGCTATTAGAATAGAGATTCACTTAGGGATTTGACCCCGAGGAATTTCTGTTCTAACCAACTTTTTCCCTCATCTTTTTTCTTTTTTTCTTTTTCTTATATATATATATCCACGTGAATATAGTGGATATATATATTTATATATTTATATATCCAAGTGAATAAGGAACCAAGAAAAAAATATAAACGTTCAAAATATTAAATTAAAACAGTGCTCAATATAAAAATATACTTATGAATATTTATAATAATAATTTCTTCTCCTTCTATGTGCCTTGTCCCTTCAGGACGTGAGCGATCATGGCCTTCTACTTTTCTCTATCCCTGGTGGCTCTGAGCATGACTTTTCCTGTTACACCATGTAACCCGCGTTCCTGATTAGGTCCTTCAAATATGTTATCCCTTGCTTTCCCCTGTTTCATTTTCCCTCTATCTGGCCTGTTAGTATCAGATTCTCCAAGCCCTCCTTCCTTATTGCGTGTCCCAGGAACTTCATCTGTCTCTTCCTGATGCTCAGTATTAATTTCCTTTTTGTTTCCATCATTTCAAATACCTCATCATTTCTCACATGCTCGATCCATGATATTCGCAGCATCCTTCTGTAGAACTACATTTCAGTTTGTTCAAGTTTTTCCTTCACCTTTGATGGTATTGTCCAGCATTCACTGACATATTGAGGGACGGACAGCACATAGATATCCAGTACTCTCTTCCTAGTTTCTAGCGAAATTGTCCTGTTTCTTACTACTTTACACAACTTCTGGAATGCTTCCTTCGCCATACCAATTCGCCTTCGGATCTCTGTGTTGCACTTTCTGTCTTCTGTTATAACACTTCCCAGGTATTTGAATTTTAGCACCTGCTTGATTCTGGTATCCCCGACCTGTATTTGGCAATTTGGGCTGCCCTTTTTACTGATGAACATGCATTCGGTTTTCGTGCAGTTTATTTCTAGTCCTTTCTTGTTACTTTCTTTTGCTACCTTCTGTAGGAGGTCTTGTAGCTTCCTTTCTGTGCCTGTTATCAGCACTGTATCATCTGCGTAGGTTGTTTAAATTGTGGCCTCCGATTACGAATCCAGGCATAACTTCTTGATTCCTCAAAATATAGTCGCTGTACAAGTTAGAATGCACAAATTATTATCTACTACAAAGTGTCTACCTGATGAGACATTGTTCTTTCAATGTCGAAACAAAACGTACAGTTGTTGTAGAAAATAATTTGTGCATGTTCGAAACTATAAGTTATAATAAATATACAGTCATCCGCAGACAGATCTCTTTTGCTGTATCACACCTCATCAGTACGGTTAGACATCCGATTACTTTTAGCCATGATTGAAACCTAACCGAATTGACATCAGTCGGCGATTCTACCTCTGAGCTATGGGTTCTCGGTAGGAGGAAGCAGATTTTAGCGTGTGATATACTAGGTAAATTTAATGAAAGTGTTCTAATTCATTACTGAATGAACGATGCGTAGATACTAGAGTAGCTACTGTTTATATATATGTGTGTGTGTGTGTGTGAGTATATATATGTATATATATACATGACCGTGCAGAGATTGTATCTCTGGTACTAATACTAAACCCACTACATATATTGGTTTTACTGCAACTACGCTACAACTACGCTCTCCCGTAGACTTCCTTGTCACCTTTCTGATCAGAGTACAATTAAACAACATTTCTCAGATAAACATAACCATGTAGGTAATATCAGATTTTAGTCCTCACTCATACACACAGTAAAAAGAACCTTCAGATATTGGAGGCCATCTACATTAAATCCAAACAACCCACACTTAATAAAATCGCGTTTAAATCTGGTCATAACACATTGCATTTAAATATACGGTTCTCTTATCATTTCAAGCTCTCACGCGGTGTGACTTCATAGAACCGCATTACAAATTTGCGAAATGCGTTTGCTATTTTTGGTAACTGTTGCCCTTGCTTAGCGGAGTTTTATGTCAACACAAGTTGAAATCGTTGCTGACGGTGAATATTTTTGTGTTAACATCCTTGTAACCTCTCTGAAGATAGCTCATATGAGCCGAAAGCTTAGAACCAACTTAATAAAAGTTATTTAAATGTTGGACAATTTGTCTTTATTTTCAACTGAAATTAAAGCCAAAATACGATGTTTAGAACGGCTCATGATTAAACATAACAGTATATATATATATATATATATATATATATATATATATATATATATTAGTATAACAGTTCATTTACTCTTTTAAATAAGGTTATAGTGTGTTGAATTATTATGAACAGTAACATTACTAATGAGGAGGAAAATCAAAATAATAATCAGGAGGACTGTATATAGTGATTGACAATACAGATTAAAGTTGGTTCGTAAGCATGGAGCAGGAAGTAAGTTTCTAAAGGGAGAAATGGGAAAAAAGAAACTATTAGCATAGAATTTACGGTTATATCTAGCCACCTCATCTGAAAACTGATGAGATTTAATCTAGTACTGCGATTAAATTCAAAATGTATAAGTAACATAGCGAATATATATCTTGTATACGAGATATAAAAAAATAACATGTCGAGTTGAGCTAATTTAATTTAGGAAACTATGCCGTTTTCTACAGACATGACATTTTATTTTATTTTAAAACACCTCAAATAAAGCAATAATTCAGCAGAATAGCTTCAATGTGAAAGAAAAATTGAACTCTTCAGAGTATTTTTGCTTTATCCGTGGAAGCTTTACAGTACCGAGTTGGGAGGGATGAATAACAACAATTTCGTTAAAACTTTGCTTGCTTTCAGATTGAACTTGAGACTCAAGTATAAACGTAGGCTCTACATCATTTGTGAAAGACGTGTATTAAATGTTTTAGCCGGTGGACATATGGAAACTAGAGATAGACTAATAATTGGCATTTAAACCATATCGCGAGAGCCAACACAGAACAGGACCATTAGTCTTGCCTTACAAAGATTTTATGATTATAATAATAAACTCAGTAGAGTCTCAATTACCCATCTATGGTTTAAGCCAATAGGCAATTTAGATGAGATAATGAGAACTGTTTTTACACAGCTGACATCGCTAGAAGATGCAAGTAATGCTGATACGACAGAGGAAATTCAGGGAGCTACAGATTTCCTGGATGCTATATCTTCAGGGCGTACAAGTTTTGGTCAGCCATATTTTATTTTTTTAAGTATAACAAAACAGTTTTTAATCCTTTCGCCACAATGAAAGCAATAAAGCCTCTAAGACTGAAGGTCGTTACTGAGTGTGTGGAAAATTGAGAAAGACGTTAAGGAGAGAGAACAATAAGAAAACAGGTATTAAGAAAACAGAAGATAACAAGTGATATTACAACTAAATTTTTAAGGATCAAAGGTTGACTGGAAAGCTGAAAGAGAGTTCCACAAATGAGAATTACGAGAAAAGTCATTGTTAGCATAGGACGTACGATTTCGTTGCCCATTAAAACTGAAAATAATGAGACTTTTCCGCCAATCTAGTATTGTGATTAAATTTATAATGTCTAGGTAACAAAAGGAAGGCTCAAAAGAATAATAACCACAAAATATTTATAGAAAAGCTACTGTTTTTTTATTTACTACTAGCAGTATAACCCGGCGTTGCTCTGGTGTAATGAAAGCTTTAAAACTAATCCATGGTCCTGGAGCTCCAAGCCAGCCTAAAGAATATTTGTGTGAAGTTTGGTGAGAATCGGATAAAAATTGTGGATTTGTGTAAAGGACATACAGACAGATAAACAGACACACACACAAATATCTTGCTTATATATATATATATATATATATATATATATATCATCGATTTTCTGCACTATTGTAAGAACTGCAACCTTGAAACTTCTGAATATCGTTTCTTATGTCTTTGTCTATGAGTGTATAAAATTTGATTCAAATTGGACCACTCCTTCTATAACATGATTTTGTCGATTATCGATTATCGATATTTATCGGGGGTACCTCGACACAAAACCTAGCTAAGAATACTCGCAGACGCTTATAGTACAACTGTGTAAATTTTCAAGAAAATCGGTTCAGCCATTTTGGCGTCTATAGGTAACGGATACACACATACAGACAAAGTTTCATTTATAAATTGGTTTAGATTAACTTTTTGCATGTTATTTAAAATAAATAAAAATGAAATTGTTAAATTTTTTACATAATAATGGTATACTGGCACAAGTTTGTATAATTAACCCTTAGGTCGGTTAAAAGAGGTCGATTCATGCATTTCCCAAGGTTATTTGCGCTTAACTGAAATTGAAACTCGTCTCTCCGATTTCCAAATCTGAGATGTTAGCCATTACACCAACCGCACATCTTAGCTAATGGCAACAAGTATTCCGAAGTGTACACCTATATCGTCATCTAGGTACTGACCATGCGCTACGTTGCGTAAATTCGATGATCGTTCAAGAACCGGTGTTGTAACTTGATATGGCCGTAAGCGTTCTCGACTAGAAAGTTTTACACTGCATATCATTGATGTGCTATAGAGAAAGGAATTTGACATGACAGGCAAAGATGGATTCGATTTTCAAGACCAGCGACCTCAAATTACCTAAAAACAATTCTCAAAACTTTGTCAAAGAATGTCTGTTCAAGAGTTATCATTTATTCTGATAAAGTAGTTCAGATTTTACAAATATAAGAATGGACACTGGCACATTATTTCCTTAGGAGTAATTTCGTAATTTTTGAAGATATGTCCATATTTTGAAAAATATATTTTCGCACTTATTGTAATGGGCCAAGATAATTTTCTCGTTGTTGGAGATCTTCGTTACCTTGAAACTCAGAATTCATTATAAATATTTTTACCCAGATTCAAACGAAAATTACAGCGTCAAATAACACAAGAGCAATTGACTGTAAACGAATTAAAATAGTTTACAGAACAGATTAATTGGTTTATATATATTCGATTTGTGCTGTGGGTGCAGTGGCTCTCGGCTCGGAACGAGAAATCGGAGAGCCAAGTTTGAATATGAGTTGAATTCGTTGCATTCACATACGCACAAATATCCTTGAGAAAGGTATTAATCCATCTCTTCTACCTCCATCTATGAGTTAAATAGCAGGACAGATTGGGTAGTGTAGCCTTGCCTGGCAACCAGTCGACCATAGAAATCATTCGCAACATACTGCGGAGAAATATTCTTCCCAGTCAGTCATATACCTTTTAAGACATGATCGCTCAAACGTCCATCACGTATGGCAAATAACTGATATTCAATTTAGGCTTGTAAATTATTCTTGTCTAAATTTTTAGGATTTTTTATAGCCACTAATATGCAAGAGGTTACACTTAGAGAAAAAACAAGATTTAGGGGTGCCAAAAATTAAAAGAAGGATGTGTAACAAGGAGAGAGAAGATGGCAATTAATTTAAACCTTTCGAGATTATAGTTATCAGGGAAATAAGCAAACAGAAAGGAATTCCGCAAACGGAAAGTGCAAGAAAAGAAACTTTTATAGTAGAAGAGGCGGTTACATTTAAACATTTCGAGGATAAAAGGGAGGACACTTGATGCCAATCTAGTAACATACATATATATATATATGGACGGGGAACCAGGATAAAAACCCGGCAGACGAGTTGCCATGAAAATACCTGTAGAAAAGACTGAGGGAAGAGACATCATGTCGGTGAGAAAGTGACTGAAGGCGGGATGCCAGGTCAAGATTGATTATATTGCAGGTCCTTTTTTGGAATTTTGTCGACAAACTCAAGATGAATAGCAGAAGCACCCGACCAGTTATGACAACAGTATTCAATGCACGGACAAATGTTAGATTTATAAATGTGCAAAATGGATTCTGACAAGTAACATTCCTGACCCGACACTGTGACCCAACTTTCCTTGCAGTAGAAACAACTATATAGATGTAGTCCTACCATGGGAGCTCGTTTGAGAGAGTAAAGCCAAGGAGTCGCAGTGTGCTGAATGATGCAAAGTTATAAATATTTGGATTATTTTTTATCTTTAGATTAAAGTATTTGTGAACTTGGTTATATAATAAATGTGAGTTCAATACCTAACCAGGTGGTGCAGACTTAGTTTCAATAGAAACTGGGCGAACAATAATTGAATAGAATTTTAAAAAAAAGGAAATAGACGAGATGTCCGTAAATTACATAAAAAATGTTTAATCCGAAATTACCCGAAGTTTAACTGAATCAGCAAGTACCTGATGAAGTACCTGATGGCGAGCACAATAGTCGAAACGTTGTGATGATAAAAAAAATGAGGAAAACAGTAAGAGCGTAAATAATGGAAATAATTACCAAGTATACATTTTCTCAACTTGCATTGTATTTATCTCATAAAAAATTATTTGAAATATTTGGGTGTATCAAAACCTTTTTTCACATTTTTGTTCAAAGTTTCCATCAGAGGAGTTCCATAATGTACATGACGTTTGTTTAATGCTTTTCTTGTAGAACCTGCGGTTAATTTTAAATTTAAGTTGGTTGGTTGTTTTGTTTCTATGGCAAATCAACCTCGGCGGGTCATTTATTGCCAACTAAATTTTTATTTATTTATGGATGGTAATACCTTTTTCTTTCAACAATTTATTGTTTTTGTGTCTAGTTTTTTTTACTTTTTTTTAAAAATCATATCACCCCAAGCAAGACGGTAACGCCACTGATGTGCAAGGGGCTATCTAAGAGTGAAAAGATTGGAAAAGAGAAAGCCGGAAACAACATCCTAAACAGGGAACAAGGGATGAGCCTCTTCACCTGTTCAATAGACGTGGGTGGAGTGTGAACCGGGCGATAGTTTAGTCTATCTACTCCAATTGGAAAAAATAAAAAAAAGAAAAGAGTAAAAAGATAAAGCCGGAAACCACATCTTAAACAGGGAACAAGGGATGAGCTTCTTCACCTGTTCAATAGACGTGGGTGGAGTGTGAACCGGGCGATAGTTTAGTCTGTCTACGCCAATCAAGATTCATTGGGATTTGTTTTTTAAGGGCAGGGTCCCCAAGTCCTACCCTTGTTATTTGACCCATAACTGGAGGGAAGGGACGGATTAATACCTTTCCCAATGGTATCAGTGCTTAAGTGAAGGCAGGGTATTCAACTAGAATTCGAACTCGGCTCACTGATTTCTCTTTCCGAGCCGATATCCACTGCACCACGACGGACATCCGTCACTAAACGCTTACAGCACCTGGTATTCCCAAGCGGTCACCAATCTAAGTACTGACCAGGCTCAACGTTGTTTAACTTCGGTGATCGAGCGAGAACCAGTGTATTCAACGTGATATGACCGTAAGCACGCACATCCGTCTCTAAACGCTTACAGAATCCGGTATTCCAAAGCGTTCACCCATCTAAATACTGACCAGGCTCAACGTTGCTTCACTTCGGTGATCGAGCGAGAACCTGTGTATTCAACGTGATATAAGCCTTAAATTTAGGAAAGAAGGCAATCAGTTTTTTTTCTCGACCGTGCGTTTAAGCCGTTGCAATCGAACATGGAGAGATATTTCTTTGAGCGGTCAAATCATTTGAAACACACAACAAAAAGGAGTTTTGTTAACTATTTTAAAATAATGCTACAAATTTGACAAAACACATTAATAATAATGTGATCGATACCGACTTGATAAACCGCCTGCAGTAACTCTCTCACCGGCGTGACGTGGCTTCCTTGTGCCTTTTCTATAAATACATTCACGGCTTCTGCTCTGATCGCTGGTGCCCGCTAGGTAGGAATTTGCACGAGATACAAGATTAGCAACTAAGTCCCACCCATTTACAGTGAAACCGATAAAATATAACCGCAATTTCTATTTGAACAGCTTCTTTTCTCGCACTTCCCGCCTGTGGAATTCCCTTCCACATAATTGCTTCCCCGACAGCTACAATCGCCAGGAGTTTAAATGTAAGGTCAATAAACACCTCCTAACGCACTAAAACCCGCATCTATTCTCTCAAACACTCTTCCCATCTACATCCTTACCCGTCTATCACCCTCCTTCTGATATTTCCTATATCTAAACATTCTTTCTCACCACCTTCCCTTATGTAACCCCCTGAGTAATAATGGCAGTGGAATGCCTTGCTGGGGTGAATTGCTGTGTGTGTGTGTGTGTGTGTATATATATATATATATATATATATATATATATATATATATATAATGTAGAAGTGTACTATACGTATCATGTTCTTCTATTGGCATCATTACTTTGGACGGATTATTGTAATGCCTTGGTAAAATCATTTGTGGCATTTTTTGTGATAGCTCCTGTTATATATTTAAAAAGTTTTAGCTTTATCTTTCTGGCTGTAATGAAAAAGGTTTTTGTAATAACTCTTTTCTAACAATTAGCTTAACGGAATTCTTCTGCACGAAAAATGAGCCTATTGAAATTCACTGACAATATCTGAACGCTTATAATTATGAGCAGAGTTAGATTTGACGTAATAGGCTTTAGCAATGGCGACATATGCAAGAGTGGCAAGTTATGTTTGAGACAACGACACATGGACATGAACTTTTTACTGATAACGTCAACACTCTTCAGAAAAAGAGAAACATTGTTTTCCAGCAAAACAAACTTGACTCTCCGGCAGATTAATTATGAATAAATGAAAAGTATTACTTTTTGAGCATCTCTTGACTATCTATATAAAAACTTATTTATTAATAGACCTTTTCTTGAAAATTTACACAATTGTACTATAAGCGTCTGTGAGTGTTCTTAGCTAGGTTTTGTGTCGAGGTACCCCCGATAAATATCGAAAATTGATAATCGAAAAAATCGGGTTATAGAAGGAGTCGCCCGATTTTAATCAAATTTCATACACTCATAGACAAAGATATAAGAAACGATATTCAGAAGTTTCAAGGTTGCAGTTCTTACAATAGTGCAGAAAATCGATAACATATATATATATATATATATATATATATATATATATAAGGCAAGATGTTTGTGTGTGTGTTTGTTTCTCTGCCTGTATGTCTGTATTTTTTCAGCACTTTTATTTTAGTTTTTGCTTCGGTTTTGGCTCTAAGTAAGTATAATTGTAGTTCTTAGTTTCAGCTATGATACCATTTACTCAGAGGACTTATTTAGCCTTCAAAATTCAGTTAACGACGAAAAAAACTTATTTGATATCGATACCAGGAAATCAAAATTTGACTTGCATCCATTCATTTTTCTTTCAGTCTACGGTTTCGCTTTAACTGGAAACAACTATTGCTTTTTAGTCTTTCGTATCAACATCCAAAGGACATAGATTAGTTTTAAAGCTTTCATTACACCCGAGCAACGCCGGGCTATACTGCCAGTTAAAAATAAAAAAGAGTAGGTTGACACTTTGACCTTTAGGGAGGAATGAAAGAAAGTATGTATTCGCTAAATATATAAACTACTTGCCAAATTTCAAAGTGAATCTCTATTCTTATTAGTTAAAAAGAGCACAGGCATTAATTTTATGTCTTCCTACATACATAAATAGGAAATAGATTGTTTTTTGTATTTAAATGAAAATCATTTTCACAAAATGGCATCTACGTTGCCTGATGACGAGATAGAAATCTCGAAACACAGAAATTTCCGTGTCGCAATGTATTTTTTAATATATATATATATATATATATATATATGTATGTAATAGTAGTTTAAACTGATGGATATATATACCACAGTTTAATTTTTACTTTATTATAATATGCGCAATACAGATGTAGAGCGTTCTTAAATATAGTTATCATTATTATTATAATAATAGCATACGGCAACTCAAAAGCTATCAAGTTTCGATGTTCAATGCACCATCATCAGGCAGCGTAATATATTTAAGTTTCGGGGCCATATATATATATATATATATATTGATAAGGAAATTCAAAAAAAGAAAATAATAAGTCATAAAAAATGCCATTATATTTGTTGAATTTAGTTGAGTCGGTGGTTATTATAACTTACAATGTTTTGGTGTGTATACCAATGACTATTGAGACATTAATGTGTACAATGTGGCAGGAGCAAAGAAGTGTCAGTTGTCTGTTTAAATAAATTTTGAACATACGTGTAGACAATGTATTGTTTGAAATTTGACGAAATTGAAATTAACACAATGAAAAAATAGAATATTTGTCAATTAGTGTGTTGTTAATATAAAAACAGTTTTAATGTAAGGAGCAGACATAAAACGAAATTACTCGATTTTAGAGTTTATTGGTAGTGAAAGGGGTAGGATTATAGATTGTACCATATAGTAAACAGTTTGAGATAATTTTAGATATATTTAAGGGTGTGAAATATCAGCTGGTGTACGTAACTATTTATTTCATTACGTTAGTTAAATAAGTTAGTTTTCGGAATTTAATTATTTGAATTATTTTTATAAAGAAAGAATATATTTTTCATGTGCCGATTTACATGTTCTAGCTGTTGTTAATATCTTCCATTTACTGTAAGTGTTTAATTTGCATCTTTTAATTGCCAATAGAAAGTGAACTTGAGTTACTATAGATTCTATTATTAAAAGATAGCATATGCTGATACAATCGCGACATAAAATGATTTTTGTATTTCCAAAATAATATCAGATAAGAGTTTGATTTTTTCTGCAGTGGAAATGCTAGCTTGATAGACTATAGAAACTGTAAGGCATCTGTTCCGCAAAGAAAATTCCTGTGGGTTACGACAATTGCAAATATTACAATTATTATCTTTATTTTTAATAGGGTTGTTTTGATTCCTAATTTTGTTATATTTTTTTGGATTTTATTATGTTTTTTATTCAATTTTTATTGTTTTTATTATCATTTTATTGTTGTTTTTATCATTTCAAGATTATCAGGACGATTTGTTATTTTCATATGCTTACAACAATGGATTCGCAGAATTATATATATATATATATGTGTTTGTATTCAGAAATTATAACATTAATAGGTTATAATATCACAACAAAAGTAGCTATGTTGTTCCGACACTACTTGTGTATTATCGAGTGGTGAGATTTATTTCAAGTTGAAGGATTTTAAAAGGTTAAAAACAAGCCAAATCCCTTAAGCAGGGAGGCATTGTTGCAGAGACAGTATTTAATTTTACAATTACTATTGCTCTTTAAAAGAAAAAGAAATAGGAAATCCGTACAAAGGCCCAAACTTGTAACTCTCTCCCTGCACCTTGCTACCCCTGTCTTAACGAAAGATTAGAAATTAAATGGAATCATAGGTTGCTGAAATAACTGATTTGCAAATTAATATATATATATATATATATATATAGACACACACACACACACAGATATATATATATATAGAGAGAGAGAGAAAGAGAGAGAGAGTCATGCAAAGACAGTTCTGTTTCGTTGTATCACAGCTCATCGTTCCATTTAAATATCCGATTGCTTCTAGCCAGGATTGAAACCCGACCTAACTGACATCAGTCGGCGATTATACCTCTAAGCTCTGGGCGCTCGGTGGAGGAAGTCGGATTTTAGCCTGTTTTATACACAATGTGAATACACGCTAGTAGCCGAGAGTGATCAAATTCATTAATGAATGAAAGATGCATAAATGCGTGAATAGCTTCCGATAAAGTTTACCATTTCTCCATAGTGCTCAATCGTCGGGCGAGAGCGTACCACGTTTTGGTCATGAGTAAATTAGACCAGTATACAGTTGTATTAAAAAGTGCTCAGTATATCTATCTATCTATCTATTGATTGCTTAATTACTTAATTTTTGGTCATAATAAAATGCACATTTGTAGTAAAAAGTGTTCAATACTATTATATTGTAGAACTTTTGAATATTTTCCATTTCTAGGTTTCTACCATGTGTGGTGTTTTCAGGGATTTTCAATAACTGATTTTACCGTTTACCGTTTTTTAGAAACGCTCACTCGAAATCAAAATATGGAAAAGTCCCAGACATAACGTGGAGTATAGTAAAAACTGCCAAGCCTTATAACGGTGGCAAAATATGTAGACTTTGCCAGAATGAAAAGTGAGAGATTATGCTATTCCCAAACAAAAATGAACTATTGAATGAAAGAGATTATGACTAAGTGTAACCATACTAAAAATACCTATTAAATTTATACAACCATGGATGAAAAAGTTATAAATTCCTTTATTTTTAAAAATTGCGCATTCAAAAATTCCCTTCTACGTTAGCGTTAAAAAAACACAGTTAAATGAGTGTTCACAAAAAGAAACGGTAAACAGAGAAATCAGTTATAGCAAATCGACTGAAGACATACTCATGGTAGAAACCTAGGTTGCGTAAAAACTCGTTTACAAATGGAATATATATATATATATATATATATATATATATATATATATATATATATATTCTTCACAGGTAGCACAACGCAATCTGTTACTCAATTTAAAATGTATTAAATATATCGGATTATCGCATTGGTTAGTGTTGTGGCGGACCTACCCATTAACATTGTAATGGACTAACTCAACCTGCATAAATACCATGTGACTAGTAGTCACCGGAGACTACCTGTCTTGTATGAGTCAAACACCCGTAGAGTGACTTACTGAACAGAAGCTTTAATATCCAACACTGTTTGGTCGTCAGATAGTCGAACACGGTGTCATATTGTCCCTTTACCCGTTATTTTGTTAATACAATTGTTTACACTAATCCTGTTTTCCTGTTTTTATCTGTAACCCCTTAAACAGGGTTACAACTGTGCTCGGTGTAATATAACAGAGCTATCAAGTATATATTATTAAATATACATTTTTTTTTTAATCATCTCATCCCAAGCAAGGCATTCCACTGCCACTATTGCGCATGGGGCTACATAGGGGAAGGTAAGGAGAAGGAGTGGTTAGACATAGGGAATGTCAGGAGGAAGGTGATAGATGAGTAAGGATACCGAGGATGAGGGTTGGGCAGATGGGAAGAGTGTTTGATAGAATGGGAGCAGGTTAGTGTGTTAGGAGGTGTCTATTGACCTTACATTTAAACTCCTGGAGATTGTATCCGTCGAGGAAGCAATCGTGTGGAAGAGAATTCCACAGTCGGGAAGTGCGAGGAAAGAAACTGTTGGAGTAGAAGTTGCGGTTGCATATTATACATATTATCCTACATCTTTTTCACGATTTGGAATTTCATACATTATGCAATCACCTGGTGATTATTATGAAGATCATAATATGAACTTGATGATGATTATGAATTTCATAATAAAACCTGTTTATATATATATATATATATATATATATATATATATATATTGAAGTCAACACACGAAGATGGAAGGAACGGCCTTAAGATTTCGTTTCAGTGTCCACTGGTAAATATGTTGTTACGTAAATATGCTCACATTGTTTCCTAGGAAATGACCAAGATTTTATCTGAAATTTAGTTAATATCTTTCAAAATATAGATGGTATTTTTGAATATTTTTTAGGAAAATATTTGTGATAACAAGAGTAATGATTACGAAACTAATGCGGCATAATATTATCTAATTATTGTGATTTTACGTATATTGAAATATCACACTGTGACACTATATTATAAAATTGACGCAATAGAAACAGGAATCAATTGAACGTGGAATATCTCTGTTTACCTAATATTCTGGTCTGCTGTTTTTATCCCTTCCATGCGGTTGTTATGGAGTCTGAAAATTGCTATGCAAATGTTGTTAAACATTTATGAACGACTCTGACTTCCCAGGTCAGTATTGGTCAGCACATATGAATTGAGGTCAAAATGCTGTTTCTCACCTAACTGCAAATGTGTCTCCTCTGTAAGAAGCAGGCACATTAGCAGCATAAATAACTGTATAAAATGAGGAAAACTTATAGGAAACTTGTATGAACATATTTTCTTAATAAAGTCTTCTTCTTACACAACTATATTAAACGAAGAAACTTAATATTAATCTTGTAGAAATATATTTTATTAAAATGCCAAGAGGAGTTTTTTGGGGCAATGTTTGGCAGTGCAAAAAAAATTAGGACCTCATGTTAATAGTCAGCCAGTTAGTGTTATACGTGATACACGCTTAGGCGATCATGTCTCGAAAGAGACATGACTGACTAGGCGATTATGGCCTTCCATATTTCCCTATCCCTGGTTACTCTGAGCAAGCCTTCTCCTGTTACACCATGCAAGCCTCGTTCCGTCATCCATCCTTCAAATATGTTATCCGTCGTTTTCCCCTGTCTCTTTTTCGCTCTATCGGGCCTGTTAGTATCAGGTTCTCCAAGCCCTCCTTCCTCATTGCATGTCCCAGAAACTTCAGCTGTCTATTCCTGATGCTCAGTATTAATTTCCTTTCTGTTTCCATCCTTTCTAAGACCTCATCATTGCTCATATGCTCAAACCATGATATTCGCAGCATCTTTCTGTAGAAACAGATTTCAGTTGATTCAAGTTTTTCCTTCATCTTTGATGATATTGTCCAACATTCACTGCCATATTGGAGGACGGATAGCACGTAGCAATCCGGTACTCACTTTTTTGTTTCTATCGAAATTGTCCTGTTTCTTAATACTTTACTCAACTTCTGGAATGCTATTTCGCCATGCCAATTCGCCTTCGGATCTCTGTGTCGCACTTTCTGTTTTCTGTTATAACACTTACCAGGTATTTGAATTTTTGAACCTGCTTGATTCTAGTATCCCGACCTGTATTTGGCATATTGGGCTGACCTTTTTACTGATGACCATGCATTCGGTTTTCTTGCAGTTTATTTGTCGTCCTTTCTTGTCATTCTTTTCAGCTACTTTCTGTAGGAGGTCTTGTAGTTTCCTTTCTGTGTCTGTTATCAGCACTTTAGCATCTGCGTATCTTAGGTTGTTTAAATTGTGGCCTCCGATTACAAACCCAGGTATAACTTCTAGGGTCCTCAAAATATTCTCACTGTACAAGTTGAACAGATCCGGTGAGAAGACACATCCTTGTCTTACGCCTTTTTCTATCTTTGTATATCTGCTGAATTCATTACCTGTCCAAATGCAGACAGTTTGCTGCCAGTAAACCTTCTTGATTACTCTTAAGTCTTTCCCAAGTATGTCCAGGCTGCCGAGCATCTCCATCAATTCTTTGTGTCGTATTTTGTCAAACGCAAAGGAAATTGATGCTGAGCATCAGGAAGAGACAACTGAAGTTCCTGGGACATGCAATGAGGAAAGATAGCCTAGAGAACCTGATACTGACTGGTCAGATAGAAGGAAGAAGAGACAGAGGAAGACAGCGGATAACATATTTGCAGGGTCTGATCAGGTGGGTGATGGAACGGGGGTTCCCAGGAGCAACAGGAGCAAATATACTAAGAGCCACAAGGGATAGGGAAACGTGGAGAACCATGATCATCTACGTCCTGAAGGGACAGGGCACATAGAAGAAGATAAGTCCTTTATTTGTATTGCCCTTTCAGAGAGCATCCTAATCATAAATATTGCGTTCCTTACCTGAGTTAATTTGCATTGATTCCGCACTATTATACATGAAAGGAACGAAAATGATTAGGTAAATCAATTTTTATTGTAAAAACGGTCTTAATTGGAAATAATTCCCTCTTCGTAATTATAGAAATCTGTGTTATATTTTTAAAAATGCAAAATTTCTAAAGATTTATTTAGTACAAAAATAGTATTTAATTCTAGTCTTATATTGGTATATTTACGTTTATATTTATGCGAATTTTTAATATTGCAAAAAATATAACTATAGTTTTAATTGTTTTAAAAAATGTAAATGGTGATGAAGGGGTCAAAAAGTGCAGTGCGACGCTCGCCAGCAGGCCAGCTGTTTTTCTTTCTTTCTTTCTTTCTTTCTTTCTTTCTTTCCTTATTTCTTTCGTTCTTTGGTCTCCACAAGGAAATGGGTTTCATGTTTCCTTTTCTCGGCCCCTTACACAGGCCAGTTGTGAAACAGACACCAACTAAGCCGCTCCTACTTCCTCTTTGCCAGTCTGACGGTCAATCCGCACGTCCAACTCTAACACACGCAGCTCGCCAAGAAAACTACTTCTAGCGCTGCTGGCACCCTGCTTCTTATGCCATTCCAAGGCGTCCAAAATTTGCATGGTTGCAAATATCGTCTCGTTTTAGACGAGATAGGCAAGCATAAATTGTTTTCAATAGCGGCTATAATTCTTTTCTGCTATTATTTTGCAAGCAAGACACATTCGCGCTCGTTTCAAATTCAGAGGTAAGTCATGTCTTTCGTCACAATTTTATGAAATCATCTTCCAGAAACATTTTGCACCAACGTCTAAAATACGCCTATAGAGAGAAAATATGATGAAATAAAATATTATGATTAGAGATTAGCAATGAACATAATATTATAAATATTTTGTCTCAATGACCAATCTTCCTTATTTATGTTCTCTGCTCATATGAACTGAAAACAGGTTTAAGCCTGTAGATATAGTTTTGAATTTGCTATTATCAAATTTTGCAAAATATTCGTCCCTTGTGCAGTGAAATTTTCAAGGGCCTGCGAAATTAGCCTGTAATGCTTTTCCCGCAGCGTCTTTCAGACTTATGATAATAAGTTCTGCAAGTGTATTTTTCTTATAGTGTTTGAGTCCATTTAAAAGTAACTTAATTATTTTAACTTTTCTTTAAGTGGCAAATACAGTTTTCTCGAGATTTATTGGTAGATATACATACATTGTCTTGGTTATTTTGTGTCTCTGTTTAAGGGTTGCCAACATTCTCTCAGCACATAGATGGTATGCAATCAATTCATGTTTCATTCCGTTATTCCTATAACAGTAATTGTAAATATATAATATTCACTGTTTTAATGTAAAAAGAAAATATAATGGAAGGATTTATTAAATGATCTAGGAAAAACTGGCTAAGTGTTTCATATGGGACACCATGCATAGTGATTGACGTAGGCTACCTAGAAAACTAATCAATAAGTAATTTTAAAATTACAGTAATAATAATAAAAAAATGTGCGCATCAGTGTTCTGAAAGCTTTTATTGGTGTTTTGGTAAACAATAAAAAAACACTCAAAAAATCGACGGTCTATCTGATAAAAGAATAACTTTTAGGCAAAATTAGACTTTATTCATTAACATAGTCTCCTTCATTGATTCCAACGCTTGTTTAACATTCCGATGCCTCTTTTGTAGAACGAATTGTCTTTGGACTCAAAATACGCCTCACTTTCCAATATTACTTCTTTATTGGAGCCAAATCTATTTCCCTGGAGTATTATTTTGAAGTCTGCAAACAGCCAGTAGTTACTGCCAGATAGACCTAGAGAATAACGTAAATGCGAAAGCAATTAGACGTGCAATTCATGTAGTTTTGCCATCGTCGTGATCAACTTATGACACGGTGCGTTGTCATGGTGAAAGGTCGCTTTTTTTCATTTTCATTTGTAGTTGTTTTTTGGCGATTTCTTTCGTCAAACGCTCTCACCTGCTGCTGTCCACTCAGTTGATTGCCGATTTGATTCCAGAGTGAAGAGGTAGATCGATGATTTATCCATTGTCATATAATTACGCAAAAACTCTATCTTGTTTCGTTGAAACAGTTGCAAACAACACTTTGAATTGTTCACGGGCTGTTGTTTTTGATCGACTGTGAGCAAATGCGGCGCACACTTTAAATACAGCTTTTTAATTGTCAAATGTTTCTTCCAAAATGGTGAATACACTGCACTTCTGATATGTTCATCTCCTCTTCTATCTCACGCAACTTCAATGTACGATCGGCCAAAACAAGTTTGTTGATTATTTTTGTGTTTTACGATATAATTTTTTTTTTTTTATAAGCGTTTCACCCCGAGCAAGGCATGTCACTGCCACTACTGTGCAGGGGGCTACGTAGAGTGGAGAAAGGCTGATTAAATATAGGAAATAACAGAGGGTGGGTGATAGGCGGGTGAGGATACCGAGAATGAGGGTTGGGTAGATGAGAGTGTTGTGAGAATAGTTGGGAGTTAGTGTGATAGGAGGTGTCTATTGACCCTACATTTAAACACCTGGAGATTGTAACTGTCGGGAAAGCAGACTTGTGGAAGGGAGTTCCACAGGCGGGAAGCGCGAGAAAAGAAGCCGTTGGAGTAGAATTTACGGTTACATCTTATTTGTTTAACTGTAAAAGGGTGGGACCTAGTTGCCAATCTAGTATCTCGTGCAAATTCGTGTTTAGGCGGCACCAGTGATCTAAGCTCATCGGAGCAGAAGCCATGAAAGTACTTGTAGAAGAGGCACAGGGAAGCTACATCACGCCGGTGTGAGAGCGGCTGCAGCCGGTCTGCCAAGTCAGTATCAACCACGTTACAGATCCTCCTTTGTATTTTGTCAAGAAGCCCAAGGAGAGCAGCAGGGGCACCCGACCAGATATGGCAGCAATATTCAATACACGGGCGGATGGTAGATTTGTATATGTGCAGAATAGTTTCAGGTGGGAAAAAATTTCCGGGCCCTGCACAGGGAGCCCACTTTCATAGCAGCAGATTTGGCAATGGATTCAATATAGTCATTCCATTTGAGGTCCGCCGAGAGTGTAAGGCCAAGGAGGCGTAGTATTTTACTCTCTGGGAGGCTAGCCTGTCCCATGCTAATGGGAGGTAGATGCGATTGTCTATTGTGGTTAGTTGTTGATTTTGTGCGACCTGAGCGTTCATCATTATTTCTGTCTGTACAACCGTGTTTAAAGCCAGCATACAACTTCTGAACCGTTGTTTCCGACAGAGCAGAGTCTAAATAACACTTTTGAAAATTGCAACATTAGCTTCACTAAAATAACTGTAATTTGTAAACTAATAATCTGATTGAGCCTCAATTTTTGTCACGGGCTACTTGAAGTTAAGTATTTCATAAGAATCATATGGATTTTATTTATTAATGGCGCCATCTATATGTCAATCCCGAGACTTTTTGAATGATTGGTTAACTTGGTGATTTTATGAATAAAACCTACGTATATTTTGCATTGTAAGAAAACATCTCACGAGATTAAATCAACAGTTTGAACAACAAAGTAAGCAACAAAGTTATAATAAACATCTGCCTCTAAGTGAACTCAGTCAGTCAGTGCCATACGTGATACACGCTTGGGAGATCATGTCTCGAAAGAGACATGACTGACTGGGCAGAAGATTATCCCGCAGTAGGTTGCCATTACTTTCTGCTGTAGACTGGTTGCCGACCAAGGCTATAGAAGCCAATCTGTCCTGTTATTTAACCCATAACTGGAAAGAAGAGACGGATTAATACCTTTCCCAAGGGTATTTGCGCGTAAGTGAATACAATGGATTCAGCTGGAATTCGAACTCGGCTCCCCGGCTTCTCGTTCCGAGCCGATATCCACTGTACAACAACGCACAGTTAGACCATTAGTATTGCTATTACTAATATTTTTACTAATATTTTTGTTGACATAACTCTTTTCGTATCTTTTAGTCTTGTTTAATTTACAATCGCTAGTCTATTGCATTTACTCGAGAAATATTTGAAATCTTGGGTTAATTATACGAAATATGTCAGTAATCTATTGTCCACCGAAAAATAATTCGGGATCAAAGCTTACCGAAAAACTGCAAACAGAATATTGAGTTTTAAATTTAAACGATTGTATTTATCGAAAACAGATGGCTTAAGGCAGCTAAAAATTATAATTACTAAACTCAGAAGTTTATTAGTTAATAAATGTCTTTCCCAATTGTTAATCATTTTCTAGTGTGATATTTTAGACTTCATAAAAGAGAATAAAAATAGTTGTGTGATATTTCAAAGCATGTACTAAATAAAAAAAATAAGATGTGAGATATCCCTAAATATTGGCTGCGGAAGAAAGCTTATAAAAGAAATATAAGTTACATTTTAGAGGTTTGAACATTTTCTTCCTCAGTATTCAGTGTGAGCTAACATCGCTGATTGGTTAATAAATACGAATATAGAAATTCAAATCTGGAGCCGACTTTGTTCACTAAGGTGAATCAGTTTCCGTGTGAGGTATGGTGGTTGCACAGAATAAATATTTTTAGTGATTATTTTAGTCTATTGATTTTTTGTAGAAATCTTAACTGGGCTTTACACAGAAACACACACGCGCGCGCAAACACACGCATATATATAATATACCAATATCTGACAAAATTATTGTTGTGGATCCGGGTCAGGAACCACACAAAATAATGAAGAACAAAACAGATATTAGAGATAGAAAAATAGGTTATATTTAACGTAAATATAAAAACTGGAACGCAGGTTAGTAATCCAGGGATACGATTAGGAAGGAATCTATGTTTTTTTTTCTTTTTTTCTTTTTTTTAATCATATCACCCCAAGCAAGACGATAACGCCACTGATGCGCAGGGGGCTACGTAAGAGTAAAAAGATTGGAAAAGAGAAAGCCGGAAACCACATCCTAACCAGGAAACAAGAGATGAGCCTCTTCACTTGTTCAATAGACGTGGGTGGAGTGTGAACTGGGCGATAGTTTAGTATATCTAGTCCAATTGAAAAAAAAAAAGAAAGAAAGAAAAGTGAAAAGATTAGAAAAGAGAAAACCGGAAACAGCATCCTCAACAGGAAACAAGTCTTGAAAAGAAGCCGTATTGAAATAGTATATCCGTGTAATATTATTTTGGCTGAGTGGAGCTCAGAAATACAATGCCAACTGATGCGGTATTTTAACTTCGGTATCATTCGGTGACTTACGGATCAGTCCCGATGTCTCTAACGGATCTCTTTGATTCTGAGGTATCTCACTATGACAGGAATATATGTATATTCAAGTCGAGTCCATTATCATAGAAAAGAAGAAATCCCACAACAATTATTAAATTAAAACCTTTATATACTGAAAGAAAGAAAACATTAAGAACTTAAAAAACCCTCTTATTTCCGTCATTATATTGATAACTCAAAAAGTGTAAACGAAATATATAAGATTGTAAAAAGTGAGCACAATCAAAAAAAACTATTAAATTTACGATTCTAGCAACAAACACTCTGTTCACTACTTGATAAAACGATTTCACGTTTCTAAAGGCAAAAATTGCACCTATTAGCTCCAACATAATCAGAATTTTTTCCAGGAACAAATATAAAAGCAACAATTTATAATTAACATTTCTGAAAGACATGTATTGATCAATCAAATTTCAGTTCAGTAAATCTAACATTTAAATGCTTTGATCAATTTATTTTCTATAAATATAAAAGTGACGCATACACAAACAATGAACATGAAAAAATATGGAATTTTGAAGAAACAGTATAATTGCAAAATAACTCACATTATTCCACGTTGAAAATTTCTGTTGAAGCAAAACAAATACCTAATCATATTAACTTTATGATAGTTTTCTTCCTTGTCATTTATTTAAGCAGTATAGCCTGCCGTTGCTCGGGTGTAATGAAAGCTTTAAAACTAATCCATGGTCCTGGAGCTCAGACTCTTTGGACGTTGGCACGAAAGACTAAAAAGCAATAGTTTTTTCCAGTCAAAGTGAAACCGTAGATTGAAAGAAAAATGAATGGATGTAAGTCAAATTTTGATTTCCGGTATCGATGTCAAACTGAATTTCGAAGGATAAATAATTCCTCTGGGTAAATGGTATCATGGCTGAGACTAAGAAAACCAAAAACCAAAATAAAATGGCTGCAAACCTGATTTTAATCAGACTCGATAGGATATCGGGGTATCGTTTTCCAATATCGAAGTCATCCAAGGATAAACTAACCATGAAATCCATGAACAATTATCGTACCCATCGGGAGAAACAAACTGGAGAAAATGAGCCATATTGATGGCTGAATATCGGCTTTTGATCAGATTCGATAGAATTTCGGGGGTATCGATGTCCGACATCTGGAAAAATGAGTCGTCTGAGAAGATCTACTAATGTTTGAGACAAAAAACTATAATTTTACAAAGTTAGAGCAAATTCTGCAGCAAAAACCACAATAAAATGGCTGAAATCCTGGGGGTATCTATTTCCAATATCGGTGGGGAAAAAATAACTAGCCCATGACCTGACCGGAAGCCTAAAGAAAAAGTGTGAAGTTTGGTGAGAATCGGATAAAAATTGTGCATTTGTATAATGGACATACAGACAGATATTACAGACAGACACACACACACACACAAACATCTTGCCTTTTAAATATATAGATTATATGCAGGTTTTCGGATAAAAAGTAAGTTGAAATCCTGAACGACAAAATTCGAAACTGCATGTAATAATGTATGCATTATGTATGTAGTTAATATATATATATATATATGGCGTGAAAAATTAGTAAGTTTGTAAATGTCATTTTCATGCTATATTCCTTCAGTCAATCATTTAAGTGCCATACGTGATACACGCTTGGACGATCATGTCTCAAAAGTGACATGACTGACTGGACAGAAGATTATCCCGCAGTAGGTTGCCATTGCTTTCTGCGGTAGACTGGTTGCCAGCCAAGGCTATAGAACCCAATCTGTCCTATTATTTAATCCCTAACTGGAGGGAAGAGACGGATTAATTCATTTCCCAAGCGTATTTGTGCGCAAGTGAATGCAAGGAATTCAACTGGAATTCGAACTCGGTTTCCTTCAGTACGCAAGCGATAATAGTAACATTTATCGTTAGGCTTTATTTTTTAGTCTCCTTTCTACCAACAATTTATATAAGATCATTCTACTACCGCTATGTGTCTCCCCACAACTTGTCGCTCTTAATATCCCTTCTAATGTTCTCCCACGCAATCCCCGCTCCAACATCGATCTGCACAAAACCATCAGGTATATATCATGCGTTGTCTTCTCTTGTCTCTCTTCCCATCTATCCGTCCCGTGAGCATCAGATTCTTCAAGCCCTCTTTCCTCATTATATGTCTCAGAAACTTCAGCTGTCTTTTCCTGATGTTAAGTATGAGTTTTCTTTTTGTGACCATTCTCTCCAAAACCTCGTCGTTGCTTGTGTATTCCGTCAACCTTTGATGAGATTTTTCCGCATTTGCTGCTATATTAAGAGAAACCCTTAGCATAACAATTTAGTACTCTCTTTTAGGCTTGTTAACGCGAGATTACTAACGATGGATATATAGTACCCAGCACTAGTGACGCCATTTTAATTACAATTTATTTTCAGTACCTGATTTTCTTACCTAAATAATATGTTTGCTAACCCGAGATTACTAACGATGGGTATATAGTACCCAGTACTAGTGACGCCATTTTAATTACAATTTAATTTATTTTCAGTACCTGATTTTCTTACCTAAATAATGTTTGCTAACCCGAGATTACTAACGATGGGTATATATACCCAGCGCTACTCACGCATTTTAATTACAATTTAATTTATTTTCAGTATTTGATGTTCTTACCTAAATGATGTTTTTCAGTTCCTATTAATGTTAACTCAAAGTACAAAATTTTATGTGCCTGCATGTAAAATATTTCAAATAAAGATTTATATTGAATATTTTTTTGATATTTTCAAAATCAGATATGATATACCCATGGTTAGTAGTGGTGTAACTTTAACTGATAGTTAGTTTTTCCAGGGTTAGGAATACAAAATAGCGACAATTTACCCATCGCGCTTTGTAGCGAGGAAAAAATATTTCAAATAAAGATTTGAAATAAATATATATATATATTTAATATTTTTTTAATATTTTCAAAATCGGGTATGATATACCCTGGTTAGTAGTGGTGTAACTTTAATTGATGGTTAGTGTTCCAGGTTTAATGAATTATCTGCTCTTTTCCTCTTGAATTCAATATCCCGTGAGAGGTAAATTCTTCAAGCCATCGGTCCTCATTATGTGCCCTAGAAATACTAATTATGTTTTACCAATACTGTTTTTAATCAATTATTTTTACAGAGAAAATATTTACTTAGAAATGGATTCACTGATTAATAATAATTAATTATATGGAACATTATATTACGAATATTTTAGTTAAAAGTTAATTGAAGACTTACGTGTATACTCCATTATTACACTACATTAATCACTGTCTCTTTCTTTCTCTCCCATCTTATTCTCCCTCACTTCCCCCCCCCCAAACACACATATATATATATATATATATATATATATATATAAAGATAAATATATCTGTGTGCATGAGTATGTGGCTAATGGAAACTCACATATATTCTGCGTAGATTTAAAGATGTCTTAAAAATGTATTTAAGTTTATTTAACTTCGGCAATCACTCAACTGTAGTACGTCTCTAAACACTTTTAAGCAAACAGAGAAGCCGCTTAAGTGATATCTCCAAGAAATATCGGTAAAAAATTAGCTCAACATTTAAACACAATTCATAGTTTTTTTTTATGCACTCGACATAGGGAAATGCTTTTCCTAGGCATGATAGTCACCTTCAATGAAAAACAAAAATAATTGAGAAAGTAAATGACGATTTATCTTACAATATCAGGGTAATCTATTTCTTATCTATGTACACACTTCCGCATTTATCTTTCTTTCTCGGTAATATTTTCACAAAAGAATAATTCGAATGAGAGTTGCTAGTCGCCTGAGATCTCAGGCGAATACACAGTAATGCCTACTAAAATGTTTACCAATCATAAATCCGGAAAACCATCAATTTCTTTTCAAATGCTTAAATAAAAAAATATTAATAATAGATATTTTTTATTTATAATCTTCAACTACCTTGTATAATATGTTTTGAATTATTTTTCTTTGCATATTTGCATATTTTTCCCTGGAGATAAAAACAGTGAATAAGTTACATCATTGACTATAAATATGATACCGTAGTACAATTATCTCTCTAAAAAAAAAATTAGAAAAAAGTACAATATTATTCATTAAAACATCAATACACATATCTCACTTGAATACTGATTTGTTACAATATTAAACAAGAGATGTTTATCAGTGGCTTGTTTTACTTGTAATTTTTGCTTATGAATATTATTTCTGAATTTTCGCAAAAAGATGCTAAGTAGACATACCCGGGGATTCATTTTCAGGTGTTAATTAATCTCTCATAATTTTCTGTTTGATATGACTTTAATATATTTCTCTGCATTAATAAAGTTTGAAAATAAAAACGGTAGACTTTGGTATAGGATCAAAACCGAAAACATTATAAAAGAGAAAAAAATCAAAACTTAAACAAAATTTATTTAATTTGTAATATTGCATTTTCAAATTAAAAGAATTTTATGCTTCGTAAACATTTCTGAAGACGAGTTAGTCAGTTTAGTGCCATACGTGATACACGCTTGGTCGATCATATCTCGAAAGAGGCATGACTGACTGAGCAGAAGATTATCCCGTAGTAGGTTGCCATTACTTTCTGCGGTAGACTGTGTGCCAGCCAAGGCTATAGAACACAATCTGTCCTATTATTTGGCTCATAGCTAAAAGGGGAAGAGATGTATTATATTATTAAGTGGTAATTAATAGGCGATCAGTTTATTATTTCATAACAATAGAAAATTGTATGCCCAGCAGAAACTCTAATCATGTTTCTAACTAATATATTGTCAGTCAGTTAAGTGCCATATGTGAATCACGCTTGGGCGATCATGTTTCGAAAGAGGCATGACTGACTGAGCAGAAGATTATCCCACAGTAGGTTGCCATCACTTTCTGCGGTAGATTGGTTGACAGCCAATGAACCCAATCTCTTCTGTTATTTCCCAAGGTATTTGCGCGTAAGTGAATGCAATGAATTCAACTGGAATTCGAAATTGGCTCTTCGATTTCTCGGCCCGAGCCAATATCTACTGCACCACAACGCACATCCCACAGACGAGTACTTGTGTATAATACGACCACACTTTTTGCCTTTAATTTTCGTTCAAAATTTTTCGTATCATGTACAAGAAAATACAGTATATCTCTGTTGCTCTTTCCTTTTTTATTTTTTATATTGGAACTAATATCTTCAGCTCTGACGTTATTATCGTTACTTTTCGGTATATTTGCTCCACCAGTGCTAATTGATCAGGATAACATTAAACAAACTTACAACTGAATACTTCATTTAATCTATTTATTCGAGAGTGGTAGAGTGTTTCCTTGCAGACAATTATAAATCTAAGCTGAGAATGAATAATGAAAAAACACATAATTAGTGGTGAGACTATTAAAAAAAAATGGATGATCATGTATGATGGCAAAGCGTGGTCGCAATCCCTTTGTAATAAAATAAAATTCTCTACTGTGGAAAGCATTGAAGAATCAGATATCTGAATGTCAATTATAACACTAGTTTCAGAGATTTAGATATAAATTTTATTCGTGTTACGTAAATAAAACTAATAGTTATATCTATTCTTCGATAAGAAGGAGAGATTATTATTATTTTTTTTTGTAATCATATCGCCCCAAGCAATGAATTTACTGCCACTGTTTTGCACGGGATTACATAGGATGAAAATTCTGAGAAAGAGTGACTGGTTATAAGGGGGTGTCAGGAAGTGGGTAAGAGAAGGATGAGAATACTGATGGGAGTAGATTGGATGGAGAAGGGAGCATGAGAGAGGGGCTGCGGGTTAATGAGATAGGAGATAACTATTGATTTTACATTTAAATTCTTGGAGATTGTAGCTGTTGTGAAAGCAATTAAATGGAAGGGAATTTCACAGGCGGGAAGTGCGAGAAAAAAATCTCTGGAGTAGAATTTGCGTTTACAATTTATTGTTTTCACAGTAAAAGGGTGAGACCTAGTTGCTAATCTTGTGGCTCAAGTAAATTCATGTATAGGGGGCACCAGTGAGTTAAATTTATCAGAGCAGAAGCCGTGAAAGTATTTGGAGAAGAGACACAGGGAAGCCACATTGCGCCGGTGAGAAAGTGACTGTATCTGAGTTGCATAGTCGGGATCTATCACATTACAGATTCTCCGTTGGATTTTGTCAAGGACACCTAGGTGGATAACAGGTGCACCCGACCAGAAATGGCAGTAGTATTCAAAGCACTACTACTAAAAACTTGCCACATTATGACTAGTCAAAAGAATTAGAATATCCATTCTTAGATAAATTCAGGATAAGTAAAAGCTGATAGTTACCAAAACATTTCTTCTTTTATGTGCCATGTCCTTTCAGAACGTAGGCGATCATGGCTTTCCACATCTCTGGTGACTCTTAGCACGCTTTCTCCTGTTGCACAATGCAACCCTCGTTCTGTCATCTACCTGATCAGGTCCTTCAAATATATTATCTGCTGCTTTCCTCTGTCTCTTTTTCCCTCTATCTGGCCTGTTAGTAACAGGTTCTTCAAGCCCTCCTTCCTCATTGCATGTCCCAGGAACTTTAGCTGTCTCTTCCCTATGCTCAGTATTAATGTTCTTTTCGTCTCCATCCTTTCCAAAACCTCGTCATTGCTCACATGCTCGGTCCATGATATCCACAGCATCCTTCTGTAGAACCACATTTCAGCTGCTTCAATTTTTTCCTTTATCTTTGAAGATATTGTCCACCATTCACTGCCATACAACCAGCCATAAAATGATATACCCATATCATTTATAAGTATGACCAATCACAACGTTGTTATATTGTTCAGTCAGATGACCGAGTGTGGACGTAATGTCGTTCTACTTCTAAACGCTGAATCAATTCTTTCCATCAGTCAAGGTTGTGTGTCAAGGTCTGAGTGTTTCCGAATGATGACCCGGTCCGTTTTCCGTCTATTTATTCTTTGGTTTGCCTCTTCTTTTTTAGCCTAAGGTGGAACATTGTTGGATGGCAGTATAAAGTTTGTTGGCCCGCATGAGATATCTAAACTTATTTATAAATGGAACTTTGTGTGTGTGTGTGTGTGTGTGTGTGTGTGTGTGTGTGTGTGTGTCCGTTACCTATAGACTCCGACATGACTGAACCGATTTTCTTGAAAATTTACACAGTTGTACTATAAGCGTCTGCGAGTGTTCTTAGCTAGGTTTTGTCTCTAGTTACCCTCAATAAATATCGAAAATCGATAATCGAAAAAATCGGGTTATAGAAGGAATGGTCCGAGTTTAATCAAATTTGATACACTCATAAACAAAGACATAAGAAATGATATTCAGAAGTTTCAAGGTTGCAGTTCTTACAATAGTGCAGAAAATCGATAATATATATATATATATATATATATATATATATATATATATATATAAGGCAAGATGTTTTTGTGTGCGTCTGTTTATCTGCCTGTATATCTGTATTTTTTCAGCACTTTTATTTTAGTTTTTGCTTCGGGTTTGGCTCTAAGTAGGTATAATTGTAGTTCTTAGTCTCAGCAATGCTTTCTTCTCTCGCACTTCCCGCCTGTGGAACTCGCTCCTATATTCTTGCTTTCCCGACGGCTACAACCTTCAGAAATTTAAATGCAATGTCAATACTCATCTATTAACCACTGGACTCTAGCTCTCTCTCCACCCCCATATATCCTTCCGTTTCTCTCCACCTATGTATCTGTCATTGCACCTGCATTCTCAGCTTTCTATTGCTCCTTTCTAACAAGTTTGTACTCCTCACTCTTTTCTAATTAATCTTTTTACAGTTATGTAGCCCCCCGCTCATCAGTGGCGTTTCTGCCTTGCTCGGGGTGAAATGATTTAAAAAAATTACTCAGAGGACTTATTTAGCCTTCAAAATTCAGTCGAAGACGAAAAAAATGTATTTGATATCGATACCAGGTAATCAAAATTTGACTTGCATCCATTCATTTTTCTTTCAGTCTACGGTTTCCCTTTAACTGGAAACAATTATTGCTTTTTAGTCTTTCGTGCCAACGTCCAAAAAGTCTGAGTTCCTGGACCATGGATTAGTTTTAAAACTTTCATTACACCCGAACAACGCCGAGCTATACTGCTAGTCTGTATTATTTTAAATTAACGGTGGTTTTCAAACCTGCATTATTTTCGTTGATCTTTCCTGGGTCATTTGGTGATGCAGTCTGTATAGGGAATGACCGGTAGCGTTCTGTAGCATCTCACTTCTAAGCTTTGGTTCTTTGACTTAATTTTGCTGTTGATAATAATCTATGCACCGACAACGCAAAGAGGAGGAAATAGTACTTTTCTACACAATACATGACAATTCGAAGACTCAGTGTAAAATTCAAGAAATCGGAATCATCAAAGGTGACTTGAATGCCAAGGTAGGTAAAGGGAGGGAAAAAGTGACTGTTGGCAACTTTGGGCTAGGAAATCGCAATTACCGATGAGAAAAATTGGTCCAATGATGTCCAACAAATGACCAGATAATAACCAACACCTGGTTTATGGCCATGAAGAATCCCTGAAGACTACTTGAAAACCCAAATCGATTATATAACCTTAAACAAGAGATTCGGAAATTCAATTGTTCAATGCAAAAAATATCAAAAGCCGACTGTGGAAGCGATCACCTCCCAGCCATTTGCAAACTAAGGATGAAACTTCGGAGAATGACAAAACCTAGAGCTGAAAAACCCAGACTTCAATTCAACATGCTTGTGAATATCTTCAACCTGCAGGAAAATACAATGACTGTGTGGAAAAAATATATACGAGGAAGAAACTACGAATGGAAACTCGAAATGGGAAACAGTAAAGGAACGTCTAGTGACGTCAGCAAACAACACTGACTCAAAGGAAATTAGACATAGAAGGTAAAACGAGTGGATCACATATGGCACATAACTGAGTCGATTTTGAACAGTAGACAAAAAACAAAGCGATAATATGGAACGGAATACAGAAAACTATACATGAAAATAAGAAGCAAATGCAGACAGGCTAAAGAGAAATGGCTCAACGACAAATGTGCAGAAATAAAGAAATTGATCACGGCTAAAAGAAATGCATAACAAAATAAGGAAACTAACAGATCAAAAAACACGCTCTACAATAGAAAATTTAAGGTTGAAACGCTCGTATTATAAAAAGAGAAAATACACCAGTGATTGGTAGAAGATATATGTGTGGGATCTCCCCTTTGTATATGATAATGGACTCGACTGAGTATATATATACTCCTGCCATAGGAAGAACAGCGGTTGAGAGTAATCGCAAAGATCCGTGCGAGTTATCGGAGAGTACCGGAACAGATACGAAAGTTTCCGAGAAATACCGAAGTTACCCAGAAACTACCTCGTCAGAAGTTAGACTAGCTCTGAGCTCCACTGGGCTAAAATAATCTACACGGATATACTACTTCCAACGACTTTACTTCAAAACTTGTATATATTTATTTCTTACTAATAGTATTCCTGCATTGACTAACCTGCGTTCAAGTTTGTATATTACGTTCAATATAACCTACCTTTCTATCTCCATATCTGTTGTGTTGTTCATTATTTTGTGCGGTTCCTCATCCGGAATCCATAACAGTATAAAAGATCTCTTCCACGTCGAGACAGAGCAGTTGACAATACACTGAGATAAGAAGCCAGGTAAAAATAACAAGAATTAAAATACGAATAAGAATAACAAGAATTTGAATAAGAATAAGAATAATAGAATAGAATAAACAAGAATTAGAATAAGAAGCCAGGTGCGAACAAACACGAACTCCACCGAACAATCAGCTTAATGAATCACAAAACAAAACTCATCATCTGAATTCTGATGAATAGAGCGCGAAGCAGAATCGTGCCAGAGATAAGACAAGATCATTTCGGTTTCGTTAAAGACACTATAAGAAAGAACGCGATATTTGTGCTTAGAATGCTATCAGAAAAAGCAGTACAAATGAAGAAGGATATGTACCTGTGTTATATAGACTAAGCAAAGGCATTCTACAGAGTACACCACAGAAGCTTGAAAGAAATGCTCAGCAACCTTGACATAGTCGGGAAAGACTAAAGATTAATCAAGAACTTCTACTGGCAGCAAACCGACTGCATACGGACAGGCAACGAATTCAGAAGATATACAAAGATATAAACGGATGTATGACTATGCTGTGTCTTTTCACCGGATCTATTAAAATTGTACAGCGAGACTATTCTGAGGGCCCAAGTAGCCATGCCAGGATTAATCATCGCTGCCCATAATCTGAACAATATAAGATACCCAGATGATTCAGTGCTGATAGCAGACACAGAAAGAAAAGACAATTTCTCTATGTGATGACTGTTCTTCAATAGAGCCGTGAATGCTGGACAATATCATCAAAGCTGAAAGAGAAAATTGAAGCAACTGTGTGGTTCAAGTGTAGTTCTACAAAAAGATGCTTTGGATACCATGGACCGAGAATGTCAAGAAAAGTTATGTTTTAGAGATGATGGAAATGAAAAGGAAACTAATACTTAACATCAGGAAAAGACAGCAAAAATTGGTAGGACATCTAATAAGGAAAGAGGGCTTGAAGAATCTGATACTCACAGGTCAGATAAAGGGAAAGAGAGACATGGGAAAACAGCGGGGAACCTAATTGATAGGATTAAGCACGTGGATAGCAAAGTGGGATATGGGTGGGGTTACAAGAGGAAGCGTACTAAGAGTTGTTTTTTTTAATCGTGTCACCCCAAGCAAGGCATTCCACTGCCACTATAGCGCAAGGGGTTACATAGAGCAATTGGGTATAGGAAATGTCAGGAGGGTGATAGACGACTTAGGATGTACATAGGGAGAGAGTTGGAGAGAGTGGTTGTGAGTTAGTGTGTTACGAGGTGTCTATTGACCTTACGTTTAAACTCCTGGAGGTTGTAGCCGTCGGGGAAGCAAGCATACGGTAGGGAATTCCACAGGCGGGAAGTGCGAGGAAAGAAGCTGTTGGAGTAGAAATTGCGGTTACATTTCATCGGTTTCACTGTAAAAGGGTGGGACCTAGTTGCCAATCTAGTATCTCGTGCAAATTCACATCTAGGGGGCACCAGTGATTTAAGTTCATCAGAGCAGAAGCCATGAAAGTATTTATAGAAGAGGCACAGGGAAGCCACGTCACGCCGGTGAGAGAGATACTGCAGGCGGTCAGCCAAGTCGGTATCAATCACATTACATATTCTTCGCTGTAGTTACTAAAAATAAGGAGATGTGAAAGGCCACGATCGCTTACGTCCTGAAACGACACGGCACAGAGAATAATAATGGAATTGTTTTCGAAGCCCTCTTTACCTTTTTCGTTAGTTCAGGGCGTTTTCGGATCTCAGTGCTCTCATTTCAACCATTTGTTAAAATACTTCCCAGAAGAAAAACTGCCAATCTGTGGTGGACTCAGTAAGTAATGTCTCTTAAATTTTGATGCTTCCAAAACAAAGCTTCTATCAATTAACAAACATAAACAATCGCTTCTACCTACAATTAGGATGAATAAGGCTAGTCTCCCTGAAAGCAAAACACCGCGCCTCCATGGACTCAAGTGGAATGACTACATCAAATCCATAGCTAAACCGGTACACTGTGTAGAGCCAGGAAGTTTTTCCTGTCTGAATCCAGCCTGCACATACATAAATCTACCATCCTCCCGTATATTGAATACTCCTGCCACATCTGGTCGGATGCCTCTAATATTCACCTCGGGATTCATGACGGAGAATCTGCAGTGTGATTGATTCCGATTTAGGAGCTCAGTTGCAGTCACTTTCTCACCGGGGTAATATGGCTTCCCTATGTCTCTTCTACAAATAGTTTCACGGTTTCAACTCCGACGAGCTTAGCTCACTGGTGCCCCCTCTGCATGAATATCCTTGAGCTAGTAAATTAGCAACTAGGTCCCACCCTTTTACAGTGATGCGATTAAAATGCAACCGCAACTTCTACCCTACAGCTTCTTTACATGCCCTTCCTGCCTGTGGAATTCCTTTCCGTATACTTACTTCCATGACAGCTACAATCTCCAAGAATCCAAATGTAAAGTTAACTGCCATCTCCTGTCTCTCTGATTCGCGTCCTTTTCCTCATATTCTTTTCTCTGTCTACTCTACGCTCCTCACACCAGTATCCTCATCCTTCTCTTACCCACTTCCTGACACCAACTATAACCTGTTCCTCTTTCTCATCATTTTCAGTAAAACTGCCTTGCTTGGGGTGAAATTATTAAAAAGAAATATATCTAAACTTCATCATATTTTGATGCAAGTTTTAAGCTAATGTTGGGCAAGAATATGTAGATGTATAACTTTCCCGAATGTATTTGTGTCCTGAATATATAGCGAACCCAGGGTGAATTGGAATTTGCGTCAACAGCTAATAATTCCAAGCAATTATTCATTATACTAGAGACGAATACAATCTTACTACTTTTAGAATTCCCAAACGATCCTTCATCATGGCACTGACTTTGCATAATTTCGGCGATCATGCAGAAACCGGTGTTTCACAAGTATATGGTCGTAAGCTAACTTATATGAGTCGTAACTTTGGAAAAAGCCTCGAGTCAGGCTTTTAAAAGTTTAATTACAGTTTTAAAAAGATTATAGATATGGTCAATACATATAGAACGAACATCCGTTTTAATAAAATTTGTTAACATATGAATATATATATATATATATATATATATATGTATAGGTATAGTTGTCAGTCCGTAAATTGTGAGGATAATTCAACAAGATTTCCTTAATATAAATTATTAATAGGTAAATCCATATAGAGACCTCGATGGGTATTAACCAGAGCGATATGAAGTTTATTTCTGTCCATCCTACTTCCCCTCACAAATATTGTCATTTACTTATTTATCTGTAATTTTATGTTTATTATTATTATTTTTATTATGTTCCCTCTTCATTTTAGAAAAAGCTAATTCCGGCAAAAGTTTTATGCCAGATGGAGGAACATTGTAAAAGGGTCTGATGAGATGAGTTGTCTAAACTCATTGAAATGAACTATAGTTTATAACTAATATGATGTGTTGAGTTTTTCTTTATAATATATATATATATATATATATATATATAATATTAACTATAGCAACAACAATACCAATAGTAAGAGAACTAACTCTACAGAAACTAGTATTAATCAAGCTATAATTTAAATCGTCTTGTACAACCCACCAAGAACGAACTGGGAGGGAAAAGAAGGGAAGTAAAAAAAAAGAAACAAACGAAGTACATGAACAAAAAATCAAGCACTCGTAAGAAAGAAAAAAAAAACCCAAGAAAAAAAAAAACCTAACACTAGAGCGCTCAATACGAAAGTAGAAAAAACAAAGACAGAAAATCGAAGCAAGAGCCAAAAACCGACCACGGTTTCACCTAACGGCTCGTCAGGGAAATTGGCCATTAGGCAAAACCGTGGTCGGTTGTTGGCTCTTGCTTAGATTTTTTGTCTATATATATATATATATATATATGTGTGTGTGTGTGTGTGTGTGTGTGTGTGTGTGTATATATATATATATATATCATTTCTTTCCATCTATCAATCACACTCTCTTACTATGTGTGTGTATGAGTGTGTGTGCGTATATATATCGAAAGATACTTATAAAATATTTGCTTTAACAGAATATACTGATTATCCATCGTCAGCAGAAGAAAAATATATTTCATAAGAAAAGACTCTGCACTAGCGAGATTAGAACAAAGCAAGACATACACATTTATATAAATATATATACAGACAGATTTTGGTATATCAGTGGGTTTGTGTTTATATATATATATATATATATATGCACATATATACATATATTCGTATATATATTCATATATAATATATGCATAATCTTATATTCATATATATATATAAACTTATACATATATTCGTATATATATTCATATATATATATATATATATATATATATATATATATCCATATAACTGCCATTTTTGTCAATGTTTTCATCATGTGGATAGATACAAGTGATTTGGATGAAACGTTTAGGTTGAAAATTATGATTGGTAATTTTTCCTCAAAGTCGATTCGACGTTAGAGGGAAATATTTCGTGAAGTTGTTAACTCGTTATAACATATTTCGCTTCCGGCAAGACCGTTTGAAAGCCGCTTATGTCGGTGGCAAAACATATTGACATGTAGAATTGTTGAGAATTCTCATTTCATTTCAGCTTTTGTTCTTGCGGAAACTATTTTAGCTGAAGCTGTATCTGCGAGTAAAATTCTTTGGTAGATTGCCTATGAAGTGTTTCCTCTTTCTTTTCCCAATCTTAAATGTTTATTTATTCATTTCTTCCAGGTCAGTTTGGTTGCGACAAAAGCCCGTGATTAAATCGACGTCAAAATTGCTGCGATTTAAACATCAAACTTAGTAAAACGCAATCTGTCTGCCCTTGTCCTCGAGTTCGAGTCAGTAATTTTGACCGAAATCAAAAGAGGAGACTTTGCTTTCACCTTCATCTCAAATAAAATGCTTCAGGAGATGTGTTGCTAGTAATTTACTCGCTCGTTCATTGTTCGTTATAAATAGTTGGCAAAATAACGGTTGCTTCTTTAATGCCTGTAGATCTGAAAGATTCTTATTCAGTTTATGAAGTCCATCCTATTGATTTTAAATAAGGGAAGGTAACTTACATTTTTTATCCTTTGAAATTGATTTTACAATACCCGTTCAGACATGGACGTACCCGAAATTAGGTCAGAGTCAGCTTGAGTACGATTAATTATTTTATGTTGTTAGGAATTATAAACAGGCTTTTATCTAGACAGCCTTGAAAATCATCTCAATCTACAAGTATTAGTTTCTTTATACTTTTTAGTATTGAACAATTTACCAATATGTAACTTAAAAATAAATTATAGTGGGTTATCCGTTATAGTGAAGTGTATATGTGCTGAAACATTAGTTTGGTTTGATTTGGGCTTTGTTAGATAGCCCACTATACGAGGGGTGTATAAATATATATATATATATATATATATATATAAAACAATTAAGGTTTTTACAAATAAAAGTAATGTTTTTTGGTACGTTCAAGGTCGTTAAAATGTTCGTAGTAGTCCTTGCAAGAATGAGTTTATATGTACGTAGGTAGGAACGTATGTGTGCATGTATGCGTGAGCAATATAGTTAGACGGAGGTAGACGAGTAAATTGTAAGATGACGGCGGTGAGGGAGAATGACAGAGATAATAATAATAATAATAATAATAATAACGATCGCTTGACGTTTTTCGAAGGACGTGTTGATTACGCTCGTATTTTTCTCTCTGCGACCGTCTTCTTTTTCCGTCTTTTTATTTCGTTTTTTCTTTTTTTTTTGGTGGGGGGCTCCAAACAAGCCATTTGGGAATTTACTCTCGGGTGTGATAATGGCCTTTTTATTTTTAACTTCATGTTGGCTCACGAAAAAGGTCCGTAAAAGGAATTTTTTTTTGATAATTAAACATTATTTGAATTTTTTTAGATGTTTCCTAGTTTTCTATTAGCCAATATACATTTCGCATCGAGGTGTGAAATTTCGAGGTTTTTGTGTGTGCAAAGCAAAGTTTGTAAATTCGAGAAAATTCTTGTTTTTTTTTTTGGTTCTAAGGAAAACAATGAGTCAGTACTTAGCATTTGAATATTTTTTAAATCAAGAACTTGTTTTGTTCACTACAAAAGTATAAATTTGTAGATGGATTATATTTTGTCGATTTCTACGTTTCGGGCGAATTACATACATGAAAATTTGTAGATGATTATTTAAACGATGAATTAAATATTTGTTGACTGGGTGATTATTTAGTCGATGAATTAAAGTTTCTTTTATATATGTTAAGCAATGAATTATTTAATTGATAAATAAAATACATAATTTCTGTTAACGGGGTGATTATTTAATCGGTAAATTAAAAGGAATATTTGTGTTAATTGAGGAATGATTTATTCGATTAATTAAAGTTATTGTTTGCTTAATGTTTGATTAATTAATCACTGAATGAATGTATTGAATGAATGTATTAAAAATTGATTAAAGGGAGATAATTTACTCGATGAATTAAAATGTTCATATCGGCTAATTATTTATTCAATGAATTAAAGAGTATGCATTTGCTAACTGCTTAATTATTTGACCACTTAATGACAGGGCTAATATTTGCTATACAGGTAATTATTTAATTGATGAATGAAAGACTCCGTATTTGCCATCTGTGTGATTAATTAATCTATGAAGGAAAGAGTTAATAATTGTAAACTAGGCGATTATTTTATCGATGAATGAAAAAGTTTATATTTGATAACTGAGCTAATATCTAATTGATTAATGCAAGTTTTATATTTTCTGACACGGCAATTATATAATCGATGAATGAAGAAGATCACTTTTATGGAATGGGAGATTATTGTAGGGGCCTCAGTGATGCTTGTCGAATTGACGCTGTGTCAAAAACAACAGAATCCCCACAATTTAAAATATCATTAGGTTGTTGAAAAAATAAGTGGAATTTTGTTACCCGAACACTAAGACATATTTCTGAGAAGAAAAATAAAATGTTCATAGAGAAAATGCATGTAGTTAATTGTTCAAAGAGAAATTTAAGTAGTTAAATTTTCCACAGATATTCAGAGTTCATAGTTGATAGTAGTAGAATGTTTATATTTAAAAAAGATTTAAAATGTTGCTAATAAAAGTCTGTGTTCTTTTCCTTTTTATTGCTTGTGAAAAAGTGAAAGGGAAAGTCAGGCAATAAAAGAGATTATACTTATCGGAGTTCGTTGAAATATCCTGTTGTTGTTTTTTATGGTGTGTGGGTGAAGACAAAGAAAGGATAACTGGAAAAACAGGAAAAACGAGTGTGCGACGCACCCTTTTGTCTTTAGTCACATTGCGACGAGGTCCTTTAAATTCACTCCCATGTCGGATTGACTCGACCGGCCAAGTGACGTGGTTTATGTAGTGAAATTTATCACTGACTGGATCGAAATTACATACTCATTTTCTAGGTGTTAAACAAATTTCCTATCCAATCAGAATCTAGAATCTTAACTTTCGCCCTGACTTGTGAAATTTGCCTTGGTCTGGACTTTTTTCCAAAATGTTTTTAGTCGTTTTGATTAATTTTTGAGAGTGTGCAATTTTACTTTTTCTTTTGAGTTAATTAATGGATTATATAGGATTTGTATCTGATACTATTTAATAGATCAATGAAAGGATTTATATTTTCTAAGTAGGTGATTAATCGGTTAATGAATGATTGCACATTAACTGGGCTAATATTTAATCGTAAATAAAAAATCATGCTTACTAATTAGGTGATTGTTTCATAGATCGATGAAAGTGTACATATTCCTAACAGTTTAACCAATGAAGGAAAGATTCATATTTGCTAACAAAGTAATTATTTGATCAATGAATAAAAAAGTTAATACTATTTACACTATTTACATTATTAGGACTATTGTTCTCATCTTTGTTACCATTTGTACGACGTTTCGACCGTTGTACGCTACGGCTTTGTCAGGTGCTAGGAATTTTGGACCGAATCCTTTATTACAATTACTGCGGTATATCATTCTCATTCGTTACGTAGACCCTATTTTGGTAGTCATGAGTTATTTCTCTCTAATTAGCAAAGATGAACAAGTTCAGATTTGCCGAAAGAGCGATTATTTTATCGATGAATAAAAGAGTTCATATTTGTTAAGTGCAGGATTATTATGCAGTAAATGAATCTTTACATATTTGGAAACAGGGTGATTATGTAATTGAAGAATATTTTTTCCTATTTACTTACTTGGGGATTATTTAACTATGAATAAAACAGTTAATATTCGTTAAAAGGGCGATTATTTAATCGATGAAAAAAGAGTTCATATTTACTATAACGGTGATTGTTTATGAATGAATAACTATTTACTAACTTGGCGAGTATTTAATTAATGAAAGAAAGACTTCTTATGTGCTAACTGGCTAATTTTTTTTTTTAATCATTTCACCCCGAGCAAGGCAGAAATGCCACTGATGTGCAGGGGGTTACATAAATGTAAAAAAGATTAATTAGAAAAGAGTGAGGAGTACAAACTAGTTAGAAAGGAACAATAGAAAGCTCAGAAAGCAGGTGCAATGACAGATACATAGGCGGAGAGAAAGTGAAGGTTATACAGGGGAGAGGAGAGAGCTAGAGTCCAGTGGTTAGTAGATGAGTATTAACTTTGCATTTAAATTTCTGGAGGTTGTAGCCGTCAGGAAAGCAAGAATACGGGAGTGAGTTCCACAGGCGGGAAGTGCGAGAGAGGAAGCTGCAGGAGTAGAATTGTCGTCTGCATTTGTCTAACCTGACTGTGAATGGGTGGGACCCAGTTGCCAGTCTGGTTGCACGGGTAAACACCTGTTGAGGAGGCATCAGTGACTTAAGCTCATCCGAGCAGAAGCCATGAAAGTATTTATAGAAGAGACAGAGGGAGGCCACATTTCGACGATGGGAAAGTGGCTGCAGTCGAGTCGCCAGATCAGTACATTGCAGATAAAAGAAAGCGTTTATATTTAATAAATAGATGAATATTTAACTGATAAATGAATGAGTCTATATTTTATAATCGACGAAAGAAACAGTTCATATTTGCTAAACGGATGAATATATAATCGATAAATAAAAAAAAAATCATGTTTTCTGACAGGGCGATCATTTTTTTCAATAAATCCATATTCGTTAATGGTGTGATTAATTAATTTATCAATGAATAACTATATATTTGCTAACAGGGCGATAATTTAATCGATGAATGAATGTAGTCCTATTTGCTAAATTGGAGATTATTAAATCGATGAATGAAAAACTTCATATTTGAAAACTGGGCTGTAGTTTTCTCGATGAATGAAATATTCTATATTCGCTAACAACGATAATTTAATCGATAAACAAAAGAGTTCACATTTGTTAAAGGGTTAATTATTTAATCAACGAATAAATATTTATATATTTGCTAACGGGGCGATAACTTAATGGAGAAATGAAGTTTTTCATATTTACTAACTAAGCTAATATTTACTCAAGAAATGAAAGTGAACAGATTTACTAAAGTGTTGATAAGTTGATCAAAGAATGAAGCAGTATTTGCAAACTGGGCGAATATATAAACAATAAATGGAAGTGTTCATATTTGCTACACTGGGTAATTATTTATTCCATCCACGAAGGATTTCAAATTAGTTACCACGGCGTTTATTTTATCTATAAATGAAAATGTTCATATTTGCTAACAAGGTGATTAGTTAAATAGTTATTAACTAATCGATGAATAAAATAGATAATATTTGGGAGGTAATTTAATAGTTGAATAAATGTGTTCTTATTTTTTAAATGGTGGATTATTTTAGCGATGAATGAACGTGTTCATATTTGATTAATGAGCAAATGTTTTTCTTAATGGGCCATTATTTAATCAATTATTGAAAGACTAACTAGGCGATTATTTAATTTATGTATGAAAAAGTTCGTATTTACTAACAGATTGATTTAACGATGAATTTAAAAGTTCATATATGCTATCTTGGTGATCATTTAATCGATGAATAAAAGTTTCGTATAACTTGGACGATAATTTAATCACTGAATAAATGTTTTCATATATGCTAACAGGGTGATTAAATAATCGGTTAATTCATATGACAATGCTTTCTAATTGGGCGATTATCAATCCATGAATGGAAAAGTTCATATTTACTAACTCGGCCAATATTTACTCGATGAATGAATGAGTGCATTTATAGTGGGTATCTTATTTATTCTTTTCTAGTTGTAGTAGGATTCCGTTCTAGTGAAGGGTAATTGTATACTGTTGCAGGTTAACGGAATTTGACCTTGTGTTAGATAGCCCACTATAAGTTATAAAATGATTATAAAATCAAGAAAAGCAAATTGAGTTAAAAATAACATTTATATATACACATATCAATTAAGGTTTTTACAATTAAAGTAATACTTGAATATAAGTCAAACGGAGGTTAAAATATTCATGGAAAATAATATAATGCTGAAAGAGATGTAAGGCTTAGGAATGTGGGGAGCGGAGGTATGTGAGTAATGTCTTCGAAATAGTCGCTCCTTAGGCTAGTAAGCAGTTTTGATACAGTGAAGAAGTGATGAGAGGTGAAGGGAGGCGAACGTAGTAGCCGCTCGACTTAAGTCAAGGAGATATTAATTACATTGTTCTCCTTGGTCTCTGCCTGTCTGCTGGGGTTTCGTCTGTATCCACTTTTTATATCTGTTTTTGGATCAAAAGCAGTTCGTTTGGAATTTCACACTTGTATTTGATTCCGGGCTTGCCATTGGCTGGTAAATAAAATTCGCGTAGGCTCGCGAAATGGAAATTTGATTTTTGATTAATTTTTATTTTTCAACCGGAACATCTGCGCGAATACACCTGCGCAGAGACGACTTTTGTTCATTTGCTTTCTGGTCGTTATAGAGCAAACATCCGGTCCCTCGCTTTTGCTCAGTCTGTATCACCACACATTTTCTCTAAATGAGCGATTTTAATCGCATTATTAATGTTTACATAATTGATAACTGGGTGGTTATTAAATTCATGTTTTAAAAAGTTAATATTTGTAATTGTGTAATTATTTAAGAATGAATGAGTTCGTATTTGCTAATTAGGTAGTTATTTAATGGTTGAATGACAGAATTACTATTTGCAAAATGGGTGATTAATTAAAGTATTAATTTAAATGATCGTGTTTTAAACTGAGTGATTATTTAATCTTTGAATTAAAGTGAGTGTCTAATATTGTTATCTCTGTTTATTTAAACGATGTATCGAACTGTTTATATTTGCTTCGTAGGCGATTATTCTATCAATGAATTAAAGTTTTCATATCTAGTAATTATTTACTCAATGAATGAAAAACATAATATTTGCCATATAGTCTATTTTTTAATCTATGAATGAAATGGTTCATATTTGCTATGTTATAGATTATTTTAAAGATGGATGAAAGAGTTCGTTATTGCTAACTGAGCAATTATTTAATTGATAAATTAAATTTTACATATTTACTATACTGGACGATTATTTAATCTATTAATGAAAGAATTTGTATTTGCAAATTATATTCACGATTAATTTAAGAGTTCACATATGCTAACTTGGCGTTTATTAAATCGATTAATAAAAGTTTCATATTTTCTAAGTGGACGATTATTTAAACACTGAATGAATGTTTTCATAGTGATAGATTATTTAAATAATAAATGAAAGAGTTCGTTTTGCTAGCGGAGCAAATATTTAATCGATAAATTATTATTTTTTTTTGTATTTGGAAATTGGACGAATATTTACTCGATGAATAAATGACTTCATATTTTTTATCGGGAATATTTTTAATCGCTGTAAGAATTTTTTTTAATATTTTCTAACTTTGCAATTATTTAATTGATGATGAAAGCTTTCATATTTACTAATTACTAATTATATAATCGATGAATGAAATACTACTTATTTACTAACTTGGAGAGTATTTATTTAGTGAAGTAAGTACTTGATATTTACTGTTCACTTTATTATTCTGTGATTAAATGTTCGTCGACACTTTTCATTTAAATTTCTAATTAACAGCTACTAAGTGACCTTTTATTTTCTTCATTTCTTTTGTTAAATATTAGAAAAACGAATGAAGACTTATTTTCTTTTGTACATTTTTGGGCGATAAAAATTTGTTAATAAAATGATGAAGTAAGTGTGGCTGTAAAATTCTTAATGAACAATAACGAACATTATTTTAATCTAATTTTTCTTTTTTTTTTCCTTATAATATTCAGTAGGTACGACTTTGTTTTGATCTACACAAAAATATATTTATTTTAGTTGATGTGTCTATTTATGTGCTGGACTCATGAAAATATATATTGCAGAGAGCTCAATGAGTACCATTCAGATCAATATGATGTACATAAATAAAAATTCAAAGCATCGTCTAACAACATGGGTTTTTCATTTTTACAGGGTAGAAAAAAAAACAGGAACTTTTTAACAATCCAATAAAACCAAGAGTGATGGAAGAAAAATATATTATTCAAAGTAATTGAAACCTTAAAACATGCCATTTAAGAAATAATGATGGAATTTTCATTTTTTAAAAATTACGTCCTCTAGATGGCGTTCTACTGTACGAATGCATTCTTGAAATCTGCTGTTGAGACAGTGACAATGATTTAGATCCTATTCATGTTCAAAACATAAGGTTCGAAGATCCCATGTAATGAAACAGCACACCATACTCTTACCTTACTGGCGTGTAAAGAGCAGTCATGAACTTCATTAGGATTTGTGTCTGCCCAGTAACGGTATTTCTGCTTATTCACGTAACCGGTGCGATGAAAATGGGCCTCATCTGACATCCATAACTTGCTTAGAAATTCATCTTGATCTATGGTTCCTGAAATGGCAGAGTGTTTACTTCGTTTTCGAAAAGATGTCACTTGCTCATGTCTGCCAATACTCACTTAAAACTCATTTTGGGTCAGCCTATATATATATATATATATATATATATATATATATATATATATATAGGGTGACCCAAAGGGAGTTTTATATATATATATATATATATATATATATATATATATATATATATTGGTTTAATGCAAAAAATTGTGACTTTAATTAAGCATGTTCATGCCAACTTCGAAGTTACGTGAAGCCACCGTTATGATGTCTTTTGTCCGTTCTCACAAAATTTCCAAGTTGGCATGAACCTGCTCTGTTAATGTGGCAAATTTTTGCATTAAGCCTATCAACGTTCTGTTTCCACCCCGATACGATAAAACAAAGTCTTGCCAAAGGGCATTTTTAACTGTGAAAATGATATTTTGGCAAGCATGTTTATAAAAGAAAAATCTGTAAGGTTTTCTTCTTTGAACTTCACCTAAAGCTATCGTTAAAACACTTAATGATACTAATCCTATTGTGAACGATAAATTAATTTGTTCCGGAAATCGATGGTTTGATGATATCAATGTGCCTCGATCACTGATTATAATTCACCACATATTTTCATTCTTACCTGTGATCTAAAGTCAGATAACTCCCCAGTAATAATCTCATTAATTGTGACATTTTAGCTTCTTGACTCATCTACAGTAGTAATTGATTGTGGACCCGTTTAAAGGTCAAGCAAGAATAATACAAAACAACCAAAATAGGAAATAACGAATATATATTTAACAAGACAAAATACAACACTTGGAACATTGCTAGGAGAACGATAATACGGGTTAGTGTGTAACCCTCGAATTGTGATAGTCGTTACGGTAGCAGTGTTCTTAGGCGACTCTCGGCTGAATTCAGGGCATTCTCCTCAGGCTACTCCCAGGCTACTTAGGCTATCTATCTGGCTATCTGCTCTCACCTCTTGTGAGGGGAGGTATATTTAATGGCTGGAATAGTTCATTCCGTTGTGGGTGTTGTCGCCATGACATAATATGAAGAATTACAAACGGAGACAAATATCTTTCAAAACAAACATGCAACAAACGAATTACTTCATTAGTCTTCACTGTATAATTGAACGCAATCTTTCAAACATATCATTGTTAACTATTCACTGGATCCATCAGCAAATTACTATTAAATATAAATTAGTTTAGAGGTTACTCTGAGTATCGCAATCCTTTTATTCCGTGTCCAATAAAATAATAGTATTTTTTTCGATTGCGTACCACACGTAGCCGTATATATAGCTGTTGTGTAAGGTAAACAGGTCTGATGAATTCTATACATTTCCCCGTTGGTTTGCTATTTAAAGTTTCTCTTCTTTTAGACTATTGAAGTTCAATCTTTCCTATTTTTTACGAGTAAATAATTTAAAGTTTTTTTTCTCTCTCATAGATTGCCTGCTCCTCAAGGAAACGGATATTCCTCATATTTGTGAATATCAATTACAAAGTTGAAATCTATCGCTCTAAACACTGTTCGCTAGAATGTTTGTTAATATACATTTTTTGGCATAGATGCAGACATTTCAGACAAGCTTATAGCTGTGAGGATTTATGCGGAACCAGCCACATTTTTCGGAAGAACCAAACACCAATAACTGGTGTATATAGTGGGTCACAAGTTTTCTAACTGACCTTTTTTTTTCTTCTTTTTAATCCAGTTCTTCTGCTAAACTAGCTGCTAATCAAGGGTAATGCAGCTAGCTTTGGCACTGTTTAACCAATAACTTTCCGAGTGGTATTTGCATATAAGTAAATGTAAATAATTAGACTGGAATTGAAATTCGACTATCAGATTTACTAACTGTGACATGCTCACTGTTGCTGCACCTGTACATTCTTATATTTGTTTCCTTAAAAAAATACAGACATATTAAGTAGATCTATATTCATAATGCTCCTTTTTGGCATTCTAATAAGTTTATTGATGAAAACTTCCTGAAAGAAGGCGCCGAGGTTTTTAACTACTCAAGTACATTCGACCACCTCCAAGATCATTTTCCAGGGAAATTATAAAGACAAACATATGTTGTCAATGTAACTATGATAATATCTGCATTTTATTGTGATGGCAATTTACAAAAGATGCGTGAATGTACTCTGTAATAATTATTTAATATAATTTTTTTTATTTATCCGTTGTGGTCATGTATCTTTTGTGAAACATGCGTTACATTATAAGGAATCTGACCAGAAATTGGTAGAATGCAAAATGACAATGAATGCTTGTTATATGCGCTTCGACAAGTTGCTGCTACACTCGTAATAAATTTTCTTTAGTGTTGGTTGTTTCTTTTTTTATATAGAGGGTCTCGTGAATTAAAGTTTTTGTTATTATTTTCATGGTGCAGTATATTGGAGTTGTCAGCAAGTAATTTCCTGTACTGTGAAGGTAAACGTGATGTGATTTTAGATGTTGTGCAATAAATTTTTTATTTGATAAATGGAGTGTAAGACGTCTTTAAAATCTTGTGGTCATGAGATCAGCATATAAACTTATTCTTTTTGTCAGACATACAAAATATGTCTATATTATCCAATGAAACATATTTGAATAAAGATATGCTATATATATATATATATATATATATATATATATATAAAGTTTTCTTCGTTCCTTATTCACTCGGATATATATATATATATATATATATATATAAAATTTTCTTCGTTCCTTATTCACTCGGATATATATATATATATATATATATATATATATATATATATATATTGTTAAAAATGAGAAAGAAGGTGTGTCGTTAAATTTGTATATAATTTTTTGTGAACTTACAATTATTTTCAGTTAAAATATATAAAAATATAAAAACATAATTTTTTTTAAAATTACCTGCAAAATTATATAAAAGCTTTGCCACACCACCTTGTTCTTCATTTTTAGGGAATTATTCATAAAAGTGAGATTGCTGCCTAACTACGCAATTATATATATATATATATATATATATATATATATATATATATAGTACTGTGAAAAAGTATTAGGATAAAAACTATTTTATCTTTTATGAGGCATCAAAATAAATTTAAAATCATTCCTGTTTTCCTAAAAACCTTACTGAAGTTCAAATACAGGGTGAAAATTCAAACCTTTGCAAGAATTTTTTAACAAAAAAGAAAGCCGAAGGAAGGCTTTGGAATTTGAACTGGCCCTCACAAAGCCCTGATCTCAATCGTTTTGAACATCTATGGAATATTTTGGATAAAAACAACTGACAAATCTAATGTTACTTCGCAGGACACATTTTGGAAACAAATACAAGCTGCTTGACAGGAGGTACCATTAGATACATCGAAGAAGCTTGTGATGTCAATGCCTGACAGAATGAAGGCTGTGATCAAAGCAAAAGGCTATCATACTAAATATTAAACTTATTTTGTAACAAGTATTTTTCCTGTTAAAGCATTTGTTAAGTAAATCAAATAAAATGACTTTAATTAAATTGTTTATTTTCTGTCGATATGCCTCAAAAAAGATAAAATACTTATGTTCTAATATTTTGCACATATGTATATATATAATTGAATAATATGCAGATATTGTATTTTTAAAAAAATTGACACTGTGTCGTTCCAGGATGTTTTATTTTCTACCTGAATCCATCTTGCACATATACTAATCAACCATTCGTCTGTGCATGGAATACTGCTGTCATATATGTTCAGGCGCCTCCGCTGTTCATCTCAGTGTTCTCGACAGGCTCCAAAGGAGAATCAGTAATGTGATAGTTACCGACTTGGCGGCTCGACTCCAGCCACTTTCTCAGAGACGGGATGTGGCTTCCCTCTGTAGGTTCTATAAATATTTTCATGGCTTCTGCTCCGACAAACATAAGTCACTGGTGCCCCTGACAAATTTACTTGCAGTTACTGGATCCCACCCATTCACAGTTAGATCAACCAAATGCAGAACACAATTATATTTTACCAGCTTCTTTTATCGCATTTCTTGCCTGTGGAACTCACTTCCATATTCTTGCTTTCTTGACGGCTACTACCTTCAGAAATGTAAATGCAATGTCAATACCCAATTCTTTCTACATCACCATGTATATTTTTTCTTTCTCTCCACCTTTTCAACTGTCATACAGGTGTGAACCTGTATTCCCATACTTCTCTTGCTTCTTTCTTTGACACCCCCTATAACTGGTTCTTCTTTTTCTTTACTCTCTTCCTATCTAACCTTTTTCTCTTGTGTAGCCCCCTGCGCATTAGTAGCGTTATTGCCTTGTTGAGGTAAAAGAATTAAAAAAAAATTATCCACTTACTGTTATATTTTTAGTTGTTCAATATATTATAATTTTTGTTAAGTAATTATTCATTTATAATTTTTAATTTTTAATATACATACTTGCTTATTTTATAAGGTAAGTAGAGGTATTCATTAATTATTTTACTATTATTTTTAAAAGAATGTATTATGTTACAATTTTAAGAATTATTATTTTAAGAAAATTCAATATCCTGTATTTGTTAAATTGCTTAAAGTTTATACATTGCTATGAATAATTCTAATTTATTTTACATCTAGCATAACATTTCTCTTTTTTTGAATGATGATGTAACTTTTGAAATTGGAAGGAAATACGAGTCATATTATAGGCTTTATTTTTAATAATGTCGAAAATAAGTTAATGTTTTAAAAATTTTCTTTTCTATCAGTTTCTTATTAAATTTCTTCAAGTAATATTTTTAATTTGGACGGGAAATATTTTAAAATTTGTCTAAGAATTCTGAGTCTTAACGTTTATTTTATTTGAATGTTAAATGTTTAATTTATTTGAATGTTAAATATTTGTTTTATTTGAATGTTAAATGTATATTTTATTTGAATGTAAATAAGTTAGTTTCTTCTAACATCCACAGTAAAATTCTTTATTTTTTTGATAACTGCTTCTTATTTATTCGTTTTTTGTGTTTTAATAGGTATTATCTGTTTTAGTAAACCTTTATTTTATTACTTTTTTTTTTTAATCATTTCACCCCGAGCAAGGCGGAAACGCCACTGATGTGCAGGGGGTTACATAAATGTAAAAAGATTAATTAGAAAAGAGTGAGAAGTACAAACTAGTTAGAAAGGAACAACAGAAAGCTGAGAAAGCAGGTGCGATGACAGATACATAGGTGGAGAGAAAGAGAAGGTTATACAGGGGAGGGGAGAGAGCTAGAGGCCAGTGGTTAGTAGATGAGTATTGACTTTGCATTTAAATTTCTGGAGGTTGTAGCCGTCAGGAAAGCAAGAATACGGGAGCGAGTTCCACAGGCGGGAAGTGCGAGAGAGGAAGCTGCAGGAGTAGAATTGTCGTCTGCATTTGGCTAACCTGACTGTGAATGGGTGGGACCCAGTTGCCAGTCTGGTTGCACGAGTAAACACCTGTTGAGGAGGCATCAGTGACTTAAGCTCATCCGAGCAGAATCCATCAAATCAGTAATGGTTTTGAGGTCGCAGGGAAATGTTTAATGTTTCTTGAATCGAACTCCCTACAACTTACAGATTTATTCGTAATCATCAGAAGTTTGCAGATTTGAATATGTGGATTTGTGGAAGAATAAAATTATACCTCTTTCATATTTGAATAGAAATTTATTGATAGAAAAGGATACTATGAATTAGTAGAAGTTAAATGGTCATGAGAAACAATTAATGAATTAAAGGTATCAAGTGTTTGTTTTAGTAACGTTGGAAAGAGTTTGTGTGTACGTAGACAGGAACGTATACAGGTATGTATATATGAGCGTTTGTTGTTGGGTAGGAGTGTTTTTGAAGTATTCGCTCAGTCTTAAAGAGTTCCATGCGGTTATCAAGTAGACGGGTGAACGATAAAGAGGAAGAAGGCGAGAGATGAGAGAGAAAGAGAGAGGCATTAATAATAATGATCGCTTGATGTTTGTCAAGGGTACGTGTTAACTTTCTGAAGTGACGGTCGTTCTTGCTCGTCGATTATTTCGTTTGGGAATTCACTACTGGATATAATTCTAGCCTTTCTATTAGACCAGGATGATTTCCCAGTGAGGTGTGAAATTTTGCAAGTTCTTGTTTGTGTTATGCAAAATTTATAAATTCAAGGAGATTCGTTTATTTCTAACAATGAGTACGATTTGAATATTTAAATTTAGAATTTGTTTTGTTCACTACAGATTAAGTTCTTCTGGCTCATATTAAGTTAAAACTTGGTAACACTTGTATTGCATTATTACTTTTATTTAATTAGTCGCTTTTTTTTTTCAATAAGAGTATATCTATTGCACGGTCGTCGTTACACCTTCCTCTTCCTTTGAACAGGAATAGAGGCTCACCCTTGTTTCCCGTTTAGGAAGGAGTGCCTGTTTTTTTTTATCTTCTCAGGTTTTAATATATGTGCTGTTTTTTTTATTATGTGTTACATGATGGTAGCGTCTCTTCATATTGAATGTAATTGGTTAGCAGTTTTCTGGTGTCTGCTTTCGTGGTGAATATTATCGGGGTTCTTGTAGTGCCATGTCATGTATGGATAGATGATCCTTTAAGTGCCTTCGGGGATAGATCTGAGGACACACTATGCTGCAGTCTGTCCTAATTTCCTTCCCACACATGTTGCATTTGAAGACGGACTACTACTGCTACTCCAGGCCTCTCCTTACGAAAATAATTCTAAATCATGGCAACACACAAGGATACAAAACGAAACCAGCCAAATTGAAACATCTAAGCCCCTCAATACCTATTTCCGTAACATCCGTGTTATGCGTACCAACTTTTGTACTGGGGAATCGTTCTTATACGAAAGGTCTCCTAACATCTAGCTTTCTGCGAAACCAATCTCAACTCTACAATCCTCTGCTCTGACTTCTCCTTCTTGGAGACCTTCCTCTCTTTAGGAAGGACTCCCAATGTCTACATGCATGGCCTGGGTGGATATGTCAGTGAATATTTCCCTCTTTGCTAGAGAGATCGTTTGTGAATCTTTGGTCAACTCCTACGGATATCGCCGCCTCTCTCTCTCTCTACTAAACTTAGTAAGCTTGTCGTTATACCGACCGAGCAAAAGGTGGAACCGTATGTTTGCACGCTCACGACAAAAAGCAAATGACCAAAAGTCGTCGGTGCGAAACTGGATTCGCGCAGATGTTTTGGTTGAAAAATTAAATTAAATGAATTAAATATTAAATTTCCAGTTCGCGAGCCTACACGAATTTTATTTATCGGCCAATGGGAAGCCCAGAATCAAATACGGATATGAATTCCCAAATGATCACCTGCAATCCAAAAATTCGAAATAAAAAGCCGATACAGAAAGCATCGCCAGACAGACCGACCGACTCGAGGCAGACGAGAGTAATTAGTATCTCCCTTGACCAAGTCAAGTGGCTTACTATGCTCGTCGTCTTCACCTCCCTTTTCCTTCTTCCCTGTCTCAAAACTACTTAATGACTTAAGGAGCGCATACATCAAAGACATTCCTTACTTACAGCGCTCCCACATTCCTAAGTATTAATTCTCTTTTCAGCATTTTATTGCCATGAACATTTTAACGTCCGTTGGATCTATACTTCAAGTATTACTTCAACTGTAAAAACCTCAATTGATATGTGCATATATAAAATGTTAATTTTCAACTCAATTTGCTTTTCTTGGTTTTATAATCTTTCTATGACTTATAGTGGACTATCTACAACGAGGCCAAATTCCGTTAATCTGCAACAATATACAACTACCCTTCACTAGAACGGACTCCCACTATAAACTGGAAAAGAATGGATAACCCACTAAAAGCTAGAACTCCTTTCTCTACCGCTCGTTTTCTTCTCCTGACTGCTGCATAGTAGATAGTATTTAAGAAAATATAGACTAGGTAATTTCCATTCACCTATTCGCTAATGTATTTATATTAAATTAAATCCTCAGCATACGGAGTTGCTGAAAAACTCTATCACTGATCTTGCTGGAGTTCAAACACTGAACTTCTCAACCACAAAGTCTTTCACTCAAATAGCGGATATTTGCACGTTTTCCCAGTAATCCAAATGAACATTATTATTTTCTGTATCTTTTCCTTACTCCTACCCTGAATGTTTCCATTTATCCTACTTCACCCTCTTGACAAGTCTGGTTAAGATGACGTGTTTGGAAGTGTTTTTTTAATCTTTTACTCTCTCTTTATCCAGCAACCCCCTATCAATAGAATATCTTACTGCTATAAACTGGGACTCGTTCCTTGATATTCTTTACAATGTCCCTTAGAACAAAGTTATTCAGTCAGTAAAGTGCCATATGTGATACACACTTTGGCGATCATGTCTCGAAAGAGACATGACTGACTGAGCGGAAGATTATCCTGCAGTAGAAGTTGCCATTGCTTTCTGCGGAAGACTGGTTGCCGACCAAGGCTATAGAACCCAATCTGTCCTGTTATTTGATTCATAGCTAGAAAGGGAAGATATGTATTATATTATTATGTAGTAATAAGTGGGGGATCAGCTTATTATTTTATAACAATATAAAACAGATCCCCCACTTTATGCCCAGTAGAAACCTTCATCATATTTTCAACTATTATATTCAGTCAGTCAGTTAAGTGCCATACGTGTTACACGCTTTGGCCGATCATGTCTCAAAAGAGACATGACTGACTGGGCAGAAGATTATCCCGCAGTAGGTTGCCATTGCTTTCTGCGGTAGACTGGTTGCCGACCAAATCTATAGAACCCAATCTGTCCTGTTATTACATTCATAGCTAAAGGGGAAGATATGCATTATTATATGTAGTAATTAGTGTGGGATCATTTTATTAATTCATAACAATATAAAACAGATCCCCCATTTTATGCCCAGTAGAAACCATAAGCATATTTTCAACTATTATATTCAGTCAGTCAGTTAAGTGACATAAGTGATACACGCTTGGTAGATCATGTGTTTTAGAGACATGACTGACTGGGCAGAAGTTTATCCCGCAGTAGGTTGCCATTACTTTTTGCGGTAGACTGGTTTCCAGACAAGGCTATAGAACCCAATCTGTCCTGTTATTTAACCAGGGAAGAAACGGATTAATACATTTCCCAAGTGCATTTGCGCGTAAGTGAATGCAAGAAATTCAACTGAAATTCGAACTCGGCTCCCCGATTTCTCGTTTCGAGCCGATATCCACTGCTCCACAACGCACGTCCCTAAAGTTATTCGTCTTCGTGTTTAAGGCTGTGGCTCAAAAGTCACCTCCTGGGTGAAAACTTGTATTGATGGTTTCATTTCAGCGAGGAATTTCAGTTTTCATGCTCGCTCAACCCCTTATTTCTATTCTGCTTCTCTATGGTGTTTAAAGAACTGGAGCTTCGATTTATGGGCATTAAAATTTACGAGCCTTTCCTTACTAGGCTACCATCGCTCACTGGAATGACTCCTTTCGGTTATACCGAAGTGAAAGTTTTCATCCCAAAAGGCATTTTTTGGTTTCTTCTCGTAATTAATGTAAGTGTGTCCTAAATTATGCTAAGCTATTGATTACTGATAGAATGAAACTTATAGCACCTCGGAAGTTTGGTTCCAAAGAATATTAGTAGTTTTGCAAGTGTGCTGAACAACAAACAGAAGACCCTCGATTCCTCTTATGTTCAATTAATTTCAATTTCTTACATCCACAAATGACACAGTCAAAGATTACTGGCGACTCTGCAAAAGCGTGCTCAACAAGAGCAAGACTTCAATACCTCCACTAATCAATGAGTTTGAAGTTCTCACCTCCCCAGCCGACAAGGCTGAATGCTTTGCCCGTAGATTCTCCACCAATGCGACACTGGACTCGTTAGGAATACCTACACCCGACTTCCCACCCAGAACTAAGGCTCAACTAAATAATGTCCACATTACACCCTCGCTGGTCTCCATGATAATTGCACAACTTGACCCACACAAAGCGAGCGGCGGCGACGGAATCCCAGTCATAGTACTGAAGAAATGTGCCCCATAACACTCCTCTGTCCTCTCTAAACTCTATAACCTTTGCCTATCTGCTTCCTGTTTTCCTGCCTGTTGGAAGTCCTCCTGTGTAGTTCCTATATTTAAGAATTCTGGCGAACCCTCAGTTACTGTCCTATTAGTATCCTTCCTATCTTTGGCAAAGTTTTCGAAGCCATCATCAACGCCGAGGTGATTCAGCATCTCACGGCCCACAGGCTTCTCCCTGACAAACACTACGGGTTTCGTTCACCAGGTCTACTGATGATATTACCGAGTACATGTACCGGGCACTTGACAAGAATGGCGAAGCCCGAACCGTTGCCTTGGATATCTCCAAAGCGTTCGACAGGGTCTGGCATGCTGGCCTCTTGTGCAAACTGCGGAGCTACGGGATAACTGGACATCTGTTTGACCTCATCCAGTCATTCCTCTCTAACCGCACATTGAATGGCATGCCTCCCAAAACTACCATATGAACGCAGGCGTCCCTCAAGGTTCTATCCTAGGTCCCACGCTCTTTCTGATCTACATTAATGATCTCCCCGTTGGCATGTATGCCGATGACACAACAATCTACTCTCGCAGTGGCCTGGGGTAGGAAATGGCTAGTAAATTTGAATGCTTCTAAAACGAAGCTGTTATCAACTAACCACCATAGACAATCGCATCTACCTCCCATTAGCATGGGACAGGCTAGCCTCCCAGAGAGTAAAATACTACACTTCCTTGGACTTACACTTTCGGCGGACCTCAAATAGAATGACTATATCGAATCCATTGCCAAATCTGCTGCAGGGCCCGGAAGTTTTTCCCACCTGAATCTATTCTGCACATGTATTGAATATTGCTGTCATGTCTGGTCGGGTGCCCCTGCTGCTCTCCTTGGGCTTCTTGACAAAATACAAAGGAGGATCTGTAACGTGGTTGATACTGACTTGGCAGACCGGCTGCAACCACTCTCTCACCGGCGTGATGTGGCTTCCCTGTGCCTCTTCTACAAGTACTTTCATGGTTTCTGCTCCGATGAGCTTAGATCACTGGTGCCGCCTGAGCACGAATTTACATGAGATACTAGATTAGCAACTAGGTCCCACCCTTTTGCAGTTAAACAGATAAGATGTAACCGTAAATTCTACTCCAACAGCTTCTTTTCTCGCGCTTCCCGCCTGTGGAACTCCCTTCCATAAGTCTGCTTTCCCGACAGCTACAATCTCCAGGTGTTTAAGTGTAGGGTCAATAGACACGTCCTATCATACTAACTTCCAATTATTCTCAGAACACTCTCATCTACCCAACCCTCATTCTCGGTATCCTTACCCGCCTATCACCCACCCCCTGACATTTCCTATGTTTAATCGTCCTTTCTCCACTCTATGTATCCCCCTGCGCAGTAGTGCCAGTGACATTCCTTGCTCGGGGTGAAACGCTTATAAAAAAAAAGTCAACTGCTTTGCTTTCAAATTCTCGTTTAACTCCTCACTAACTCATCGGGAGTATCCACATCCAACTTCCCACCAAGAACTGAAACTCAACTGAGTAATATATATATATATCCGTATCTCCGGTCTCTAACTTAATTTTTAAGCTTGAATCCCATGAGGCAAGCAGAAGTGATGGAAATCCATTCATCTTCCAAAAAAAAGTGCCTCTATGTTGGCTCCAGTCCTCTCCAAACTTTATAAATATCACCCCATTACTTTCTACTTTCCTGCTTGTTGGGTGTCCTTTTCTTTAGTTTGTATTTTTAAGAACTCAGGGTTGAGCTCAGACTCCTTTAATTATCTCCCTTTTAGCACCTTAAATATTTTTGCCAAGGTATTCGAGGCTATTATTAATACTGAAATAGTTGAACATCGCACATTTCACAACCTTCTCTCTGAGAAACGGCATGGCCTCCCATTCGTCAGGATTACCACAGATATGCTAACGACCATCACTGAATGTATATATCAGGCTCTTGATAATTACAAAATTATTTGACTGTTTGACATGCTGTTTTTCTGTGTAAGCTCTAGGTTTTTTCTGCACGATTGTTTGATTTAATTCAATCGCTTCTATCATATGGGGAAATGAATGTTGTTTTGATCGGGCAAACTTCAAGAGCATTTCATGTAAACGCGGGCATCACTCAAAGCTCTGTTCTAGATTCTACAACTTTTCTGATCTTCGGCAATTATCTTACTGGTGTTAACAGCTTCCAAGGAGGCATCTGTACAAATGAGAGTACCATTTACGCCCGTCTTAATAAGAAATCTGCCTAGGCCGAGAAAATAAATCTGGCTGCTACCCTGCAAAAGAACCTAAAATCTGTGAGTGAATGGGTTAAGTTTGACGTGATGGGGCTTCTCTCTGTCTTTTCTATAAGCATTTTCATGGTAACTGCTCTGATAAGCTTTTCTAGGGTTCCCCGACCACATGGTATTTACTCGTGTTACTAGTTTGGCATCAGAATTTCACCCTTTTACTATTGAAATTGTTAAATGTAACCACTTCTTCTGCTCTAACAGTTACTTTTCTCGCACTTCTCGTTTATGGAACTTCTTTTCCATTTGCGTTCTTCCCTGACAGCTACAATCTCCAAAAGTTTAAATGCAAGTTCAATAGCCATCATTTTTCTGTTTGGTTCCCATCGATCATTTCTTCGACATCCCATGTCTAATGTTTATTCTCTCATCCTAACCCCCTACTCATCAGTGGCGGTCCTGCCCTGCTTGGGGTAAAAAAAATCACATTACAAATAACATTGAAACTCTGGAATGTTCGTCTTGGAGCTTTCGGTGCGAATGGGAAACATTACAGCATGCTTTTTGTAAATTTTTTGCAGAGGTAATTGCGACATGGTACTCTTTTTCTAACAGACGGTGCCCAACTGACACTACTACACTGGGCATGTAAACAAAATAAAGAAAACGTGCATGCATGAATAATATATAATAAAATGGTGATTATTTACCCATCACAAACAGTGTATTCTTCTGAGAACATAATATTTAATTTCTATATATATATATATATTTATAATCATACCACCCCAAGCAAGACAGTTTATTACCACTGGGGCGCAGAGTGTTACATAAAAGAAAAGTTATAAGTAAGAGTGACAAGTTATAAGGGCTGTCACGAAATGGCTAAGAGAAGGATGGGAATACAGATGAGGGTGGAGTGGACGGAGAAAGGAACATGAGATAGGGGATGCAGGCTAGTGAGATAGGATACGACTATTGACTTTACATTTAAATTCTTGGAGATTGTAGCTGTCGGGTAAGTAAGAAAACGGAAGTGAATTCCACAGGCGGGAAGTGCGAGAAAAGAAGCTGGTGGAGTAGAATGTGCGTTTACATTTTATTGGTTTCACAGTAAAAGGGTGGGACCTAGTTGCTAATCTTGTGGCTGGAGTAAATTTATATATAGGGGTAACAAGTGAGCTAAGTTCATCGGAGTAGAATCCGTGAAAATATTTGTAGAATAGACAGAGGGAAGCCACATTACGCCGGTGAGAAAGTGACTGTATCTGAGCTGCCAAGTCGGGATCTATCACATTAGAGATTCTCCATTAGATTTTGTCAAGGACACCTAGGTGGATATCAGAACATATAATTCCATCAATAACATGCATTAAGATCGCATTTAAGCATAAAGCAGCCCATTGCTGCTAGGTGTTGAGCCCAGTGCCAACTTTTATATTCACACACACACACACACACACACACACACACACACACTTGTGTGCATGTGTGCTGTAGATATGCTCATATCTCAGCGGTTATCGACAGAGGAAGCAAGTTTATCGTGTCCAGTTCAATTGCAAACAAATACTCTCTTGGATAGATATTAAGCTATTTGTTTTGTTCTCGGATAGGGATTAGTAGTCAAGTCTAGTTCTACTAGGTGGGGTTCTCTTTTTTGATTTTTTAATTGTTTCACTCCAAGCAAGGCGGTAACGCCACTGATGCGCAGGGAGGCCTACATAAGAGTAAAAGATTAGATAGTGGGAGAAGAAAGAGAAAGGCGGCCCAGTTACAGGGTTTCAGAGAATAGAGCAAGAGAAGGGTGGGAACACAGGTGTGAAGACAGTTGTGAAAGTAGAGAGAAAGAAAAAGAACAAGATATACGGGGTGATGTAGAAAGAACTAAAGTCAAGTGGATAAGAGATTTAAATTCCTGGAGGTTGTAGCTGTCAAGAAAGCAAATATACGGAAAAGAGTTCTGCGGGCGGGAAGTGCGAGAAAAGTAGCTGTTGGAGTAGAATTGATAGCTGCATTTGGTTGATCTAATTGTAAATGGGTGGGGCCTTGTTGCTAGTCTGGTTACACGAGTAAATTCGTCAGAGCAGAAGGCATAAATATATATTTGTAGAATAGACTGAGGGAAGCCACATCCCGTCGGTGAGAAAGTGGCTGGAGTTGAGCTGCCAAGTCGGGACCTATCATGTTACAGATTCTCCTTTGGAATGTGTCTAGAACACAGAGATGAAAAGCAAAGGCGCCTGCCCATATATGACAGCAGTATTCTTTGCACGGACGGATGGTTGTCTACTAGTATAGAAGAAAGACAGCACTTAAAGCAGTTTAAGAGTAATGCCCACCACCCCATCCAGTGAAACATATTAGCTATGGGAACCACCGCAGCAACACATAGTGACCTATACTCAACATTGAAGTCCACAATTTTTTCTACATCTGAATATATATATATATATATATATATATATATATATATATATATCCGAGTGAGTACAGAACCAAGAAAGAAATTTTTTCCCCGTTCAAAACATTAATTTAAAACAGTGCTCGATATATGATGTATAGAGCTGTGAATATTTATTATAAATTATGTTTTAGAACATGCACATATGATTGTAGAGGACATATATAGAAAAATTATGTACATGTTCTAAAACATAATATATATATATATGTGTGTATGTGTGTTTGTGTGTGTGTGTATTGTTAAATATAAGAGACAATGAATGTCTATTATGATCAATCATGAGCCGTTCTAAACATCGTATTTTCGCTTTAATTTCAGGTGAAAATAAAGACAAAATTCTCCAACATTTGGATAATTTTATATTAAGTTGGTTCTAAGCTTTCGGGGCACATGAGCCATCTTCAGAGAGGTTACAAGGACGTTAGCCTAAAAACATCCACCATCAAAGACGATTTTATCTTGTGTTGACATAAAACTTTGCTATGCAACGATAACAGTTACCAAAAAAGCAAACGCAGTTCGTAAATTTGTAATGTGGTTCTATGACGTCACACCGCGTGAGAGCTAGAAATGATAACAGAACCATATATTTAAATGCAATGTAATGTGTTATGACCAGATTAAAAAGGTGATTTTATTAAATGTAGATTGTTTTGATTTAATGTAGATGACCTCCAATATCTGAAGATTCTTTTTACTGTGTGTATGAGTAAGGATTATTGTAGTGTTAACAAAAATCTGTCTGATATTTTCACTTGAAATTAAAGCTAAAATACGATCTTTAGAACGGCTCATGATTAAACATAATAGACATTCATTGTCTCTTATATTTAACCGTATAGGTTTAGAAAATTATCTGCTTCCTCGATACACTATATATATATATATATATATATATATATATATATATTAATTCAGATACTTCAATCCAAGGGAAAAAAGCAGGAAGGTAAATTCCAAAAAACCCGATCCTAATTAATATTAAAAATTTATTTTAATATTAAAAATGATACAGGAAGAGAGCTCCATGTAATAAAATATTACAGAGCAAATATATATTAAAAAAGGATTAATTCAAAGATGTTGAATGGCCATTTCGATATGAAGATCCCCACGGGGGACGACACATCACCTCAGCCACAGAAAAAACCTTTCAGAAACTGGAGAAAATTTAGTCTACTTTTCCTTTTTAAATAGATTGCAAAGAAATTAAAAAATAAATAATAAAATAAAATAAAAATAAAAATAAAGCGTCTGTAATATTTAAAAAAATTTTTTTCTTTAGTTTCTTTCTTTTTCCCTCCCTTCCTTCTTTTATCTCTCTTACCACCTTTTTTCCGTGTTGCTTAAACTTACGTCGATTTAACACGGCTGTCTGTTAATTTTTAGTTACATTCTCCCTTTTTTTTGCGAACACAGACGATGTCAATTTTTTTTCTTTTCTTATTTATTTGATTTTATTCTATCTTTTTCTTTTTCTTTTTCGTTTTCTTTTTCTTTTTTTTCCCTTTATTTTTATTTTTATTTTATTTTATTATTTATTTTTTTAATTTCTTTGCAATCTATTTAAAAAGGAAAAGTAGACTAATTTTTCTCCAGTTTCTGAAAGGTTTTTTCTGTTGTTGAGGTGATGTGTCGTCCCCCGTGGGGATCTTCATATCGAAATGGCCATTCAACATCTTTGAATTAATCCTTTTTTAATATATATATATATATATATATATATATATATATATATATATATGCACTATCTGTCTATTCAGAAGTGTCCTCCAACCTCTCTTTCTTGTTCAAAATGCCTACTGAGAAATGTTATTTGGTTATAGAAATAACTCGATATTTTGATATGCTGCTGCAGAAGACCTCATATGAGGCACGAACCAATGAGCTCTCAATTATTGTATAAATAGCCTTATATCTGCTTCTTTGTACTTTATATGGGAACTACGTCAATTACGTTTTTTTATAGATTTACTTTAAAACCAATTATAAATATTGGAGAAATGCTAATATGTCATGACTGTTTTATTTTCTTTTAAGTTGGACGACACAAGAAACATCAAACGAATTTATTTTCTGTTGTTTGTTCTTCAAAGCAGAAAACGAGAGAGAAAAATTTTCTTTCTTTTTCTTTCTTTACAGTTTTCAACAGAAATAACACGTGTCAATTTTTTTATTCAGAAAAAATAAACGGTAACACTCTTCCATGACATGTTACTAATTATTGACACATTTTAAGAAAAAATTCTGATCAGCAAACTTTGACTGAAACAAAATGCAAAACGAATTATCTTTGTCACATGGAAAAGTATATAGATCTTTAAGACAAGGAATAATCTAACGTTATGCACCATTGTCTTTTGAATTACGAGTATGACTTCTTCCACGAAGAGAATTATTTACTACTTTCTCTCTCTGCTACTCCTTCACCAGTTCAGGAAAACTGTTATGACGGACAATATTTTGTATCTGACGTATATGGTTCTTGATTTCTTCCTTGGCGTTTTGTATACCGTTCTTGTTTTTCGTAAAATAATGAATATTATTTTTATTAATATTATTTTTATTTTTATTATAAGTATCATTACGTCTCAGAAAAAATTTGTTTGATACATACATTTATGCATATGTATGTAAATACATATATATGTGTGTGTATGTGTATATATATATGTATACATATATTTGTTATCTCTCTATTGTTTTATTTGATATTATTATTATTTTTATTATTAATATCTACTATCGTGTTGGTAGTATTTTAGATAATTTTTAAGATTTTATTTTAATAAATTATATTTTCTTGTTGGAGTTTAGCTATAGTTAGAATAAATTACTACTAGTGGTTATAATGTAATTTATGATAGGATATATGATTTATTTTTCACCATAAATATTCCCTATAGTCGGTATATTTTAATTAAAGGATAAAAATCCATTGTCACGTTTCTAAGAATGAATTATAAACGTCGGTTTTGATCTAGCGTTTTTTTAATATATTTAATTATTTTAAAATCCGTTCTATCGTGATTTCTTCTTTTTTCTTTCCTTCTTTTTGTATGTTTCCCCTTTCTGTTAGGTTTATCAAATTTCTCCTGTTTCTATATTTATATATTTTTAATTTTAGTATTTTTAATTATTATAACAATATTTTTTAAATTAGCATTAATTTTTAAAATATAGTAATAGTAGTTATTTTTTCAAATTGTATTAAAACTATGATGCACATTTTCTTGTGTGTCGTAAATATAACCCAGTATATTTGAAATTAAATTTCATAGTTAAATTTTTCCATGTTTTTCTAAGAGAGCAGTTAGAAGGTTTGAGACGCTGTTATGATAAATGGTGTCAAGATTTATTTCTCGTGATACTGTATTTCGTTTTATTGTATCTCTTTGTCCTTTCTTTTTCTCTTCTTGCTTTCCATTCAGTTTTTTCTGTTTTTCTGTTTTTCCTTTTTTCTTTTCTCTTTTTCATTTTTCTCTTTTTTTCCTTTTTCTTTTTCCTCTTTTTATCTTCTTTACATTAATCAATCGTCTATCTTTCTTTACCTTTGCTTTCCTCTCTCTTTGGGTTTTATTTTGAATGAGCGAGAAATTTTAATAAATAACCGTTGCAACTGTCTATAGTAATATGGATATGTGAGCGTCTATGTAAAATTAAATAAAAGAAAAGAAACATTTTTAGTGGCGGGGGTGTTTTCAGGACTAACTGTTGTAACATTTGTGTCTGACGAGCCGCGATAATAAAATCAGGACGCTTTGAAATATGTATTATCCATTGTAATAATCTAAAATATTTTACAAATTATATATATATATATATATATATATATATATATATATATAATATTAATACAAATATAGTAATTTTCAGTTGATTGATTTTTCAGTTGATTGATTTTATTTTCAACATCTTGACTCTGCCATTTTTAGGTCGTATTTTTAAATGAAATTTATTTTGTGTATGGCCGTTAAGTTTAATAATTAATAATTTTTTATGTATGATGTCTCTTTTGTGTTCATAGATATGTTTTTTAATTTCTGCATATATATATGCGACTGGGCTCTCTAGAAAATAAAATTTTAGAAACAGTTCCCACTTCTGTGATATAAGTATTATGAATTGAGTTCTTTCAGTGACTGGCTTGTGTATCCACTACTTATATAGAACCCGAAAAAATTTCCTTTTTCTTATTCTATGCAACTCTGACTGACATTAAATTGTTCGAGTTTCGATCCCGACCGGAAGAAAGTGGATGTGTCTGATAAGTTGTCATACTGCGAAATAGGCTTGTATGTAGATGACCAATATATATATATATATATTTAAGGCATGCGATATTATGTATAAAAGTATTGAAAAATAATAGTTATCAATGAGTTCAACCCCGGCAGTAATTTTCCTGCTTAAAACCAAACTTTATACCATGTGCGTTCTGTTTTGACTTGGATATTTTTGCTGGTCAATAGTGTATTTTATATAGAAAGGTCTATAATATTATTCTAATCGTTATTAGGTAGACGGAAAATGATACATTTTAAATTAGTCTAGAAGCAGAAATAGAAATAAAAATGATTGCGGATTCGAATGACATTATTCGTAAGTATTTTAAATTTTGATGTGTTGTTTATTAAATTTTAATAATATTAATTATTTGCTGCAGATTATCATTGACTTCGCCTGTCGGCAGATTCACATTCCACACTAATATATATATATATATATATATATATGTGTGTGTGTGTGTGTGTGTGTGTGTGTGTGTGAGTGAATATATATATGTATATATATTTATATATCAGTATGCGGTGTAGGTAGAGAAGAATCCAAAGTAGTATCCTTTACATAGAGTGGTAGGATAACTCTCTCTTAAAATTTCTTTTTTAAGGGAGGGACCGTTACTTTTATTTGTTTTTTTTTTTTAGTGAATCTCATTCGTGTAAAATCCTTTGTACAATAAAGACGGGAGCTGATGATGTTTCACTTGAAATAGGTCCACATCTCCGATTTATCATGAAATAACGTGTCTGCCTTAATTTTTTCTAATACATTTGTATATATATTAATATATATATTTATAATAAATTATAGTTTAGAACGTGTACAAATTATCTTTTACTACAAAGTGTACATTTTGTTTTGATATTGAAAGGAAAATGTTTCATCAGGTAGTGGAAAAAGAAATGGAAATTCTTTTTCTTATATGTGGCGAATTGCGCGTGAGATTTAGGTGGGGTGGAAAATGGGAAATAAGTTCCCTTTTTCCACCCCACCTAAATTTGTAAGTTGTCAGTTAGGATTTGAAAGAAAAGAGGGAGAGGTAGAGGATCGAGGTGATCAATGGACGTGTTGAAAATTTTATAGACCGATTTAACATTTGAAGATAAGATATGTTCCTTTACTGCTTTTATGGTCAGTTCTTTGGGTTTAATAAAAGGAGAAAATAAAGAAATGTATGTGGAGTTGGGAGGAGTAGGAGTGGATGCGATAAAGTGTGAATAGAGATTACTATTTGGTAAACATATCTTTATTACTGAATTATACGACTACAAATATTTTTGTATTTAAACTTAGTTTTTATAATTAATCTATTTTTGTATACTTAACCTTAATTTAAAATTTGGGAAACCTCTTTTTCATATAAAACATTAAATCAGATCACAATTTGTGGTTTGTAATAAAGGTAAAATTTTAGGTAAGAGTGTTGTTAATATTATGAAGTTTTATCGTTTCTAGGGATCCTAACTATGGCTTTTGTTGTTTTAGCATGATTGTAAGGTGAGTTCTTTAATGTGTATGCATTTTATTGTGGTTTCATGCCTCTGGTTTAATAGTATCATGTATTTAATTATTTCCATTTTTTTAATACAAAGGAAACATGGTTCCATTACCAATTTAGATGTTCTGGCCTGTTTGAGTAATTTCCATTTAACTTTAGGTGTTTTATTTTCGTTTTTTAACTTCTAACAATATTTAGAAAGTGATGTCATAATTTGTTTGTCCTTGTTATTAAAGGATGAGAGGTGATTGCAAAAGCGCTTTTTAAAAATGCTCATTGTGTTTCTGATATAAATTTTAGCATCCTTTGAAGTCTCTATGGATGAAATCGAACAAATATATACCAAGGATTTTGTTAAACATTTATTAATATGTGGTTCGCGTCTCTACAGTTACAAATGTTATTATTATGGGGCAGACTGGCATGAGTGTTAGAGTTGTTTTTGTTGTATGCTTTCAGTATTTCATTGTTATGTAATTTAATTATTTTTTCTAAATTGTTGGAACAGTTATAACTGAGTTTTATAGTATTCCTATTGACAATTTTTATTACAGATTTATTTTTGGGGAAATGTTTTTCTATTAGCTTAAGAAATTTATGTCCCAGTTTAAAATTAACTAACTAATTAAATGGATGGTTATACCATATGATTTTCCTGTTTCTATTTTTTTCTTTTTGGGCTCCTAAATTTTTCCACAGAGTTAATCTTGGAGAATTGATAGCCGCGCTCTCTAAGAATTTTATCGTAAATTGTTTTGTGCTTATCGATTATTTCTTTATTTGAAAAGTGTATGTTAATGCGGAGTTCAACTGATGATGGAATATGTTTGATAAGGGATGGTGGGTGGGAGTTGGGGTTTTTATAGATTGGGTTAGCATTATTTTTCATATAAGGTTGAAAAGTAATAGAGACTATGTCTAATGTTATGTCTAAGAAGACAACTTGTTTTATATTAGGGTTAATTATACGCTAAGACCAAAAGATTTAAAAACTCTATGAATTAATTTTCTAACTCTATCAATCTTACCTGCAGTGTCTTTACTTACTAGCATGAGTCCGTCATCTCTATAAAGTCAGATATTTAATGTCGATTTCTTTATACGCCGTGAGATTGTAAATATAGGACTCTGGCGTGAATTGTCAGGAACAACCGCAAGACAACAGGACTTAAAGTGACTATCGAACTTAATGACCATCTCGAGCATCCAATTTCTACAAAAACCGTCAGACAGGATCTTCACAGATCAGGTTTTCATGGGATGGTTGCCATCAGGAAGTCTTTGCTCTCAACAACAAGCGTTGCAAGCATTTAGGGTGGTGTAAAAACCACCAGAACTGGTCTATGGAACAGTGGAAGATGCGCTATTCTCTGATGAATCACCATTCACTTTATTTCTGACCACAGGCCGAGGTAGCCTAGAGAAGCACATCAACTAGACTGCCTTCTTTCTACTGTGAAACATGGAGGAGGATCTGTGATGATCGGGGGTGGGGGCAATATCATAGAAATCCGTTGGCCCAATAGTTTCTTTCTATGGCAGAATTCCAGGAGGATAATGCCCAAATCATCACAGCTAAAGTGGTCTCTGAATGGTACGAGAAATATTCTGATGTTGTAGAGCACCTTGTCTGGCCACCACAGTCCCCAGTCCTGAATACTATTGAGCATTTGTGGTGCACATTAGAAAACAAAGTGAGAAGTCGATATCCACCACCGACATCGCTAAAGGAACTGGAAGCAGTTTTGACAAGGAAATGGACAAAAATCACTTTAGAAACCGTTCAAAATTTGTATAAGCCCATACCTCGCATTATCAAGCAGTTATTACTGCAAAAGGGGGTCCTACTCCTTATTAAAATTCATTTTTCTGTATTTTGAAAGTGTTCACATTAAATTGTTCAGTCCCTCTATATGTGTGTATGTGTGTGCATGCATGTGTGTGTATGTGTGTTTGCGTAAATTTTCTCAGATATAATCTTTGGAGAAGAAGGAATGAATAAAGGAAAGAGACAAGCGGAAAACTACATTTAGTTTTAGGCGATGCACTGATGGACTTTATCAAACTAAAAATGGACGAAAACAGATACAGTTTTCTCTTGTCTGAGATACGGGCGCTCGGTATATATATATATATATATATATATATATATATACCGAGCGCCCGTATCTCAGAATCGCCGACTGACGCCAATTCGGTCGGGTTTCAATCATGTATAAAACGCAATCGGCTGTTTAGCTGTCCTGATGAGCTGTGATACAGTAAAACAGATCTGTCAGCGGTTGACTATATATATATTTAAAACATATTTTGTTAAATATAACAGACAATGAATGTCTATTATGTCTAATAAGGAGCCGTTCTAAATATCGTATTTTGGCTTTAATTTCAGGCGAAATGAAAGAAAAAAATTTTCCAACATGTGGATATATTTTTATTACGATAATTCTATGCTTTCGGCTCACATGAGCTACCTTTAGAGTGGGTACTGGGATGTTAACTTAAAAAAACATCCACCATCAAAGATGATATTATTTTGTGTTGACATAAAATCTTGCTATGCGACGATAACAGTCACCGAATAGAAGATGCAAGTCGTAAATTTGTAATGCGGTTCTATGACGTCATACCACTTGAGAGATCGAAATGTTAAAAACAGAACCATATGTCTAAATGCAATATAATGTTTTGTGACTTCATTAAAATGTGATTTTATTGATTGTGGGTTGCTTTGATTTGACGGCATAGAAACGCACTAATAATATGACATTCAGTTTTGTATAGGTAAACATTGCATAAAAATGATCACTGTAAGAAAAATACAGACCAATTTCTTCTCCATCATTTGAAAATACGAACATGAAATTATTTTGATTCATTGTTCTGTGTTCAATTCTTAAAAAACGGACCGAACATTGATATATAGTGATACGAATGAGACTTATTTCTTGATTATTTGGTAATCTGTCGATAAGATTGGAAAAATTGGACTCCGCATGTAAAAATACACATAATCTACTTAACAGTCCCTTTGTCCAATAAACATACGGCTTCCTTCGACAGTTTAAATAATAGATATTGTCAAATCTAGTTGCACAGACAAAAGTCAATTTCGAATATTTATCAGGTCGGCCATGATTCTGTGAAAAGACACAGTTACTGTCTTAACACAGACAGACAGACAGACAGACAAATATTCAAGTTATTATCATGTGAAATGCCTTCGTTGTACTTCAAAAAGGAAACTTTGTTCCATCAGAAAATTATCCTAACCTTGATTAAAATTTCGCGCATGCGTGCGTATCTATTGAATATATTAACAACATATATATTTTACATAACCGGTATTGTATTGGAAAGAATTTTTGTTCAATTTTAACAATCCATGTTCGTGCTTGATTTTCAAAAGATAAATTACAGATTATTTTCCAAAAGTTGCTTTATTTAAGTAAACGAAGCAAAAGTTGCTCTTAAATTATCAGTCTATCGATCCGTTTGATTATTTGGAATAGAAAATGACTTTTGGAACGTGATTCAACTTTTCTTTTTAAAAAACGATTTGTGTAAGATGCTGTACTTTTTCGCTGCTGTCATCAACTAAATATTTAAATTTAAAATAAAAACCCAAGCAACGACAAGGTTTTAGGGCGAATTTAAGCGTGTAGGGTACTTTATACTTCGAATCAGAAAGAGAAAATTAAAATTTCTCGATTATGTTATAAGGAAAGAGTGCTTATAGAATTCGAAACTCACAGGACACATTGAATGCAAGGACATAAAAACAGCGCTTAGCCTACCTAATAAGTTTGTTTAAATTGTTGGCCGAGCATGGATAACAAAAAGGCGAAATTTACGTAGAGCTATAAAGAACAGTAGTCTCTGAAAATCCAAAAATGTCAACTTTTTTCGGTACAACAGCGAAAAAACAAATTCTAACATTATGTTTAAATGTAATCTAATCCTTACCATGTTTGATTATAAGAGATAGTATCTAAATTTCCTAAAACGCTATGTGAAGAGATATTGCCGTATATCTTATTAGTGTAAGTAATGGAAAGTTGTGGTGCAGTGGATATCGGCTCGGAACGAGAAATTGGGGTACCGAGTTCGAATTCCAGTTGAATTCCTTGCATTCACTTACGCACAAATATCATTGGGAAAAGTATTAATCCGTCTCTTTCCTCCAGTTATGAGTTTAATAACAAGAAAGATTGAGTGCTATAGACTTGGCTGGCAGCCACTCTACCAGAGAAATAATGTCAACCTACTACGGGATAAATTACTGCCTAGTATGTAATGTCTCTTTCGAGATAGTATCACCCAAGCGTGTATCACTGTACTGATTGAATGGAATCATTCAGGACATGAAAAACCGCATTCAAGTTCATATTTTATTATTTTATTTTTACTAAATCCTGCTTAAGTAGCAAAACGATTTCCTTTCCTTGGCTAATGATCCCCTTGTCTAAATCTAGAATCCAGAAAAAACTAATTTGTTTCGGATTTTCTCTCTCTTTAATCGAACAGATAATGCAGAAACATTACCATTAACTTTTCAGTCAAAACTGAAATGTTTTCTTTTGCAACTGCTAAGTTTAAACAAACTAAAGGCTATACACTATTTCCTATAAACTGATCACCTTCAGCAATGAGGCTGTAGTGGCATCCAAAAGTATTAGGCATCCTAAAGGGAGGAAAAGTGTTATGGTGACTTACCCATATGACACATGAACTCTTCCAGACTATATATAAGCGACAGTTCTGCTTAGCAGAGATAATCTATTCCAGCAAATAATTCTGACAGCCGGACTAACAGTCACGCTAATAATCTCTCATTGGTATATGTTTGTACTACTATTTTTTGTAAAATATGTGTTTAACTTTTTCCTTCGATGTTTCTATTTCTGGTCCCAACAAGGCCACAACAGAAAGAAAGATAATTTTACATTGGGTTACGAATAACTTTCTTGTTCTTTCTTGTTCAAATTCATTTGACCTCTACATATGTTTGGCTTGCACATATACTTCATAATCACACACACACACACACACACACACACACACACACACACACACACACACACACACACACACACACGGGAAGTATGGGAATCAATTTACAATTAATTTCCCAAGCAATTACTCCCCAACTAATAACATTTATAAAAGTTTATTGAACAAATAATTTAAAATTTTCTATTTATGAATTAATGTATAATACGAAAAGTATCTGAAAAAAATATGATTATTGCAAATCGCAAGTGCTGTGGTTTTTTTTTGGGTTTTTTTTTTAACTTGATCTTTGATCCAGGTGAGAATATACTAAATTAGGCACATCGGACAAGACATGATTATAACTCCAACTCAGGACAAAAATTTCAGAAAACGAATTCGACGTAGCATTAGTCAGAAAATGGCATCAATATAAAAAGCTTCTTTAAAAAAAAAAAAAAAGAAGCGTTTTTAAATGCCAAAAAAGATTTCAATAATATTTTTTGAAATCAGCAGCATTTCAACAGAAAAACCGACAAGTTTTCAAAGACGTATGGAATTCCATTCACGTTGCTCTACCACTGAAGATCATTTTAAGAAGATGAAAAATCATTCAGAAACGTGAAGCGGATTCTTGACTGAACTGACATTTGTATTCAAAGATTTGCAAGTGTTTCAATTTCTCAATCGGATTTTTAGCTGAACTTAAAATTGAATTGTCTAAACACAAACTAAATCTCACTGGGAATCACAAGTAACATTACGCAAATGGAGAGTGCACGAACAAAAATCTGATGACAAAAACCAGCCAACTTATATTGAGAGGAAGAAAAAAGCCTCAATGCCGAACTTTATTAATGTTAGCATATTTTTGGTAAAATGCCATAAGTTTGGATTAACTAATTAGAATCGAATTCACAAGTATGTGTCAACTAGTAAAATTAAAACAGAAAAGTATTGGTCAATCTGTTAGAATCTAATTCACAATTATAGATCAATTTTTTAGTATCAAACTAACAAATATGGGCCAAATGTTAGAATCGAATTCACAAGAATAGATGAAACTGTTAGAATCGAATTTACAACGTTGAGTCAAACAGTGACATTCGAAATTACAATTATGGAACAAACAGTAAGAATTTAATTCACATGTATGTATCAGCATTTCAGACTCAAATTCACCATTAAATCTCAACCAATGAAAACTGAAATCAGAAGAATCAGTAAAACATGAATTCCCAACAATGTACTAAACTTTAAGAATATAATTTACAAATATAGCTTAACCTGTTAAAATTTAATTTACAACGATGTGTCAACTTGTTAGAATCTAATTCATGAGTATTGGTCGAACTGGGTGTTGGAAAGAATGGCAACAAAAAATAAATTGATACTGAGCATCAGGAAGAGACAACTAAAGTTCCTGGAACACGCAATGAGGAAGGAGAGCCTGGAGAACCTGATACTGACTGGTTAGATAGAAGGAAAGAGAGACAGAGGAAGGCAGCGGATAACATATTTGCAGGGTCTGATCAGGTGGATGACGGAACGGGGTTGACAGGAGCAACATGAGCAAACATACTAAGAGCCACAAGGGATAGGGAGAGATGGAGAACAATGATCGCCTATGTCCTGAAGGGACAGGGCACATAGAAGAAGAAAACGAATTTAGGATCTCATTCAGATGTATGTATCAGCTTGTTAGATTCTAATTCACAGATATTCTTCAACACGTAGAACCAAATTCACAGCTTGTTAGAATCTATTTCCTAAATATGGGTCCAGCTGTTGGAATTTAATTCGCAATTATTTGTCAAACTCTTAGACTCGAAATTCTCAAGTATGTGTCAAGCAATGAAAACCGATCCCCAAAAGGATCTGTCAACTAATTAGAATGTTAAAATCAAACTAACAAATATGAAACTATTTGTTAGAATCGAACTCACAAGTATATGTCAACCAGTTAAAATCTAATTCGCAGGTATGGTAAACCAGTAGAAAACAATTATACAATTATATGTGAGAATCTAATTTACAAGTATAGAACTACCTTAAGAATCTCATTCAAAAGTTTGTATCATCCTTTTAGAATATATTTCACAAGTCTCGGTCAACTCGTGAAAATTGAATTCCTAAGTATGGATGAACATGTTAAAAATTTAATTCACAATTATGTATCAACAAGTTAGATATAATTCACAAGTATGTGTCAGTCTGTGAGAATATATATCACATTTGAAAACATATGAAAATCAAACTTGCAAGTATTAGTCAACCTGCTAGAATCTAATTCACAAGTAGGGGTCAAGCAGTTGTAGAGTAAATAACACAACCTCCCTGACACAAATAGAATTGTTTCGACGCTAAAATAGAGATTTTCAAGAAGTCTTAAAGAACATTTGGCTTCGGTCTTCAGAGTATTTCTTACAGACATCACATTGAGTATCTACGCAATACGTTAGGCAAGACTTTATGTTATAAACAACTAGCAGTATATCCCGGCGTTGCTCGGTTGTAATGAAAGCTTTAAAACTAATCCATGGTCGTGGAGCTCAGACTCAGCCTAAAGAATATTTGAAATAATAAAATAACAGCGACAATTTACCAATCACACCTAATATATATATACTAGCAGTATAGCCCGGCCTTGCTCGGGTGTAATGAAAGCTTTAAAACTAATCCATGGTCCTGGAGCTCAGACTCTTTGGACGTTGGCACGAAAGACTAAAAAGCAATAGTTGTTTCCTGTTAAAGCGAAACTGTAGACTGAAAGAAAAATGAATGGATGTAAGTCAAATTTTGACTTCCTGGTATCGATATCAAATAGGTTTTTTCGTCGTAAATTGAATTTTGAAGGCTAAATAAGTCCACTGAGAAAATGGTATGATAGCTGAGACTAAGAACTACAATTATACCTACTTAGAGCCAAACTCGAAGCAAAAACTAAAATAAAAGGGCTGAAAAAATACAGACATACAGGAAGATAAACAGACACACACACAAACATCTTGCCTTATATATATATATATATATATATATATATTATCGATTTTCTGCACTATTGTAAGACCTGCAACTTTGAAACTTCTGAATATCGTTTCTTATGTCTTTGCCTCTGAGTGTATCAAATTTGATTTAAATCGAACCACTCCTTCTATAACCCGATTTCTTCGATTATTGATTATCAATATCTATCTGGGGTACCTCGACACAAAACCTAGCCGAGAACACTCGCAGACGCTTATATTACAACTGTCTAAATTTTCAAGAAAATTGGTTCACCCGTTTCGGAGCCTATAGGTAACGGACACACACAAATAAGTTGAGACAGAAACTGGGTTCTAACTTTAGACTCAAAGATCGTAACTCATACGACATATAACTGGAATTAAGAGGATATCGAAATTCATACTGAGTTGAGTAGGAATAAAAAAATACATATTGCTTCATGGAAAGGATAACAGTGACGACAGTAAATGTAAATGGAACCTTGGTTTTTTTTATCATTTTACCCTAAGCAAGGCAGTTTTACTGCCACTGGTGTGCAGAGGGCTTCATAGGAGGAAAGTGATGAGAAAGATAGACTGGTTATAGGGGGTGTCAGGAAGTGGGTAAGAAAAATGAGAATACTGGTGTGATGAGAGTGGGGTGGACGGAGAAAAGAGAAAAATGAGGGAAAGGAAGCGAGTCCGAGAGATAGGAGATGACTATTGAACTTACATTTAAATTTTTTGAGATTGTAGCTGTCGGAGAAACAAGAATACGGAAAGGGAATTAAACAGACGGAATCGAACATATTACAGATTCTCTGTTGCATTTTGTCAAGAACCGCGAGGTGAATAGCTGGGGCAACCCGATCTGATGTGGCAGCAGTATTCAATACACGGGCGCATGGTAGATTTATATATGTGCAGGATGGATTCAGACAGGAAAAACTTCCTTCACACAGTGAACTTACCTTCTTAGCAACTGATTTAGCTATAAATTCGATATAGTCATTCTACTTGAATTCGATTTTTTCTCTGTGTGCAGAAAAAAAATTAAAGAAAAAGTAGATATATACATATCAAAGATTAAGGAAATATTAACTTCTGTGTTACAAAGTAGAGCAGAAATTATTGGAGCTACCGAAAAAACAACAAAAATTAATGGTATTAATTCTTAAAAATCTTGAGCAAAATAATGAACTTACACTACAACAAATATCAAACGCATGTCAGAATCCTAAACTACCGATATATAAAAACGAAACAAAACTTTGCAAAAAAAAAAAAAAATAAATGTATGTTTTAGATGTGGAAGTTAACATCTCGGAGACGACTGTCCCTTTAAGAATTCGAAATTTTAAATGTATGGTAATGTAGGACATACAAAATCCCATTATAAAACTAAACAAAGAAAAAAATTTCACAGGAAAATTTTTGTACACAACAATGCGACGAATCACAGAAAACAAAAGAAAATTTGTGAATGTTAAAATAAATAATGTGGATGTAAAACTGTCAGTAACATTAGTAGAGATATCACAAAACTTAGTGAATCACATGAAAAAAAATCGGAAAAAGGACTTCGAATGTAGGAATTAGTGTTTCAGGTGAAAAATATATTTTATTAGTGAAATGACTTGTAAATTCTCATTCTATAATAAGTATGTAAGAGCAATAATTATATGTTAAAAAAATAATACGAACTTATACAGTACAGACTGAATAGAATTATGTGAAATTTGATATTTACTTATGAACGGTCACTGTCAAAACGTAAATGGACAAGCAACCAATTAAAAAAATAAGAAAAGCACAACAAAAATCTTTGAGAGTATAACGTATAAAATCCCAATATACCGTCAGGTATTTTGTCTGCAGAATTAATGTTCACAAGAAAAATTAAATCTGTGTTCGACAAACTGTTGCCAAGTAAAAAAAAAAAAGAACAGGTAAGAAAAAGGAGATTGAATTTTTCAAGGCTAACGAAAATGAGTTTTTTCAGAGTGCATAAATTTGGAAAAGAAATGTGGGAAAATGGCAGTAATAATATCACAAATTATAAAGATGATATGTACAGTAAAAGGAGAAAAAATATAAAACATTACAATTAGTTGAGGAAAAGGTTTGCCGAAGAAAGGCTCGAAGGTACTGTATGATATTTTTTATGTACCCACACCCCAAGAATTTAAGAAACGTACAATTACGATTTCTATTAAAAAAAAGTACGGAAAAGATACTAGATTAGCAACTAGGTCCCACCCTTTTACAGTTAAACAAATAAGATGTAACCGTAAATTCTACTCCAAAACTTCTTTTCTCGCGCTTCCCGCCTGTGGAACTCCCTTCCACAAGTCTGCTTTCCCGACAGCTACAATCTCCAGGTGTTTAAATGTAGGGTCAATAGACACTTCCTATCATACTAACTCCCAATTATTCTCAGAACACTCTCATTTACCCAACCCTCATTCTCGGTATCCTTACCCGCCTATCACCCACCCTCTGACATTTCCTATATTTAACCATTCTCGGCATCCCTACCCGCCTATCACCCACCCGCTGACATTACCTATATTTAATCATCCTTTCTCCACTCTATGTAGCCCCCTGCGCAGTAGTGGCAGTGACATGCCTTGCTCGGGGTGAAACGCTTATAAAAAAAAAAAAAAGCAAAAAACTGGAGATTGATCCGGAACGGGAAAAATACAAAAGACATTCGCGAACACGACAGAAAGAGAAGGGATAATATTAATAAGTGAAAATTTATTCCCAACTTCAGTGCAAATTACCCCAGCCCATGTTTTGAGGGTAATGAATGTTTCGTTTGGGAAGAGGCAATCAGCTTATAATTTCACACATGCCAAATTATTAACGAGACACCATTTCAAGGAAGAATTCCCCCTACCCCAATAATTCCAACAATGAATGAGTAAGAAATCCATATCTTATGAGTGAATATATCATTCCTGATGAGGACTATCAAGCAAAAGAAGAATTTCTCACACTCAGGATGAACAATGTATGGAAGCATTTGTTTGGTCTGGTCTAAACACCTTTTTTGATCTCTCGTCTGCAGGTTATATCAACACTAGCCTCTAGAGTAGTACAAATTCTCATAGGATTTTCAACCACTTATCTATTTGAACAAGCTTTTTTTTACTGTCCTTGGAATGAAGACCAAGAAACGTAACAGACTCAACGTAGCAAACGACGCCCGAATAGCTCTTTCAGTCACAAAGCCAAGAATAAATAAACTGGCACAGGCAATACAAGCTCAACACTCACATTAAGAATCACGGCTAGGTTACGGCTACTATACCTCTGATTGGTACTATTGAATTGAATAATTTTCATTAACTTTGTCTGCTTTTTATGTATGAAAATATAATTATTTCTTTTTCTATATTACGGGTATTTGTTCATTGGGGTAATGGATAATAGTGAAATTGTATTTTGGAGTAATCGCAGCAAAAACGTCTAGACGCTTAAATAAAGAATTGCAAGTAGTTCAGCAAAAAAGCCGTTGCAGTCAGCTGCCTGGCTCGCAAATGTCAAGCTTTCTGTCTAGGGGCAGAGAACGAGTCAGTTGTGGTTCGGTCTACGGACCGAGACTTGCCTTAGAGAAATAGACATCTTTGTCGTTGCAATCATATACGCGCAAATACCCTTGGGAAAGGTATTAATCAGTATCTTCCCTCCAGCTATGGGTCAAATAACAGGACAGATTGGGTTCTATAGCCTTGGCTGGCAACCAGTCTACCACAGAAAGCAATGGTAACCTTATAATTTTCTGCCCAGTCAGTCATGTCTCCTTCGAGACATGATCGCCTGAGCGAGTATCATATATGGCACTTAACTGACTGTGCCCAGCAATAAGTCCATCATAATTATTTTTTCTTCTCATATAATTTTCTTTGTGTTAATTTTACATTGTTTTATTTTATTGTGTCATTTGATTGATTGATTTTTTTAGTTTACATGTCGAACGTATTTTTGCGTCTTTCTTTTTATTCTCGTTCGTGAAATTTGTTACTTTCTTTTTTTCTTTATAGAATGTTTTTTCTAAAATCGTTATTAAAGTTTTTCTAGTTTTCACGTCATACCTGTTTTTTAAACTAGCTTGCATCGTTATTTTTTGTATTTTTGATAATTTTTATTTAATTTTGTATTTGTTTAAGGTAATCATATTTTTGGTATTTATTTATATTTTATAAGAAATCCTTCTTTAAATGAAAAAATAAAAGTTAAATTTGATTTAAAATTTCCGAGAAATATCGGCCGATTAAAAATATCTGTTTGAGTTTGAGGAAAAGGGTTAGGGTTAAGCTTCCGCGATAAAAAAAAAGCGTTAGGGTTAGGGTTAACCTTCCGCGATAAGAAAGGGTTAGGGTTAGAGTTAACCTTCCGCGATAAAAAAGTTTTAAGGTTAGGGTTAACCTTCCGTGATAAAAAAAGGGTTAGGGTTAGAGTTAACCTTCCGCGATAAAAAAGTTTTAAGGTTAGGGTTAACCTTCCGCGATAAAAAAGCGTTAGGGTTAGGGTTAACCTTCCGCGATAAAAAAGGGTTAGGGTTAGAGTTAACCTTCCGCGATAAAAAAGGGTTAGGGTTAGAGTTAACCTTCCGCGATAAAAAAGTTTTAAGGTTAGGGTTAACCTTCCGCGATAAAAAAGGGTTAGGGTTAGAGTTAACCTTCCGCGATAAAAAAGTTTTAAGGTTAGGGTTAACCTTCCGCGATAAAAAAGGGTTAGGGTTAGAGTTAACCTTCCGCGATAAAAAAAGTTTTAAGGTTAGGGTTAACCTTCCGCGATAAAAAAGTTTTAAGGTTAGGGTTAACCTTCCGCGATAAAAAAGTTTTAAGGTTAGGGTTAACCTTCCGTGATAAAAAAGGGTTAGGGTTAGAGTTAACCTTCCGCGATAAAAAAGTTTTAAGGTTAGGGTTAACCTTCCGCGATAAAAAAGGGTTAGGGTTAGAGTTAACCTTCCGCGATAAAAAAAGTTTTAAGGTTAGGGTTAACCTTCCGCGATAAAAAAGCGTTATGGTTAGGGTTAACCTTCCGCGATAAAAAAGGGTTAGGGCTAGGGTACCTCAAATACTGAGATGATGATGATGATCCTATGCTTGGTCCTCATACTCAGTTCTTATAACAAAATCCTTGTTGGTTGAACCACGACTGGAGTTGACCTCACAGTCGGCAGGTGTGAGGAAAATAGTGCCGCCACATGAAATAACCTTCCGCGATAAAAAATACTCAATCAAATGTGGCTTTTGAGATTGTAGATATAAACAAGAATGAAGACCTCATTGAAAAGCCATGTTTGGCTAAAATCAAATTAGTCAGGAAAACATAAATATTGTGAAACCAGAAACAACTGCAACAATGTAGTGGCTGGGGAAGTTTCCTCATGAAGGAAATCACCGCTGAAGTGTGTCATGAACATGACAATGTCCCTCGAGAAAACCAAGAGCGATGCACATCTTAGCAAAGAAGATGAAATTTTGGTAGATCCTCTGGAGTTAAAGAAGATTGATAAATGAAATCTGTCATAATTTGTTGTCGACAAGTGTTTACGCAAAATTAGTCGCCCAACAAATACACCATTATTAAAACCTGAGAGAATCACCAAAAGAGGGAGTTATTTCATGTGGCGGCACTATTTTCCTCACACCTGCCGACTGTGAGGTCAACTCCAGTCGTGGTTCAACTAACAAGGATTTTGTTATAAGAACTGAGTATGAGGACCAAGCATAGGATCATCATCATCTCAGTATTTGAGCTACCGCGTCAATCGTATTAGAACACTTGCAAGATTATCTAGCTCAATTTGTTCAGATACTCAGTGGTTCCTCCTACAACCTGAACGAGGGATAGATTGTCGGGATTATGCTTGTTGTTCAAATTTTCATTAGATTGTTTACTCGATTCATGTTTTTTTTCTGGGTTTGGTTAAGCGTAAATAAGGATAAGGTAAGGATGGCTGGCGACTGGAAATTGAATGCATCATTCTTTGTTGAGAGAGGTTTCCAGAACCTGCTGATACTAATGAAACAGGAGGGTGTGGTTCAAAATAGGTGGTTAGAAAAATTAAAATCTATGTCAGTTGTTGTTGATTTAGTCGTCTGCTCAGTCAAGTTAAATAACCAGCAAAAATATTGTACGAATAAAAAGTCGATCAGGTCATTAAATCTCGTGATAGTGAGTCTAGGATTAGCACGGCTCAGTTCGGTGTCTATTTAAAAGATTTTCTCCCCTTTGAGGCATTTGAAGCGGCTGGATGCGAGGGTCCCATTGCAGAGTCCAAAATCTGGGAAATTCTGAATTTACTTAATTGGGACAAATTTCCGAGATTAAATGGTATACTATACTAATTTTACTTGAAGCAGTCGCCCGTCCTTGTCTCTATGCTGGAACTGATTTACAACAATTGAATTAAAAAAGGGGTCTATAACTCAGAGCTTCACGAGGGGTGTGATTAATAAGAACGGTGGGGATGGGTAGTATAACATTCGGTCTTTAACAATATTAAACACAGATTTAAAGATTTTAACCAAGAGCTTAGCCGAATATTGGTAGCCTGTCCTCTTTAGTTTAATTGGCTCCAAACATACATGTGCTTTGAAGGGCGGAGCAATTCAGGACAAATATCATATGGTACCCGTGATAATCGAGCAAGTCGAGAGTAAAGCATCGCTGATAAATTTGGATCAGTCCAAGGCAATCGATAGAGCTGAACATCGATTTCTGTAGGCTCTTCTTTTGGCCCGGGTTTTAGACCGTACATTTGCAACGAAATCCAAATTCTGTATGCGTCTCCTGATGCTCTGGTGGAAGTGAATAAGGTTCGATTGTAGCATTTCATTGTGTCTTTGTTTAATCATCAAAGATGTTTACTTTCTTCACCGCTGTATGTTCTTGCAGTGAAATCTTTCCTTCGCAAGTTAAAGACGAATCCAGTACTACTCTGAAATTTTCTATATGTTCACCACATATGCGGTCGACGTTTCGGTTTCTGTGTCGAGTACAATGGAGACTGACGAATTCAGCAAATAAATCAGAGGTTACAAGACGATGACAGGGCCAAGAAAATATGTTGGTTTTTCTTTGAGTGCATGAGAAAAAGTTTCTCTTCCCAGTCCTTTCTTCTGGACGGACCTGTCCATATAGTCAGTTTCTGGTTTGATCCTGATCTCCTCTTGGAAATGAATTGATCGAACGTGTAGGCAAAGGATTGCAGTTCTTATGTGGCCCCGGAGGAATCTTTCTTTAAATGGAAGACCGGAAGTATATGTTTAGCACATCTACTTGACTCTTCTTTACCGACTCTCCGTACTTTCGTGTGATATATTAATGACATTATTAAGGTTCTTTTTCTTCTTTTTGTGGGAAACAAAGGCCGTCACGGTAGTTAAGGAGAACTGTTACCCCCACCCTAGCGTTGAGATTCGTCAACATACGTTTTGCATCGTGTTCCTAAATCGGGTGTGTCAGCAATCGGATGTTGAGGTCAAATTCGGAAAGGAAGATGTCCGTAATAACATTTAATCCCTGAGAAGTGTGCACTCGTTAGAGAAGGAAGCGAAAGTGTACACCGAGGTGAGTGCTTCTTCCACCATGAATATCGAATAGCTCTCAAACACCTCTTACGGATTATGGATGGCCAGTCCGAGGTCCGACCTTGGCCCATAAGGGATACGTGTTAGTAAAGAGTTCCGTTCAGAATGATTTTATAGACGAGCTCGATCTTCAGAAGCAAGAGGCTCGCACTATATCTTCAGAGACGCCCAAATTAAAATATATGACTAAAGATGAAGCATCACTCACATGACTGGGAATTCGAAGGTGTCTCTGGGTTGTAAAATACTTTTAAAAAATATTAATTTATTCAGAAAATCTCTAAATAGCATTCTCTGTGATAATGCAATGGAAATCCTGGATCACACCTTTGGTTGCAGTATCTTAGTTTTGTTGAGAAAGTTTGTTGAAGATATCATGTGTTCTATTGCTGCGTGGAAGGTTCTTTTGTCCTCGAGGTTAGTTCTGTCTCTAGGAATATGGTACCGCTGTTGAAGAAGGCTAAACAGTATGTTCTATCGCTTGTTAGGCAATATGAAAGTTACGATATGGATGACAGGTAAAAAAAATTCTATGGAAGCGAGAAATTTACCTCTTGCATATTGATCTCGTCTTTTAAGCATCAGCTTCAAGTCTTGTTTAAGACGAAAAAGTGACGATTCCATTCATCAGAATTTGAGAAAAGATTGTGATTTTCTAAGCGCAGCTTAGATGTGTTGTATATCGACAAACAACAAACACGCATATATATAAAAATATAAGTTATATTTTTATTAATGACGATGAACCGTGTAGCCTAGTGAACAGAGAGTGAGAGCGCGCTTCCAAGGGTTGACGGGAGTGTCGTCTGTTGTGTGTCTCTCTCTCTACTGCTACTCTGGTCTGTCTCGTCTCTCTGTCTGGTGAAATCCGTGCGCCGAGGTCTTTTTATAATCTCCAAACCGGGACTTCCGGATTTTGCCTCGCCCACGCACGCCCACGTAATTCTCAGAGACACCTGTTCTGTTTGCCTCTTGTAGCCATTTCCGCTACTGCCGGAAATAAGGTCAAACAAACATCCGTTCCTTTCAACGACCGGAAACGCCCCCGCTTGCATCAGCTTCCTCGGGTGGGCCCAGATTGTTATATTACATTCCTCGCCCACCCATTTTCCAAAATGTTCACCTGAGAACATTTTAAGCGCAACACCCTCACTCTCCTCCCCATGCCACACAAGCTCGACAATTGTATAAAACATGTGCACGCCAAAACAACAAAAACATGTGCATGCCGAAACAAAAAAACAACAAAAAAATATATATAGGGGAGCCTACATCGGCAACCCAACAATGTTCGTGTCCATCTTGAAAATTGTTCTACCAGCTCGATGTTTCATTGTTCCTTTTTTTTTCCTCCCCCCCCCCTTTTTTTTTAATTTTTTTTTTAATATCCATTTTCACAGAATTGGGCAAAGTTCTAAAAAATGTTCATTTTCTTTCTCGACTCTGTCCATAAGCGTAGACTCCTCGATGCATAACCACATGATTATAGGCGGTAACCGCGCCCCAGTTTCCAAACTAACATCGAGTAAATGACCTTTGACCAACACCATGCGTGTTTCTGCTCGAGTTTATTGTTACACATGTAACCTCATTTAATTTAATTTAATTTCAAACATACTATGTTTGAACACAGAAAAAAATGGTCATTATCTGCCGTACATATCATTCATAGTCTGACCGAGAAATGTTCAATAGAAAATGAAGAAAATTACCCTGATTCCAACGTTAATCCGCATGCAATTTACTTGTGGAGGATTAGAGGTTTCATCTATATTAATTTAGTCTAAATAAAATGGACCCGTGACTCGTAGTTCCTTAGTTTGTACAATGTTTTCCATTCCTTGAACTACTTCCTCTGGATTCGAATCCAAGCATATCTGACCTGCCGACATCCCTCTGCCCAACGCAGAGACACCCGAGTGCCGAACACCCGTTGACCCCGGAGTACTATTCACAACGGATAACTCAATTTTCTTTCCCGAAGCACTGTTGCTTCTTTTACACTTAAAAATCCTAGCTATTATTCCAAGGATTATCATAACGCCGACCACGCCAGCAATGACCCCTATCGTCAACCTCCTCGGGAGTTCCTCACATCCTTCACTAAATCTCTCCATATTTATCTGTTCCAAGGTATTTACTAGTTTGCGGATAGGAATCTCCTCCACATCGCGCAACTCCACCGGCACGGTGTCCCCCGAAAAATTGGAAAATTACCGCGCAACTGGGGACCAACCCACCGAACCAGAGACGTATAATTCACTTTATGCTTTAGATACTATTAATAATTTTCCACGTTTGTATCTTTCTTTTTGTTCCGATCAACTGCGGAATATGCAGGTCTATCCGTGTCAATATAAAGTTTTCAGAAATTAATATATCTTCAAAAGATATTTCCCAAGTCACATAAATGAAAATTCACAGAGGATGTTGAATTGATAGGAACCTGCCAAAAGCATAATTCACAACCATAGAAATGTAAAGCATTTTGTAGTGTACAGTCATTGAAAAGAAATCCAAAAAAAAGAAAACCTAACACTGCACAACCCAACGAAAACATTGTTATCAACAAGTTAATCCAATTATCCACTTTAAAGAGTAGAAGAAACTTCCTTTACATGATTTTACATTTCACTTACTCAATAAAAGTAAGATTAATTAAGCAACATACCAGTAAACTCACTTCACATATATGGTAAAATATTAACAAAAAAAATAAATCATTAACTCAGATGTTTTATACTTACAGATAGGTAATATCTCAACTTCTTCCTCCCGTCAACCCCAACCCTATGCGCTACTCTCTACATGCAGTCCTTTCACCCCCTCCTTTCTACCCTGAATGTGTTCGACACCGAACAATACATATTTTTCAACTCTAGGGCCAGATCGTCAAAAGTACGCTGTTCCATTTTTTTTTTCCTTCTCTCCAACTAGACTTATTATAAACACGAGCAGAAAACACACACACTATCAAATCAAAGAGTCACCTACCTTGGCTGATGTTTTATAGTCGTGCGGCTGCTATATATTTTCGTCTTCTTTTTTTCTTTCTATCTGGTAGTTTTAAGTCCGTTGAATTTTCAATCGTTGCCGTGGTAACCAGCTCGTATCTATCTGTTTTGTTGTCTCAAAACAGCAAGTCACTAGCACCAAAAAGACTTTTGTTATATAGCAATATACAACAAACACGCATATATATAAAAATATAAGTTGTATTTTTTATTAATGACGATGAACCGTGTAGCACAGGGACAGAGAATTTAGAGAGCGCGCTTCTAATGGGTTGACGGGGGTGTCTCTCTTCACCGGCCGATCTCTGTCTACTGTCTGGCTCTCTGTCTGTCTCTGTCTACTGTCTGGTGAAATCCGTGCGCCGTGGTCTTTTTATAATCTCCAAACCGGGACTTCCGGATTTTGCCTCGCCCACGCACGCCCGCGTAATTCTCAGAGACACCTGTTCTGTTTGCCTCTTGTAGCCATTTCCGCTACTGCCGGAAATAAGGTCAAACAAACATCCGTTCCTTTCAACGACCGGAAACGCCCCCGCTTGCATCAGCTTCCTCGGGTGGGCCCAGATTGTTATATTACAGATGTGGCACAAGGCCAATTTGATAAAAGGTGGGTGAGTCTTTTGTGGCTCAGTCAAGTAAGACGGACAGATTATAGTGGCATTTTGATATCGGGTATGCATCAGGATAGTGTTTTAACATTGGCAACCCAGCATACAATTAGGTCCGTTTAGGTTTGTTTATTAAATTTACTTATCTAAGGGGATACAAGCTCATTGGCCTCTTATTTCTGCCTCTACATTCTTGGGTGTCATTAAACCTTCCTTCCCCTTTTAGTTGTTCAGAGAGGTCAGCTCTCGAGTGGATATGGGATGCCTTTCATATTTCGTGTGTGCCTTTTTCGTATTTGTTGATTTATTTGGATGAGTGTGTATCTGGTGGGACGAGAATTAATGTTTTATATTATTAAAGACTTGCATTTATTTCGTCCAATTAACCGATGTTTCTGCCATAATTAAGGAGTGTATTGAGTTTTATTAATAACACTATTTTATTTAGATTCTTGTCAATCAGACAGTTATGTGCCATACGTGATTCACGCTGGGGTGATCATGTTTCGAATAAGACATGACTGACTGGGCAGAATATTATACCGCAGTAGTTTGGCATTGCTTTCTATGGTAGACTGGTTGCCAGCAAGGCTTTAGAGCCAAATCTATCCTATTATTTAACCCATAAATGGAGGGAAGAGATGGATTAATACCTTTCCCAAGAGTAATTACGCGTAAGTGAATGCAACGAATTCAACTGGAATTCGATTTCGGCTCCCTGATTTCTTGTTCTGAGCCGATAACCATTTCATCACAACGCACATCCTGATAAGGCAGAAGATTTTTATGCATTCAGTCAGTTAAGTACTATATGTGATAAACGCTTGGGCGATCATATTTTGAAAGAGACATGAATGACTGGGCAGAAGATTATCTCTCCGTAGTTTGTCCATTGCTTACTGCAGTAGACTGGTTGCCAGCCGTGGCTATCGAACTCATTTTGTCCTATTATTTAACCCATAACTGGTGGGAAGATACGGATTAATACCTTTCCCAAGGGTATTTACGCGTAAGTGAATGCAAGGGATTCAAGTGGAATTCGAACTTGGCTCCCCGATTTGTCGTTGCGAGTCGATATTCACTGCACCACAACGCACATCTTGTCAATAGTTTATCATATTGCAAGTACACATTAGATTTTAGATTTTTCAATTGTTTTATTTACTTCTCCCCAACACACAAGAATAGATTATTTGGGAACCGACTAGGACATCATTGTGTTTCTGTATAGTGGATGTTGTAAGAATGATAAGAAGAATGTGTTTGTTTACAGATCTGTTCAAGTCTCACCACGCGCAGATTTAATATCTCTACTCTTTAGAACACGTTGGTGTTTCAAAAACTGCAATCATGACGTTAAGTTTAGTCTTTAATTTTTATTTCGTTTATTTTTCTGTCTTTTTTTTTTCCAGAAAAGCTTGAATTTTATTTTTCAGTTTTTAGCCTCCCTCGTCTGTAATTATTTTTAACAGCTGTTTTTTTTTCTCACTAGAGGCTCATTTTTTTTTTCATGTAAATTATATTCAATATTCAGTTTTTCTCTTAATTTTTAATTCCCGCCCGGCGCTAAGTTCATTTTAATTTTATTTTTTTATCGCATATTTTTCTGTTTGCGTAATTTTTTCTTTTGTTTTTAATTTTCTAAGTGTTAATTAGTTCATTGTTCTTTCTTCTTCTTCTTTTTTTTTTTTTTTTAGTATCCTCAGTAAACAATTTTTTAATTACGCTCCGGCTGAAAGAATTTTTTGTTTTGATTTAACTTTTCCTTTCAATTTTGTTTATTGTTCAATCCTTCTGTTTTTAATTTTCGTCTTACGTCGGTCATTTTGTTTTGGTAAGACTTGTTATTTACTTTTCGTGTTATGTCGGCCATTTTGTTTAACTGCAAAGACTTGTTATTTTTACATATGGCTCAATTTTATTTTCCTTTTATAGTATTTCGTTTTCATCATTTCTTACGGTTTTAACTGAAAAATAAAAAAACTTTTTACATTGTCTATTCAATTTTACCTTGTTTTATTGGTAAATTTTCGTTTTAACTCCCGACGGCTTTTCACCTTCAAATTTATCCAAAATAGCATTATCTCTGTACAAATGTATATGCTGAACTCAAATCAACAGTTAGTTATTGAAGAAACTTACCTTTTTTTTATCTAAATGTCCATAAAAAACGAACTATATCTTGCACTTTTTCTCTCCCGTAACTCTCACGAAGTCATGTAATTAACTGCAGAATGACGTACTACGTGGGCAACGAATTTCGGCCGATTTACTTCTGCCTGTTTACTTCTGGTTAGGAAAATAATGCGCAGGTTGAGGAATACAAAAAAAGCGCATTATCTTGATACTCGAAAAGAAAAAAGTATTACTAGACACAAAACTTATTCAAAATTGTTGAAAGAAAAAGGTATTACCAGCAATAAATAAATAAAAAAATTGTTGGCAATCAATGACCCACGGAGGTTGATATGCCATAAAGACAAAACATTCAACCAACAAATCTTTTCTCCCGATATTTAAGAACTCAGATGAATCGTCCGATCTTTCTAATTATCGCCCTATTTGACTTCTAGCTCTTTTGAGAAAGTATAAGTGGCTCTAATCATCTTCGAAATGGTTAGACATCTCACCTCGCAGAGTATTTTTTTCAGATAAGCTACATGGTTTTCGTTTCTCTAGGTCAGCAACTGATGTATTAACGATTATTGCGTAAAGGGTCTATCAAGCATAAGTCAAGAATTATGAATCCCGGGCTGCTGCTTTGAATATCCCAAAGACTTTTGACAGTGTTTGGTATAATGTGCTTATCCACAAATTTAAAGGTTATTATATTTCTAAACGAATTTTTTAACCGATTTAGTTTTTCTCATCAAGTCACAAAATAAAAATTGTCTTGAACGGCCACTATTCTAAATCATTTTGTCTCAATGTAAGTGTTTCCATTATTAAATTCTTGAACCTATGTTGTTCCTCGTTTTCCTTAGTGTCATCAATTCTCGACAGGGTATCTATGTTGATGACATTACTATTTACTTCTCTCTTAATAGCAATTCTGATAGGTTTGATAAGGTCAAATATAACTCCGATTTCAAAATTACATCCAATACGAGGCAAGAAGGAGCGTTTTAATTTTAATGTCTCTAAAACGGAACTATTTTTTCATCATTTGAGAGAAAACTTTTTTCTCTAACACCATCACTAATAATGACCGACAGAGTGTAACCCATAAGGATTTTACGAGTGAGCTTTTTCCAATAATATAATGTGGAAAGATTATATCGAATCAATTGCTAGGTCTGCTTGTAGGAAAGTTAGTTCAATGCGTCGTTCTAGAATCTAAACTAAATATTTATAAGTTTAAGATTTGTCTTTACTTTGAATATTGTTGCTGTATATAGTCTGGCACTCCTGTTATATATTCAAAGATTCTTGAAAAAATTCAAAGAAGAATCTGAAATGTTATGTGTACTGAGCTGGCATCTCGGCTTTAGTTTCTTTCTCACCACCGCAACGAAGTTACTCTTTGCCTTTTCTATAAATATATTCATATTGATTGTTATAATGAACTTTGCTCTTTGTTCATTATAGTTAAGTGATAAAATTAAAGTAGACATAACATAGACATGGATGTGCTTTTTGGAACCACCAATCAGGAATCCAAGTTCGAATTCCAGTTGAATTCCTCGTCTTCACTTACGCGCAAATAACCTTGAGAAATGTAATACTCCGTCTCATCCCTCCAGTTATGGGTTAAATAATATGACAGATTGGGTTCTAAAGTCACTTTCTCACCATCACAACGAAGCTTCTCTTTGCCTTTTCTATAAATATATTCATATTGATTGTTATAATGAAATTTGCTCTATGTTTCCTAGATGTTATGATTATAAGCGTAATTCCAGATTGACGGCAAGGTTCCAATTATACTCCTTTGAAATGGCTAGTTATATCCATAAGTTCTATTCTATCAATTTCATAGCTCGCACATTTTGCTTGTGGAAACTTGCTTCATGTTTCCCTGACAACATTGAGCTTATAAATTTTGAAATTAAAGTTAATCGGCTTCCTCATTTATGTTCTTTTATTGTTCTCTTTCCTTGATAATGTTTTTCCATCGTGTTCTCCAACATTAGTGGCTTTATGACCTTGCTTGGGGTTAAGTGATAAAATTAACGTAGACATTGATGTGTTTTTGGAACGACCAATCAGGGAGCCAAGTTCGAATTCCAGTTGAATTCCTCGTCTTTACTTACGCGCAAATAACCTTGGGAAAAGTATTAATCCGTCTCATTCCTCCAGTTATGGGTTAAATAATATGACAGATTGGGTTCTATAGCCTTGGTCGGCAACCAGTCTAACGCAGAAAGCAATAGCAACCTACTGCGCGATAACCTTCTGCCCAGTCAGTCATGCCTCTTTCGAGACATAATCGCCCAAAGCGTGTATCACGTATGACACTTAACTGATTTAATATAGTAGTTGAAAACATGATTAAGGCGTCTACTGGGTATAAAGGGGGGATTGTTTATCTATTTTATGAAGTAATAAACTGATCCCCCACTAATTATACTTAATATAATAAATGTAATATAATGTACATCTTCTCCCTCCATCTATGAGTTAAATGACAGAACAGATTGGGTTCTATAGCCTTGGCTGGCAACCAGTCTAACGCAGAAAGCAATGGCAACCTACTGCGGGATAATCTTCTGCCCAGTCAATTATGTCTCTTTCGAGACATGATTTCCCAAAGCGCGTATCACGTATGGCGCTTAACTGACTGACTGAACGGAGACATATCAATTGTAATTCGAAACTATCTCCTCTAGTAATGTGTCTTTTTGCTAAAATATTAACCATTTTCTATCAAAAGTGAAACAGAACAGGAGAAGAGGAGACTATGACACATTTCGATTCCAAATCATTGTTACTTGTCCAAATGAAGTCATTTTAATCTATATGTTCTCTAAACATAGTTTATAAATGACTTCGTCGCATAACTGTAAAGATTTTAGTAGACCTGATTCTCTGACTCATTTGAGCAAAATGTCCGGAAAGTACATTAAACATCATCCAAGCCTTCGGCTATTGATCCCTTACTGAATGTAGAGTACAATGCCCTTTCAAACAATTCGCATTGTGTATACGAAAGTCTTTAGGACGGGAAAATCTGTAAACGGAAGTCTATTTATTTTTTTCGAATACTATTGAAAAGAAGCCCTACGCAAAAGTAGCTGAGCTTGAGGAAAAGAATCGAAAAAGTGTGCTAAACATTATGACATAACATTTAGGAGATGGACAGAAGACCAACAAAAAGATGTATTTCGGCATTAACCGACTGAAGAGCAACAACCTTCGACAACGTTTGAACAGGAAACCATTTTTTTTCAGCTTCTTTTTTTCGCACTTACCGCCTGTAGAATTCACTTCAATTTACTTGCTTTCCCGACAGCTACAATCTCCAAGAATTTAAATGTAATGTCAATAGTCATCTCCTATCTCACTAACCTGCATCCTCTCTCTCATGCTCCTTTCTCTGTTCACTCCACTCTCATCAGTATTCTCATCCTTCTTTTATCCACTTTCTGACACCCC